>OX422221.1:214202193-214802193 GCA_949130495.1 Sambucus nigra | reverse complement strand
TCCGGGGTCCAAAGAGGTATAAAAGAGCTCGAAAAAAATTTAAAGGCAATAAAAAGAAATTCATGCCAATTATGGGCCAATTAGGTTTTTGCACCAATTCTCCAAAGTTTGAGAATTTAGTTCAACACTTGTAAAAGAAAATATATATGAGGGAGTTTGGATGGAGAATTAAAATGGGTTTGCACGTCCTTGAAAGTCTTGAAAAAGCGCTACATAGTTTTGGACGTTATTGGTGTGGAAATCACTTTGACTTTGATTTGTTGATTTTTATAAGACGATGTCATCTAAATTCAACAAATTTTTACACCTAAGGATACTTTTGATGTTCATTCGTTAGGGGTACACGTATGCATCCTGCACATATGATTGGTTGAGTTGATTTACCTATCGAATGTGTTCACACCCGTACATTCCATTTCCATAACTTGGTTGTTTGAGTTTAAATCCATGGTGTGATTTTCGGTATCTTATTTTTTTATGAAAAATTTGAAAAAACAAAAATAGTTTGTGAAGTTTTTGGGACATACCTTTGCATGCGCGTAGTTTGATCCATGTTTGCTATGCATTTTATCGCGACACTCCATGTTTTAATTTTTTCTTCTTATCTGTCTATTTGGGGACATCATAAAAAGGGGGAGAAAGAATTATCATATTATGGGGGAGTTTTTGCATTATGGGGGAGATTTGATTATATTGATTGCTTTATTCTTATATAATTTCAAACTCTATGCGTCACGAAGGTATTTTTCTTTATCTCGTGTGTGCTGGTACAAAGACTCAAGATCATTATATTGCACACCCTGATGAGAAAAGCTTTGAGATTTGACGAAGATGTTTGAAGAAATGTTTGAGATCTTTCAAATTTATTCATGGGAGGGTAGATTTGTATAGGCATTTTGGTTTTGATAATTCAAATATTTTTATGTATGTACCGGCATAGACATAGGGTGAGATTTTTAAGGACATATTTTTAATAAGTCCGTCACAATTAATTATGTCGTATACCGCTACACCGTCGAAGAGCATTCAAGAACATTCAAGCATCAAAGACGGATACGAATTAATCAAGTTCTTTATCAAAAAGACTCTGCGAAGTTTACTTTAGTAAGGTTATGTTTCTAATACCTTAACTTTTCACTTAGAGGTTTTTGGATATTTTTACAAAATATTTTCTAAGTGTTGGAGCGGACTTTTTCGTCAAAATTTGAGAATGAGTATTTTGTCAAAGTATTGGAGCGGATATTAAAATAATATTTTTTGATGGTCGTTCAAACGACATAGCACTGTCGTTCGCGCGAGATAGGCATGTTACGCGATCTCATTTGAGCGACATGTGTCCTTCGTTCGAGCGACATGCTTATCTCGTTCGAACGAGCTCTAATACTAAGGCAGCACATTTTTATATAAATACTCATTAAATGGTTTCGTTTTCATTAAGAAGTCCCAGCGTTTTGAAAGACATAAAGCTACGAAACAACAGAATCCTTTTGACTTATTCTTTTAGGGTTTAATCCCTTTTTGTTTTCAATTCACAAAAATCCCATATACTTTGGTGAATTGTTTTGGTGTTCAAGAACATATCTTTGATTTTGTTCAACCTCTGTGGAGAAGGAATCTCCGTATTTGATCGGTGGATACCGAGCGTAGTCATTCGGCATATGGACGAGCCGAAGATGACGAACCGACACCTGGAGGGTATTTCGCTGTCTCTCGTATCTTTGAAGGTTTGCTGAAGGCACCGTGCATTACACATTTGTGGGAGATTATCATGTTGTATGTAAGTCAAAGGTTTTATGAATTCTTCAAAGTGTTATAAAAGGTTTTACCCGAAAGGGGTTTTTTCCTGAATCGATCGTCTTTATTTTTCATGCATGGTTTGAATGATTTATGACATTTAGATGCATGTTTAGGGGCTGAATTAATTTTGTTAAAAAATAGACTCTAATTAAATAAGATTTATGACGCGACCACAAATGTGTTTTAGTGTGCGTGCTATCTAGGCTCAAGTGCAAGCCTGTCGCTCAAGTAATAAACCCGGTAAGTCAGGATCGTATCCACAGGGAGAAAAGGACATTAAGTAAGAATAGCTAATTTAACCCTCAAGTGATCCAAGAAGAAATGAAAAGATGTTTGTTGGTGATCTTTGAAACTATTATAAACTAACAACAATAATTTACGCTATGAATAAACTAAGTGCTCAAGAACACAAATTAAAGAGAGTGAATATAAAGATGAAAAAAATATAGGTTAGGAAACAATCCCCCAAACCCTAGTAATTTATCAAATAGAATGCTAGAATTATAAATTATAAATTGGAATGAATCCAATCTTTATAGATCCAAAGCATTACATATATGAGGTTACTAGCCCGCATTATATGAAATCAAAGGTAAATATAAAGCGGTGTAGGACAATTATACTCGCATCGTATTCTTAAACATCCCAGGTACCTAGGGTAAGAGAGATTAAAGGATCTACCATGGTTGTAGAATTATCTTAAACGATTCGTCCAATTATTTAATTTAAATTCTATTTCCTATATAGATAAATTACATCGGGATGGGTTCATGCATTCCAACCCTTACAAATTAGCTAAACATGATGAAAACAAAAGAAAACTCCCGAATTAAAGTGTAGGAATTCATAATTAGATCTAAAAATTTGAGAACAAGACTTGGGAATGGAAAACGAGAAAGCAATAATTAATAACACTAACTACGAAAACAGTAAAAATAGAGAATTTAAAATTACTTGGAGAATGAAGAAATCTGAAACTAAAACTTGAATCTTGAATTCAACTTCAATCTTGAATAGTAGCAAAATTTCCAAACTAGAGTTCTTGGTTACAAGAACCCTTTAAAACTGAAAAGAAGGCTAAACTAACTCTAAAATTTCTCTAAGAACAACTCCCCTTGGAATGACATAGGGATTGACCTTTTATACACATAAAAAATGACTTTTCCCATGCCTCTCCACATTTTACAACTAATAAAAACGAATTAAATAAGAAATTTCAAGAGTTGTCTATTTAGCTTCCAGAATTAATTTCAACTTTTGACTTTCTGTCTCCAACTTTAAATGGGCATAACTTCTTCACCGTAACTCGGAATGGGGTGCCGTTTTTTCCAATGTTCTTGTAATTTAGAGCTCTTCAACTTTCTAGTTGACCCCACCTCCGTACTAAGGCTGGAAAATTACGAAAACTCCCTTCAACTCTCTTTTTCTTGGTTTCTTTCACTGTTTTGAGTTCTCCTTCGCACTAACTTGCATGAAATACCTATAAAGCACATGAGAAATACACAAAACACGAAATACTTGCCAAAAGAGGTTAGTAGCATAAATACGAGACAAATCCAAGCTATTTACACTGCATGGGATCATAAAAATACCGAAATTAAGGGGATAAATGTGAAGAATATGTGCCTAATCACACCCCCTAACTTAGAACTTTGCGCGTCCTGAGCAATGTAAATGAATCCTATCAAGGCTCAACTCTTGAAAATCATTTTATTGGGATAGAATACCTTTTTCGCGGGCAAGCGATTGCATTTAGCGTATGCAACAAGCCTTTAAACCCCTAGGTTACCCTAGTAGGACGAGTTTTGTCCCGTAAGGGTTTGCAGTGAATATACCCACAAAATTCTTTATTGACTCAAATAAATATCAAAATACTTAAAAATTTTACAATTTAAAATTTTCGAAAAATAATCACCATAAATTCATATTCAAATGTCTCAAACCATAGTGTGTGTGTGCAAAGCCAAAAATTAAACCTCAAATTTCCACCGATTGAGCATTACGTTACTTTCCAAAAATTTGTTTTGATTCAAATTCTTACGGATTCACTCACAAATGAATCACTCGGATTGCGGCTATTTTCTCTTGGTATGCATGATATAAAGAGTAAATATAATGGACACAAATTCATGCATACAAAATTGAAAAGAAGTAAATATATGGTGAAAATATCTCATCATCGGAATACAGTTATTAGGAAACGGGAAACATCATCTCTTAATCACACCATTTTAATCTCTTGTATTATCTTTTCATGTCTTAGCTCTCCACGCGGTAATCAATTTTGCCATTCGGACTCGGTTAGGACTTTTCGGGTAAAAAAGTGTAAAGGGTAAAATTGGGAATATACGGATTGTTCGGAATTGGAAAATGTCTTGATGACGTCCATTTGTGCTTTTTCGGGAATTTGCTCATTTTTCTATTTTCTTTTTGAATTTTTCATTTTTTCTTTTCTTTTTCTTTTCTTTTTGTAATTTTTTTTTGTTGAGCATATCTATTTTTTTCTTGCCCCTTTTTGTTGCACTTTTCGGACTTAATGAATATTCCATTTTCGCAATTCCGGGCTACTTCGGTTTTTTCGAGTTACCAAACGAAAAGGATAAATTTTATTCGGCTCAATTGGGTTATCAAAGGGATAATTTTTCACATATTTTTATGGCCAATATTTTTGGGTAAGAAACGATGGCCTACTTCATCGTCCAAATTGCTAATCACATTACCATACGCATCTCGAGATTACTTAAGTTTAGAGATATATTTAGCACGAATTTCGAGACAATATTTCACACATTTTCCATAACCGATCAAAACAAAGGATTGAGATCATCAACGACTTATTAAAACGCTGAAAAGAATTTTGAGTTAATCATAAACTCGGATTGATTTAAAAACTCATAAAAAATTGAAAGGCTCGAAATCTCACCGGGTTTGATCAATCTCCACACTTATTCGTAAAGTCGTCAATTTTCTTTCAATTTCCATCTTTGGTCAATTTTGGCTTAGTGCAATTGAGATTTAACAATTTGAGACTTCAAACAGAATAAAGGTGATATTTTTGAAAAATTTAAATTCCAATTTTTATTTATTTTGAACAAAAATATTTTTTGCTTTTCAAAAAAAAATTCAAATTTTTTTTTTTGGTCATTTTAAAAATTTGTAAAGTTTTAGAAAGACGCACTTATCACCCCCCCCCCCCCTAACTTAGACTTTTGCATTGTCCTCAATCAAAAGTATTAAAATCTAAAGAAGAAAAAGAACAAGTGCAACAAATAAAACAAGCAAATTATTAAAATGCAACAAGACACTATATAACACTTATACATGACTCAAAAATACAACAAAAATCACCCCATACGCGTCGGGGGTGCGACGACCTCTCATCTCTCTCCACAAATCACCCGACCCCTTTCAGTGGGTACGATGCACTCCTCGTCTCTCCCATATTACCATCATAAGTGAATAGCCGGAACAAATTGGGCCCGTGCCCATAGATAAAGGAAAGACCGGGAGATGCATTATGATAAACCAGAAAAGGATCCTCTTGTTGCGTAGCACGTGGGTTGGTCTCTAAGTCGGACGAGATTTGAGTCGTATCTTCAAGTACCTCCGAAGACTCAAATGGTATGGGTGGATGTTTGGTAAGGAGGAATGCATCAAGTCTATTGTCCCACTCGCTTTCGTCTAAATGACGAAATGAGGCCCAGAAAGATTGGACTTCAACATATAGAAGTGCATCCACCTGTCCGAACTCGCTCTCAAACTCTGCTAGGATCAACTCCTCGAGATCTCTCTCTTGCTTGGTGTCCTCAACCTGCCTTCCGTTCTCACTCTCCGAATTATAGGGTGGTGTGGGTGGGTGGTAATCGAGGAGAAATGTATCGATAGTGTCCTTCCATTGGCTTTCCTCTAAGTATTTCGACGAGCCTCTCCCAACACACTCTAAATCTCCTCTTTCACTCTTGTTCATGGGCTCACTCATGCTCTCGAATGCATTAACTAAACATACATCCCCTACCTTGCTCTCGATGTTGCAACCACTCCTCTCACTGTGCGTAACACAACCTTCCCCTAATGGCTCTTCCTTGTAAGTTCTTTCTTGCTTGTGTGCTTCCCCCAAAAGATCCAACCCTCGCGGTTCCCTTTCATCACCCTCTCTCTTGGAATTATTAATTTTTGTTTCGAGGGTCATGTTCCCGAAAGTTAATTGCATACGCCCACTTCGGGTATTGATAAGAGCATTAGCTGTAGCTAAAAATGGGCGGCCAAGGATAACGGGAACATGATTACTTGGGATAACGGAGGGTTCTTCGTCCCAAATGAAAAAATCCACCGGGAAGTATAAAGTGTCTATTTGGACAATCACATCCTCAACAATTCCCCGAGGAAGCTTCACAGAACGATCTGCGAGCTGGAGGGTCATATTTGTGGGCTTAAGGCCCCTAGTTCTAGTTGCCTATAGATGGAATAGGGCATAATGTTAACACTCGCCCCTAGATCTATTAGAACTCTATCGATTCGGTTCTTCCCCATGATACACGAAATAGTGGGTGCACCCGGATCTTTATATTTTAATGGAAAGTCAGTCGACAAGACTGCGCTGACATTTTGGTCCAAAGAGACGTTCTGGTTTACCTTTAGCTTGTGTTTCACCGTGAGTAAGTCCTTAATAAACTTAGCATACGCAGAAATTCTCTGTATAGTCTCGAGAAAAGGTAAATTAATTTTTACTTGCTTAAGGACTTCCAGAACTTCATCACGGGAGGTCGTTTTGGAGTGAGAGACCAACCGTTGAGGGTATGGGGCAGCGGTGGGGGTGATGGCCTTGGGTCCACTAGTGTTTTTTCCTCCTCACTCTCCATTAAAGGGGGATCTTCGGCCTCTCTTGTGCCGGGCGAAACCTCTTTATCTTTAGATGCATTGTGTGGGGGAGGTGACAAATCAACTACTCTCCCACTACGTGGAGTGGTAATAGCACTACATTGCTCTCGATGGTCGTGGGATGTAGTGCCAACACTAGTTTATCCTTGGGGAGGTCGTTGGCTTTGAGCAGGAAATTTTCCCTTCTCTTGGACATTCGATGCAGTTTGCAACCTTGAGATGCTAGCATATATTTCATTGAACATACGATCATACTTAGCACTGTTCTCCTTTTGAGATTGGATGAGGTGATTTAAGTTGTCCTCAAGAGATCGCCTCGGTGGGGTAACATATGAACCAGGAGATGGTGATTGCATGGGGGGGCTGCATATGTGTTACACCAGGATGATTCCTCCAAGATGAATTGTACGCGTTTCCCTGGGGTGTACTAAAATGTCCGCTAACCCCTCCTATAGCTTCCACTTGCTCAGTGTACATTGCCTTGTAAGCGGGTATTGCCGGACATCGTTTGGTAGAATGACCAGCCGCACAAATGGCACACACCTCTTCTTTTTCAGCTGAGATATGTCCAGTAGCTTCTCTAAACCGAACCTCAAGGATGTCTCTTATCCTCTTTTCAAACTGACCAAGCCGATGGTCTAACAAAGTGTCCTTGTCGAATTGATAAATACCGGAAGTAGCAGGAGTGTTGGATACTTGTCGATGTCTGTTTTGGCTGTTGGGGTCAGAAACATCCCATGATTGCGTAGTCTCTGCTACGTATTTCAAATGAGCCCAGCATCGCTCGAGTCTAATTCGCAAAATGGTCTTTCGCACATTATCTGCACGAGTTGTTTAGATGCCAAAGTAAGCCCTTGATGAAAAAACGAAATGAGATGATGTTTCTCAAACCCATGATGTGGGCAAGCACTAACTAACTCCTGAAAATGTTACCAACACTTATCAAAGGCTTCATTGTCATTTTGGCAAAAACCTTGGATTTGAGCCTTGACAGAATTGGTTTTGTGTTGTGGAAAGAACTTTGAGAGAAATTTAGTCTGAATATCTCTCCAGGACAGAACAGAATTCGGGGGTAGAGACCATAGCCAGGTCTTAGCTTTATCCTTTAAGGAAAAAGGGAAAAGCTTTAATCGGATAACATCGTGTGGGCAGGCTTGATCACCAAATGTCTCACATGTATCTTCGAATTCTCGAATATGGAGATATGGCTTTTCAGAATCCATACCATGAAATGTGGGAAGAATTTGAATCATCCCATTTTGAAAGTGGAACTGACCGGCATTATACGGGAGTAAAATGCAACCAGGGGTAACAGTTCTCTCTGAAAATAAAAGATCTTTCATGGGAAGATATGGTATCTCTTCCTCTCTAGTACCAACACCAACACTACCGTGCACAGACATATTGCTACCCAACGATTCAGAACCTCACTCAGTGTTTGACTCAAAAGTGTGGAACGTCGGTAGTATGAGAATTGTCAGAGTTAGCTTCAGCAAGGGGATTTTCGTGAAATTAGGTTGGAGACAACGGAGGAGTTTGCATGAACAGCTTATGAAAGATGAGATGAGATGAGATGAGATTTTTTTTTTTGAATGAATCAAATTAGGATCAAATTCACTCTCCAAAATGTCACAGTCTCCCCGGCAACGGCACCAAAAACTTGACGCGACCACAAATGTGTTTTAGTGTGCGTGCTATCTAGGCTCAAGTGCAAGCTTGTCGCTCAAGTAATAAACCCGGTAAGTCGGGATCGTATCCACAGTGAGAAAAGGACATTAAGTAAGAATAGCTAATTTAACCCTCAAGTGATCCAAGAAGAAATGAAAAGATGTTTGTTGGTGATCTTTGAAACTATTATAAACTAATAGCAATAATTGACGCTATGAATAAACTAAGTGCTCAAGAACACAAATTAAAGAGAGTGAATATAAAGATGAAAAAAATATAGGTTAGGAAACAATCCCCCAAACCCTAGTAATTTATCTGATAGAATGCTAGAATTATAAATTATAAATTGGAATGAATCCAATCTTTATAGATCCAAAGCATTACATATATGAGGGTTCTAGCCCGCATCATATGAAATCAATGGTAAATATAAAGGGGTGTAGGACAATTATACTCGCATCGTATTCTTAAACATCCCAGGTACCTAGGGTAAGAGAGATTAAAAGATCTACCATGGTTGTAGAATTATCTTAAACGATTCGTCCAATTATTTAATTTAAATTCTATTTCCTATATAGATAAATTACATCGGGATGGGTTCATGCATTCCAATTATTGAGAGGATAGAGCCTGTGGCATATAGGCTCGCTTTGCTGAAACATTTAGAGAGAATTCATGATGTGTTTCACATCTCGTCATTGAAGAAGTATAAAAGAAGTGAGATGTCTTATTGGCATATTCTGTTGGAAGAAATTGATTTACAACCTGATATCGCATATGAGGAGCAATCGGTTGCCATTTTAGACCATACTGAGCGTAAGCTACGGTCGAAGGTAGTGACCTTGGCTCGAGTCTAGTGGGGGCACCACAACACCGACGAGTCGACGTGGGAACGAGAGGATGATATGCGAGACAAGTATCCTTACCTCCTTTTACGAAGTACGCTTGAATTTCAAGGACGAAATTCCTCCATCGCGGGGGGGGGGGGGGGGGGGGGGGGGGGGGGGGGATGGGGGAGTATGTAACACCCCTTACTCTTGAGCATTTATTTTCAGTATTAAATTACCTTGTGTGTGGGTGTGATTTAATATAATTCAAAATTAAAATGGGAATTTAAGATAAATATCATTTTTTTGTAGAAGAGTTAATATTTATGCGAATTGTATATTTACTAGTGTTATAAAGTAAATAGAATCACATTAAATGTTATTGCGTCGTATGTGAGTATAGGCAGCAGAAATTGATTATTTCTCAACCGGGGCATATATGTGTGAACTTAATGAGGTTGGGGTAGGATTTTTTATTATCGGAATCTCAGATGACAATTTGGAGTGCACGGTTGATTCGGGATGGGTCGAGATAGTTAAAATGAGTGCCCAGGGGTTGTATTTGGGTTCCGGATCTTTTTGGTTAGTTGGACTCGGATAGGGTTATACGAGTCATTTTATGTGTGTATTATCATTTAAAGTTGGGATTAACAAAGATATGGGTTATTTGTCTTACGGGGGGGGTTGGCCAATCTTATTTGTGACAAACACACTTGAGAGAAACCTAAGAAAGAAGAGAAAGATAAGAGAAACCTTGGGATTTTTTTGCTATATCCGCAACTACGACGAGGATTCGGATTCTACATCTTTAAGGCAAGTGATTAAACTTGCTAAATGATTATTGTGTGTGAATTATTGTATAATTAATTGGTGGTCTATTGTGTTTTGGGTATTAAGGGTTAAATCTGGATTTTGTTGATAAATTCTTGAATTTGATGTTAGATATATGATTTGGATGGTGGAAAGATTGGTGGAGTTAAGTTAGAAATGGGTTATAGAGATATGGGTAAATTTCATATGGTCTGGAGAACAAAAACTGTTAAGGCCGAACTGGTCCGAAAACAAAATGCGGTTCGATTCATTTATGAGGCATCAGACCAGTTCGTTTATGAAACGATCGGTTCAGTTCGCACATTACAGATTTCTAACTCTTTTTTAACTCATTTCCAATTGGGCTTAGTTATTGAAAACCCTCTAATATGAAGTGATATTCATGTTTATGATGTAAAAAGAGAGATAATGATACTACACGAGGGTAGGGAGACATCAAGACGATTATGGAAGTGTATTAGGGAGATTAATACTCCAGTTCCTTATTTAAGATATTGGGTACATGCTAGTTGAGAGAAGTTGTGTATCCTGAGTTATATCAAACTTGATGATTAATGAAATGTGCGATTGATTATTAAATCTTAAGTGAGTGATTGATTAATAAATCGGATTTGGAATATATGCGGGGAAGTATCGACTAGTGTAATGAGTGTTATACACAGGTAGTCGGGTTTATTAATATATACATTTGGATATGAGATGGTATGTATAAGTATGAAGTATATATATATCTTGTGTGTATGATATATTATGTGGAACATATCCCTCTAGTGCTATCATGGTAATTTGTGCGATTTGGGTGAATCCCATGGCTAGTGAATGCTGGGAGAGTATAGTCCATAGGTCATAGCGTTCAGCATATATACAGTGTGACTTTTATCATGGGTGAGCATCTTGGGTATGATTCGTCTCACTTGCAGGTGAGGAACTATGGCTGCTTCCCATACGTCTGTGCTTTGTTTTACCAATTCGGTGTGAGAGTTCGACGGTTGGTACCCATGATGGTATGAGTATTCCCTGGAAGATGGTAGCACTTAGAGACTACATCCAATGAGCTAATTCTCTGAGGGATGGCTAATATACATATAATGAGTGATATGTATGTTTACTTGTTAGGAAATGATTAAGCATGTATAATAATGAGAGTAATATTATGCCGGCTTCAAAGATTAATGTGTGAAATATTATGCTTATAACTAGAGAAAGTTATTAGTATTGAATTGGTAAATGATCATAGATAATGATATTGAAAACGGTTATGTTATGGTGTAAACTAGATACGCGAGGGTGGGTTAATGCATAGGAATGAGGGTGGGTTATCCATAGATGAGTTGGATAGCTTAACTAAGATTTAAAATGCATACGTTTAGGTGCGCACTGTTGTTGAGGGGTGAGTATGAGTCTCAAGAGAGGGAGGCACCAACTTAATTATGGAATTTCACATTCATACTTATTATGCATATTAATTCACTTGCTAAAATATTTTTAGGACCGGGCGCTGACCCCTATCTATCTTTTATTTTTCTTTTACTTTGTTGTATCTTTAGGTGTCCCACCATAAGGAATCCATGTGTGAGCTTCCATTCCAGAATCTATGGAGCTGCATCATATGTGGGATGTTGTACGATTTTTGATGTAGTCGCATCTCATTTTTGTTAATCTAGTAAGGAACAGTAGTGTTAATCGAGGGTGTGTTGCCCAAGTGTTGTATTGATGTATATACATTATATTTAAGATATTTTATATATTGTATGGGTCTATTAACCAACAGCTTATTCGGTTATTTTTGTTGTGAAATTATTGTTACATGTGTATATGTTCATGTTTTGTAGTTCCCATTAATGGATTTAAATGTGTTATATTATTGGAACTTTTGGCATCCGCTTTATTTTAATTTTAGGTGGTTAGTTGTATTTTTTTTTATCTGTGCGACATTGGTGCTAAGAATGAACCATTTGAGATTCTGTTTTATTTTAGTAGTGGTCTGGCCTCCCGTTATTTTAATAAGAGGGGTGTCATATCTTTATGATTTTATCTACATTTGTCTCATAGTGACAATACCATAATTTAGTGGTTGATCATTTATTTGTTCCTTATTGTTTAAACAATCGAACAACTAAAAGAACAAGTATTTAAGAAAGTTATCGGTAATGGGATAAGTACCCTACCTTCCTTTAAAACGATATTTCATGGTTTTCAACTCCCACTAATTTCACCATTCATAATGAATTTGACATTCGATTTTCTTTAATATAATAAGTACATGACAATGGTGATTATATGATCTATGTAGGTCCACTTTAAGGGAATTTTCTCATAATCTCCCACTTGGGCCACATAGGTCATCCGTATGTTAGATATTTTAATACCTTAATGGCATAACTCGACTATCAATATTTATCAGAGATATTACAAAAATCTTATCCGTAAAAAATTATCATAAGGTGTCTAGATTTAATTTGGTACAAGATTAAAGAGTTTCATCAATAATACTATGATTATGAGCGGGATCAAAATAATATTTAAAAGAAATATATCCAAAATTTATTCTATACAAAAAAATCAAAGGAATACGAGAACCTTTGAGAAAGAATGAAAGATGCTTTAAAAATATCCCTCACAATCAAGTCTAGACGAATATTTTTCAATAAAATTGGAAGCATTGAGAGTTTATGAAAAACAAATGGCTTGATTCCCCCAACTTAAAAGAGATGGAATTTTATTTGCATTTCTAGTTTATTTAAACAATCCTTGCATCAAAAGTAAATACTTTTTGTAACACAGTAAGTTTAACTTGCAAACTTTACTAAAATGAAAACTCGTTTCAAACCATAAAAGATACATATTATCTCTATCATTATTAGTTCGAGTGTGCAATATGTAAACAAACTTGATTTGTTTAATATCTTCAAACTTTATATGGATTATTCCACACAATATTGATCATCAATAGTGAGCTAAAAAATCCAACATACTAATCGAGAGAAACAAAATTAGACCATAACATGTTAAAGATATAAGATAAAATGCTCACTACATTAATGCTTTGATTTGACAACACATATGCTAATATCCCTCTAGTACCTAATGTGCATTTTATTTTTTTCATTAGTAACCATTGAATATAAGTTATATGATGCTTGTAGATACTGTAGCATTAAATATACATGATATATACTTGAATAATGTATATGTTATATAGAGTTCATTCAATTAGTCAAAATCAACTCCCTATAAGGAACAATCTTGTGTGATGATTAAACTCAATATAATCCATAATTATAAGCATCGCATGTTACACCTATCATCTTTACATTTAATATTCATGCTCATTATAGCTGGGTCAATGTGATGACTATCAAATATTTCTTAATATGACTATTACATTAAGTAAAGACTTACATACGCAAGTCGACGAATTTTCCACTTATGTTCGTTAAATATCGCATGAGCAATGAACTAAATTATTCATATTTGGGTTTCATACACTTAATTGGTGATACCATGATGAAAGGAATAACGACATCTGCATTTGATGACCATTATTGCCTTATCAAAATATATACCATCACTTAATTTTTGCTCAATAATTGTACTTGGATCTGTAGGCTACGAATCATAATAATTGAATAAATAATAATATGTGTGCAATATCATAAATCTTAGCATTCAATATCATACATGGACCGGTAGGTAACCAAAATATGCATGATATGAACGCATCAGTCCAATATTTATCTGTTATGAAATGGAATACTTTAACGAACACCAATCCTTACAGTATATAAATATTAGAGATAAGCATACATGTGTGAAATACCCGTAATACGTGAATAAATTATATAATTGTCAAATTCTTAATTTGAAATTCACGAAAAACTAGACATAATGTGAAGATCAAATAGACAAGGAGTTCGTATGAGATATTACAGCAATAATAGTAAATGGAAAACATGAATCAATTACTTTCACTTCATCACTTATGTATGAGTAACAAATCATAAATATTGACCTAACTCATTCATGGTCATATTAATGCATAATACGGTTATAATCACAACTACCAAACTAGTGGCATTTGTAAATATGACAATATAAATTTAATGTCAATTATTTAATATTCACAAAAATTCCAATTTTTATTTGATTCAAATTTTAGCATGTGTTGCGCTTCAATTTAACCTTATAACAAACATTAGGATAATCTGAAATGACTACAAGTATAATATCTTCACATGTAATATCGACCTGTATTTGGCCTATGATTAAACTGAATGAATATCTACTTATGAGTCTCAAAATTTCAAGTCATGCATTCAAATATGCATGCATGCAATGAAATCACAAATCTAGTATCTGCACATATGAATTGTAGCTTGTGTTTAGCATTTAATTAAACTTAATAGGAGTACTAGCAATAGAATAAACCATAATTATGATATTCAACTACATTAATCGTTGGCATGTGTTTGGCACGAGACTCATTAAAATACGAATATCATAATATTCAACAATATGAACCATTGGCCTGTGTTTGACACGAGACTCATTAAAATACGAATATCATAATATTCAGCTATATGAATCATTGGGCTGTGTTTGGCACGATACTCATAAAAATATGAATATTACTAATAACATAATATTCAATAATATGAATCGTTGGCCTGTGTTTGACATGAGACTCATCAAAATATGAATATGAATATTAACATAATATTCAATAATATGAATCGTTGCATGTGTTTTGCATGAGACTCATAAAAATATGAATATTAATAGTAACATAAGTCTAATATCCTACCATATGAAATATTTTGGCATGTATTTGGCATGAATATTCAACTAAAAAGGATCATTAGAACAATTTTTTATAATAGTTCTAGATAAAACATACATGAAATATGGAAAAACTTAATTTTCTTAAACAAAAAATGAGTTAAAATCATACCCAGAATCCCAAAACATTCGATAAAATTCAAAAATAAATTTTATGGAAGTCGTAAACATTATTTATGTAAAATCAATGCCCCCAAAAATATTATACTCAAAACTTAATGTATAATTAAGGGTACAAATATATTCATACACAATAATCTAATATTTACAATTATTGATTAAGACACTTTATTATCTTCCCCATCAAACATTATATAAATATTAGTGTCAAAACATTAATTATATAGGACCTTTGAACTACCAAATATAGGTTATGCACAATAATCGAATTTACTGAAATGTTCTTGTCAAACACATAATCATACATCTAATCTTCAAAATTTTGTATTTAATAAAAAAATATATGTAGTGATTTATACCATAAAATATGGAAAAACAATTTATTTTTCCAAAAATGGAAAATTTTGAGTTATCACTACAATAACATAAATAATCTTTCCATAATCACTCTCCAATTTGTGAAATCATAAAATTAAATTTTAAACGAGAGTTATAAGTATTGACATTATTACCAAAAATAGCAAAAACGTATTTTAAAAGGCCTAAACGACGTCAAAACGCAAAACAGGGGTAGGTCCCATTGTATATTGTAAGAGGGTAGTTTAGATTAAATGGAGGGGTAACACTTTTTGAGTATAGTAATGATAAGTGAACTAGCGGCACTATTGATTAACTATAAGACATGCAATCACGACTTAGTGAAGATAAACTTAGTTTGAACTCACAAATCACTCGTGTATAACTCAGAAAATAAGAACGAACTTAGAAGTAATTCATTTGGAGGGAGAGATAAATAAGCATTCTAGATACACCTTGGTAGGAAGCCAAACACCCCAACCACCCTCAAAAGATCTTTGTCAAGTATTAAAAGCTTTGTAATAAATGACAATGGTGGGTGAGTGAACTCTGGCTTATAATAAATCTCTCTTCATGATGTATACTTTCTTTCTAGCAATAACTTCTAAACAAAAGAACATAATCTTCCTCAGAGGTGATTGGGTCCCTTAAATAGCCCTTACACCACTCCCGAGATAACTTAGTCATTAATGACTGTGAAAGACATCCCTCGTACCTTATGTCACAAATATTAAATGCCTGATGGACTAGTCATATCCACGTCATAATCATTAAATGACATGACATGCATTTTGCCTAACCACTGTGTGTCAGGGGCAGTCCCACAAAGGTGGCTCACGAACTATTTGACAGCCCCAAATATCTCGGTGGTTTACTCAAGTGCAGACTTAACGTTGTCTAGATGGCTAGTGACATCACCTAAAGTAGATGTGACATTAAGTAGAGGGTTGTTTGGTTCACAACTCAGCACCCGAAGGAACTTAAGGCTGCCCTGACCAAGGTTCCACGGTCCAGGTCTTTTGATATTTTACCATGTGTATCCAAGATGGTCAGGACAAGCCCTAACGATGCCTCACTTCTCAATCCTCCAAACCAAGTCCCTCTGAAGTTCCCACGACGAGGTCATTCGATAGAGCATGAAAGCTCTCCCAGGCCCTGCCAAGCCTCGTCTCTCGCGAGTACTGTTCGACCTCACACTAAAAATCATTATAGTCATTATAGATCATAGTCAATATAAATAAATAGACACAACAAGGCTAAGTAAAGTAATATAACTAAAGGGTGAGCTCTCTCGGTCAGCTTTTTCGCTGGAAGATCCCTCTCGGCTGCCACGCTGAACTACCTCGCTTGATCTGCCTTGTTGAGCTGCATCGCATTAGGCTACAACGTTTCCTTACTGAGCTACATCGCTTGACCTGCATTGCTTCCTTAATCCCTTGAGTCTGTTATATTCGCTGGGGGTTTAACTATAATCTCGAGATTATCTTCAAGCCTTCCCTACATTTTTCCCTTCGTGGAGAGATTTATTGTGGGAACAAGAAATGTTTGCAAGAAAACTTCTCAATCCGATGAGCCTTGGTGTCTTTGTCTTCGTTACGGCCTATGCCGTTATCACTTCCAGGAAAAAGTAAAATTCTCCCCGATGTGCCTGAACCAAAGTGCTGCGGATTGTCAGCGATTGGTGAAGGGACATCGCCACTTTTTCTTGTTGTTGAGCCTCAACCTTTCTATCTTTGCTTCCTTAGCTAATTGAAAATCTTTCGAAGCACTTGCTGATTTTCTCAAATACCCATTTTGACTCGAAAGTGAAGTTCTCCTATTTGTGTTGTTGTGGAGTATAGTTGTAAGCAGTGAGTTTTTTCGTTAGGATTAGCCGTAGTGTTGAGACTTATAGAATTCTTCCTTGAAAAATTCTCCCCAGGAAATTATCCCTATTTGAAGGTGCTACTTCATTTGGGCTCTTCTATGTCATTGTTTCTTCATGTTCGAAAAAGCAGAAAAACTCTCCCCGATGTATCGGAGTCATAATTAAACAACGTTTGGACTTGTGACGAGGGGGCATCATAGTTTTTTTGAACCGTTGGGCCAGATTCTGTGGTTGAAGTTATTAGATATGTCTGACAAAAGAAGAATTTTGGCGCCAAACCCCAAAATTTATCTTGGGATAAACATTTTCTATTTCCATGCGTCACTTCATTAATGACGTAATGATGTATTTTCAACTACCAGGATGCTCCCCAAGACACCACGTGTCAACTTGGAATGATTATTGGCGGCCTTGCACGTGTGTTAGTGGGAAACTCAAAATACGGGTTGAGAGGATTCAAACGTCTATTTTTCAAAACACTTAACTATTCTCTTCGTCTTCTTCAAACTCCAGGCATACTCTAGAGAGAGAAGATTTGCAAAACTCGATTATTTGTCCATCTTTTTGTCGTCTCTTTCCTCTATAATCACCTTCAACCTTTGGTTACTCCATTGTTACTCATCTGGTAGCTCTTTCAAGCTTTCTATACCTCGATTTTATCTGTAATGGCTTCTTTAAGCGACCCTGGTGCGTTTGCCACCAATAACCCACCTTCCACTCCTACTGCCACCACTTCTGCCACCGCTGTTACTGAGGGCGCCACCTCTTTGACTGTCGCTCGTCAAGATCAACTGCATTTTTATCGCCGGTCCCCCATTTTTGGCAAACGTGATGATTTTTATGGGTTTTGCAAGACTTGCATTTTTAACGCCAAGTGTGATACCATGGTACTTGGTGATGAGAATGAAAATATTGCTGATTGGGGGTTTCTCCCCCAGAGGGGACTCTTCGATTCGTCTTGAGCGAGGGGACTTCCCATGGTCCAATATTGACTTTGAAAGGGCTGGGGGTTCTCCCGCTCACTTTGCTACATGGAACGCTCACATGCAGAGTTCCCTCACTGCCATCCTCATAAAAATTGGGCTTCATCGGGCCAAGTTATTTGGTGAATTTACTCTATTAAAGAACAATGCTGCCCTCCCCATCATAGTGTCTCGCTGAAACGTTACCACTCACACTTTCATTGCTGCATGGGGTGAGTTCATGGTAACATTGGAAGATGTCTGTGAACTTCTGGGCCTTGAGGCCACAGGCCATGAGCCCTATTCTGATGAAGCTTTGGACACCCAAGAGGTTACAGACCGTTTAGAGTTTGACCGTATATGCCGAAGGTGCATAGGTTCTTCAAATAAATCCACCTTCACTCCCCTTATCAACTATTTCTTTCGAGATCCTTCTAAGGATAGCTCTTTTGAGGTTATCCCTGGTCAAGGCATTAGAACTACATGCCTACATCCTTGTCATTCCCTCTTGCTTCCTTTTAACGGGAAAACCCAACGACCAACACTGAAGGGACCTTATCAATATATCCCTTTAATTGGCCCTGGGTATCAAGCTTCCTCTGGCTGCAATTACCCTAGGATCACTATATATATGGCTTGACATAACCCTCTTTAACATGGAACGGTCTCTTAGCTGTTATAACTTGGCCAACTTTTCTAACTGCGTATTTCTGACGGGCTTCCTCTATGTTCGTTTCCCCGATGTAGCAGCTAAAACTAATCGTCCTCCTTTGGGAGAAATAATTATGCCTCCTAGTTCTTACATTTATCACAAGAGGCAAATTCGGAAGGAGTTAATCTCTGTTATTGACAAACGGGACCATTTTGTGATGTGGCCATATGGAGAGGAATTTTTCCTCCATACTTGTGATTTTTTTAGAAATGAGCCAAGGGTGGTCCAACTAACAACTGGGGACCTTATGGAAAAAGACCTTTCGCTTGCTGTAGTTCTTATGTTCTCTCCAAGTTACTTACCATCCTACACCGAGTGGGGATATACCTGCAAACATTACAACCCCCATTAGTGTGCCCATCAATTTGGTTTTGACTAAGGGGCTCCTCGCCCCGTTTTCCAGTTAAACCACCCAAAGGTCACGTTCAGCGAGGCTTGTTCTTTCTTCACTTACACTGCTATATGGGGGTGAGCTCCACAATTTCTGATAGAGTCACCATCCCTAGTATCTCCAGGCAAGGAGATGTGACTTCTTTATTTGCCACCAAATATTAGCTAAATCAACTGGCCCAAATCTTTAGATTTATTGAGGGGACTCCTGTATAACCCTGGTGCTCTCATTTTCTTCACAGGAACTAGGTTTGAAAGGCAACTCCGTTCTGGGAATGGAGTTCTCTTTGAGCAAAACTCCCAAGAAACCTCCCACTGAGCCTCCTCCATACTATTCCATAATTCCTGTTGCTACTCCAAGGCCCAAGAAAGTCCCAACACCCAAACATCCCGCTCCTTCTGAAGGTGTTTCTGGTGAAGGGTTCCAACCGAAGCAGGTTTGGGTGAAGGACTTTCCCAGCCACCAGCCAAAAAAACTAGGGGGTCCAAGAGTGGGACTTCCTCGATGTATAAGTCCCAACCCAGTCTTAAGCTCCCTTGGAGGCATTCCCCATTACCTCCGTTCCACCTCCTATGTCTGTCAAAGCGAGTGAGGAGTTGAGGAGGAAAATTCAAGCTGAGGTGGAGCGCATAAATTATGAGTTTCAAAGACACGCTCCCGTCATTCCTCCTGCTACTACCTTCCCCACTATCTTAGTAGATGCATCGAAAGGAGGGTCAAAGAGGAAGAAGATCTCAAGGGTTACTCAAAGTGTTGGTGCTGCGGGTGCAAGGAAAAAGACTCTGGGTACTAAGTCCTAGAAGAAACGGGCTCCTGATGTACATCTCTCCCCAGATCCTTCTGCTGTTGCTTCCCCTCCTTCCTTGGCAATGGTGATATCATCCCATTATCCCTCTAGATCAGAGGTATGCATGTATTTTTTCCATTCATTTTTTTCTTTAATAAACTGCATCTGTCTAACTCTTAGCAACTTTGGTGCAGGAAGCTGAAGAAGAAAGGCTTATCTAGCCCCCCAGTGACTCATTTCATGGGGGGATATTTTGGTTACTCTCAGACCAGTGTAACTCCTCACTGTTCCCCCATGACTGGGTTTACTTACTCTTGCCGTTTGTCCTCCAAACGTGCGAAAGATGATGCTGCAGGGGGTGATTTTGTTGAATCTGTGGGAATTTCTTCCCAACCAGAGGAAGCTCCCCAAAGTTCCTCTGAATTATCACCCCAGCCCGAGGTGTCTCTGCCCATCATTCCGGCTGCAAAAAGTTCTCCATAGGTAGTACATTCTGAACAATGTTAGTTCTGACGTCTTTTTTCACTTTTTTTGTTGAATTTTTACCTCTTGGGATGCCTTAGGTCGAAGTGGCTTCTTTATTGGCTAAAATTTTTCTTCCATTTATATTGACAAGACCCATCGCGGTAGTTCCCCTCTTTAGCAACATTACTGAGGTAAGTTAAACGTGAAGTATGTCTATTTTATTCTGTATTTATTCCCCACTTCTAACACTTAGTTTCATTTTGTATTTCTCTCCAAGTCTAATCCCTCCAACGTCTATCGGGACTCTTCCCATCCCTTAAGCCATCGTTGATCCCTCTGCCCAACATAGTGCTTCTTCTGGCACCAAAAGTGTGGGTGCATCCATGGAAGGTCAAACGTCTTCGTCCAACGCCACCCCAATATTGGCCTTAGTACCCTTCGTTGGCACAAGAGCTTTACCGAGCATTGAGTTTCCTTTACTTGAGGGTGCCGTTGAGGCTTCTGAGGAGATGAACCTGCCCCCAGCAGTCCCCACCGTTGATCCATCCATTGCTGAGGTATTTTTCTAGTTTCTCTTCATTTCTTGTTGTTTGTCCTTTATTCTTGACAATGTACAATCTAGAAGAGTCTCATTTTTCAAACATTCAAACTCCACTGGTAATGGTGACTTAACAATGAAAACACTTGTTAAGATTTTCCCTTTTGTAAAATTCCACTAATAAAGGTGACACCCATAACGGTGACTTCGTAATGACAACCACTTGCTAAGATTTTTTCATCAAACTCCACCAGTAACGATGACTTAACAATGGTAAACACTTTGTTAAGATTTTTCATCAAACTCCACTAGTAACGGTGACTTAACAATGATAAACACTTGTTAAGATTTTTCGTTAAACTCCAGCAGTAACGGTGACTTAACAATGATAAATATTTGTTAAGTTTTTTTGCCAAACTCCACCAGTAACGGTGACTTAACAATGATAAACACTTGTTAAGATTTTTTTCACTTAACTTATTATTTACTTGATCTGTCTCCCAGTTGCTGGCGCGTCCCTTCCAGCTGGAGAGAGACCTCCATCAGTCCCTTCACCCATCGCGTTGCCCCATCGTGAACAGGTTGTTTTAGAAGAATCTAATCACAATGACCAAGGTTCTAGGATAGGTGTTGCAGCCGATAGAGAATCTGGTTGTGAGCTTCCTATGCCTAACCTGTCTCCTTATGAATTCTGTCTCATGGTCCTTCAATGATCTCCCCAAATGCCTGCCATCCATCGTTTGGTAATTGAGTAGATTGTAAACCATCACCCTGAGACTTTCACTATCGATTGTCTTTATACAAATATTGCGGTGATGAGACACAGGCTTCAAGGTATGGCGATCATTGTTGCTGATATTGTCAGTACTCCTACTGTAAATATTACCAGGCCCCTCCTAAACTAATTCTTGGTCTATCTAAAGGAGTTGGGTCGAGATGGATTCCAATTTAGCTGGCTGATTAGACACTTAAAAAATTTGAGGAGTCAGCAATTGGTAAGTCAGAGGGAGCTACTGCAGAAGCACTAAGATACTCAATAAGATAAGGAATCTAGGTTGGTCGAACTAACATCTCAACTTGAAGCTGCTAACAAAGAGGTGGAGGATATCGAAGAAGCTTTACATCTAGCGAAGCTGAGGTGAGAGAAAGTCCTCATTGAGCATGCTTAAGTTCAGACAAAAGGCTAGAAGGTTCCATCAACGCTCACCAAGCATACCTAACAGCTTCCTTAGGTCTGCTTGGAGATTATTTCTCTCCTCCAGACTTGTGGTTCCTCTTAGACGATGACCTCTCACATACTTGTATAAATTTTTCAGTTTTCCATCTTATGTACTCCGGGGCAATAATTCATATTTTTGTAAAACCTCTCAATTTATGAATGAAAGAGAAACTGTGTCTTATTTTCTTGTCACTTCTTTGTGTTATAACTGTTTGCATAAAATAACAACTTTGCCATCTGCCATCTCACCCTAGTTACAACAAATAGACCTCTTTCGAGAAAAAAATAATGACTTATATATATTCATAACAAAAAGATAGATACATCGATGTTCTAAGGTTATTTGCTTTACACATGATAGACCTTCAACCATTTGTTGTTAATCTTAAATGGTTTATCTTCTTCCATCTTAGAAATTAAGCAATAACCTAAATTTTGAGCCTCCTTAATAATGAAAGGTCCCTCCCACTTTGCTGCAAACTTAGGCTGAGGAAGCCCCTTGATGTGCTTCACTGCTACCTTCAAAATGAGGTCTCTTTTCATGAACTTCCTTCATCTCACCAAGTTGTTATACGCCCTGGATAGCTACTTTGTGTACATTTTAAAGTGTTGCATCACATTGTCTATGTGTTCGTCCAACGCTTCCAACTGCACATGTCTGTTTTGAGGGAGCATGCTACTTCGCAAGGCATATCGGGCAGAGGTAACTTTCAACTCCATCGGGAGAATCGCTTCAGCTCCATATATAAGGGAGAACGGGGTATATCCTGTGGGATTTCTTTTAGTTGTTTGATAGGCACACAATACGACTGGTATTTTTTCATCCCATGATCCTAAGAAATCGTCCATCGTCTTGACCAAAATGCTAACCAATGTTTTATTAGTTACTTCGGCTTGATCGCTTCCTTTTGGGTAGGCCACCGTTGAAGTGTGATGAATAATGGAGTACTTGCTTGTGAGCATTGTTAACTCTAAATTGATGAAGGGGGTTTCGTTATTAGAGAGAATAACCTTTGGAATCCCAAAATGACAAATGATGTATTCTCTCATGAAGTTGCTCACCACCCTTGTTATTGCCCTTCTTAGTGGTATCGCTTCAGCCCACTTTGTAAAGCACTCCGTTGCCACTAGTATCAAGATCTTACCCCTCGAATAATAATGTATTGACCCTACTAGCTCAAACACTGAAGTGTGAAAAGGATAAGGTGTGTCCAGAGAGTGTAGATCCACCGATGGGGGTATGTATCATATTTCCATGCAGTTAAAAAGCTTTACATTTTTTGAAGAACTCAGCAGAGTCTTTTGCCATCGTCGACCAATAATACCCCAACGTCATCATCTGATCATATAATTTTTCCCCTCCTATGTGAGCTGGATCATGAGCTTATTTGAGGACTTCAGCTACTTCATCCTTTGTGATGCAACACAATGGCATGTTGAAGTACCCTCTTTGATAAAGCTACCCCTCATGAATGTAGTACCTTGGGGCCCTTCGTTTATGTCCCATCACATCCATCTTCTCTACTAGGATAACTCCATATTTAATGAAGTCAATATAAGGCTGCCTCTAATTTGGTTGAGCCTCAATGAAATGGCACTCAGCTACTTCAAAGAACAATTGGCACTTGTCACACTTTCGTTGTAGCTCTACTGCATCCTGCTTTATTCTAGTCCATAAGTATCCCTCCCTATGAATTCTTCTATAAAGAGGGATCTCAGTTCTCTCGTAGTGCTCTTTGTGTGTTTTCTTTAGTCTCCACTCTGCCTCTTCTGAGCCGATGCATCTTGACAGCCATCCACTAGAATTTTTGAAGTAAATATTTCCCTTATTTTTAAAGTATTGGGCTAACTCTCTCAGTTCCATCGCTCTCCAGTCAGAGATATCCTCCATTAGTAGAATTGACTATAATACCGAAGGAGCTGTTCTTCACTGAATCACAACTGTAGTTGTATCATTTCTCATGATTATCTTTTGGGTGATGGTGGCATAGGCATTTGGATGGCAGTTCATTATTCGGGGATGGCTCTTAATCTTGGTTCGATGGAACTGGTTGAGAAACCTCTCAATGATTGTTCTGTAGGTTTCTAGACTGAGGTGTTTCAATGCATATTCTCTATTTACTTGCTGAATCACCAAGTTCGAATCACCCTTAATGCAAAGTGAACGAATCCCCCTTCGAAGGGCCTCCAATAACCCCAGTACCAACGCCTTATATTCTGCTTCATTGTTGGAACAAGGAAAGTCTAGTTTGTAAGAAAGATAAATTTCTTTTGTTCCTCTTGACAGAATAACCCCTGTTCCTCCTTTCTTCTCTGTTAAAGATCCATCGAACTGCATCATCCATTCTTCATCGCTTGCGTCCAGGTTATTGGCCCGCAGATCATCTCTTGGAATACTCTCTCGTGGTGGCTCAGATATCCCAAATGGGAAGATTGCAAATAGGTTTGCGTACATATGGCTTTTGATTGCGCAAGGGACCACGCATTTCAGGTCATACTCTGAGAGGATCAGTAACCACCTAGCTGCCCTACCAATTAATATAGTTCTTGCCAACAAAAACTTAATAGGATTACACCTCATTACAATATAAATTGTAAAAGATAGCATATAATGTCTAAGCTTTTGTGCTACAAAGACTAAGGCTAAACAACGCCTTTCCAAGCTACTGTACCTGACCTATGGCCCATGTATGATTATACAAGGTAGTAGACTGGCCGTTCCTACCCATTAATCTCCTATGCTAACAGAGCTCTAACGGACCTCGTGGTGGATGCGAGGTATAACTTCAACAGTATTCCTGTCCTTAGAAGAATCATGGTTTGTGGTGAAATGAGAAGCTTCTTCATCCTGGTGAGAGACTTTTGGTGAACTTCCTCCCACTTGAACTTTGTGTTCTTTCACAAAAGATGCATCCGCGGGTGTGTTATTTCGGCCAATCCAAGCACAAATCTCCTAAGGTAGGAGACTTTACCGAGGAAGCTCTTGAGCTCCTTCACCATTTTTGGACTTGGCATTTCCAAGATTGCGCGCTGTTTGTCTTGATCCATCTGTACTCCCTGGCGATCTACCACAAAACCTAGAAACTTTCCACTGGTTACTTCGAAAACGTACTTCAGCGAGTTCATCTTTAGTTTGTACTTCCTACATCTGGCAAACACTTTCCTCAAATCGCTCAGGTGGGACACCTCTTTCTTCAATTTAATGACCAAATCATCCATATAAAATTCCATAAATTTGTGAAAGAAGTCATGGAAAATAGCCATCATTGTTCTTTGATAAGTATCCCCAGCATTTTTGAGTCCAAACGACATTACCTTGCAACGGGGTTCTAAATGCTATTTTCTACGCATCTGTAGGGTCCATCTTAATATGGTTGTACCCCACATACCCATTCATGAAGCTATATATCTCATGTCCAGCCATTTCATCTATAAAGCTATCGATGGAGGGTAGAGGGAACTCATCTTTGGGCCAAGGCCTATTTAAGTCTCTAAAATCCACGCATATCCTTATATGATTTTTGTCCATCTTACCCATCGAGATAATGCTAGACATCCAGAGTGGGTGTTGTATCGATTTGATGAATCCTTCTGTCAACAGGCATTGGACCTCTTATTTGATCTTCAAGTCCAACTCAGGCTTGTAGTTCCTCATTACTTTCTTGACCGAAATGGCTGAAGGCATCACGTTTAATTTATGGCAGCTTACTTCTTCATATAGCCCCTCCATCTCCGTATACTTCCATGCAAAAACATCTATAAACTCTTGGATTAGCTCGATGAAAGCCTCCCATTTCTCTAAATAGAGATCCTTCACGAGTAAAATGGGCCTTGGGTCTCCCTTTCTCTTACCAAGTCCAGATGTTCTAATTCTTGTTCTTGTGGCTTTGGTTGGTCCGTCATGTAGTCTGTTTCTTCGATGACATCCTCCATGAACTCTTGTATGTTAGAACTATCTATCATCATACATTGTCCCTATTGATCCACTAGAAAACATTCATATATCGGGTCAGCCTCCTCGTCGATCTCTTCCATAAATCCTTCGGCTGCCCGTTCACACCATCATAAGCGATAAATCACCTCCCCTTACTTAGTAACAATATTCTTGTATAGTCTTTTGGACATTACAACTGCCTTTATTTTCCTTTCCCTTGAAGCATTTGCCCTTCTTCCTTCAGAGAACCGACTTAGCACACTTTGTCGTGTGACCTCGTATTTTATTGGGTCCATTCTGGGCTGTACCCTGTATTTTAGCTGCTTTGATATTTTCTCAGGTCGAGGGACCACTTAGTGGGATTCTTGTGTTACTCCTCTTCCGCTTATAGTTTAGTCATTCTGTTCATTCATAGGTCCCATCCTTTCTCTGATCGAGGGAGCCCAGGCCCCCCCCCCCATTCTTCTCGTTAGGGTTCTGACGTCCTCTTCTAACTATGTATAAAATGCTGCATCCACTAGGTGAGCTTCTTCGACAGTGAAGGGCCTCTTCGTAGCCCGTATAGTGATCTCTGTTCCTTTGCTATTTGCTTTGGCACATTGGTGATAAGTCGAGGTAACTAGTCCTTGGTTATGCATCTACACTCTTCCTATCAATAGATGGTAGGAAGTTGCACTTTCTAACACGTGGAACTTGATATAGGAACTCAGATTTCCCATTGCAATCCCAACATTCACATAACCAATGGACTTGGAAGACTGGTTATCATAACCTGTAATCACCAAAGGCACGGGGACCAATCTTTCTCCTGGAATGTTAGCTATGTGCAAAGAGATAATTGGCATGAGGTTGATGTATGCCCCCCATCCATAAGAGACCTTGTGAAGCTAATCCCGTTGATGCTGGAAGTCACATATAACGATCGATTATGAGGGAATCTCACGGCCCTATCTGTATTGTTGAATGTTATTTCTGACAGAAATTTCCTCACCAGCCTAGCCACGAGCCCCTTCCATCTCAGCGAAGGGACTGCGTTCTTCCTTGCAATATCCAGGATTGCTTGAGTTATCTCCAACCTACTTTCTTTCGGCATTCCCACCTGATAGAATAACTAGGCGAACTTTGGGGATCATGAAACTTTGCAGTACTCCAAACTTTGGTCCATTCCTCACCTTCAAAATTGTGTACGTCCTCCATATCCTTGGCACTTGCTTCATCGTAGTCTAACACCACATTATCCATTTCTCTAGTACACTCCTCCAAAGCCTCCTCAAACCCCCTGCCCTGTCGTCAGCTCCTTCGCTACTCTTTCTGCCACATCGTCATAGGCCACCACCAGATTGGCCCCATGAGCTGGGAGTGGGTTGTCATTAACATTTTGTGGAGGGATTTGCAGTGTCTATGCTTTTACATGTTTATCGATGATTCTCTTTAACTTAAAATAACTTCCCATTGGATGTTGAATCTGTCAATACTTGTGATCCCCTCTGGTAACCGTACATGGTTCCACGAACGAGATGCCCTTAGGTTCATAGACTATTACTCCTTGAACCATGACGTTGTAACAATTAACAACCTCCTCTACTATACAGGGTAACAATTGTGGGTTTTCCCTATCTCTCCCAAACTTTCTCTTGTTGTCCTTCTTTGCTAGTTTTCCCTCGTCTTCTCCTTCGGTATATCCCACCTGTGAGGACTGAGACCTTCCTCCCACAGGCTGTATCAGTTGCCTAAATATCATGGGCACCACCACCGAGTTTGGTCGTACCACCAACGAGATATTCTTTGATGCTTTTAGTAATGTCACAAAAGTCCCCTCACATGTCTCGTTAATGAGATGGCTGGTGCACTCAGGAAGCAGTCCTTCTACATAGATTTATAGTAGTTAGACTATTTGGCTCCCTCCCTTACATCGAGGGACCTTTCTCTGAACCTTTGAACGTACGTCAACACATTTTCCCCTGGTTGTTGCTTCTCTCTCCCCAATTAGGTCAAGGTCAACTCATCTTCTGCCAGAAAAACTTCTCGACGAACAAAACGTGCATCCCCTCCAACTTGGAAACACTCTTAGGATCTAGGTGAGAATACCAAGTATACGCCTTATCGGTCAAGGATTTAGAAAACTCCCTTAACTAGAGTTTTTTGTTATTGCAGTGAGACCCCAAATGTTCAACGAAGCGTTTAATGTGCTCCTTTGGGTTCCCACCCTTTCCTGTGTACTTTTCAAAGATAGGAGGAATATAATCTTTTGGGTAAGGCTCATTGTTATATTCCTGAGGGTAAGGCGTCCGAAAGTCATCATAAATTGAAGCTACCTCGCCAGTAGATTGCGAGGAAGCTTGCATGAACTTCAGCATCTCCTTCTGCGTCTCTTTTCTCATCTCCTCCATCGCCGATACCGTTGAAGGAACGACTAAAGAGTCCATAGGTGGACGCCAATTGCACCCGGAGAAATCACCGTAGTTGGAACGCTTGTTACTCCTGGAGTTCCCACCGTCGGAATCGAAATAGGGGGCATGCTTATTGGGGTAGTTCCTATTAGAATTGCGCTTGGTGGGACCGTTGGGGCTGCCCTTGGTGTTACGAAGGAGTTGGCCTCAAATTCTCCTAACACCGTTGAAGCTATAGGAGTTTGCAAAAACTTGTAAAATTTATTCATGAGGAGTGCCACTTGGGATGGTCCCAATCCGGCACTCGTGGAAGCTTGTGTCACCCCTGGAACACCTGTCACCGTTTGAACTGGAGGTACCTCCATTCAAGGGTCTCCATCTCTCGATGCCTCCAGTTCTCTTGCTGCTTGTTCTTTATTTGTTTAATATCACCAAAGTTAAGTCTTCGATTAACATTATCCTGTGCCATACTCTTTGTTTAGCAGAATACCTCCCCAGCAGAGTCACCAAATGTAAGAGGGTAGTTTAGATTAAATGGAGGTGTAACCCCTTTTGAGTATAGTAATGATAAGTTAACTAGCGGCACTATTGATTAACTACAAGACACGCAATCACGACTTAGTGAAGATAAACTCAGTGTGAACTCACAAATCACTCGTGTATAACTCAGAAAATAAGAACGAACTCAAAAGTAACTCATTTAGAGGGAGAGAGAAATAGGCATCCTAGATACACCTTGGCAGGCAACCAAACACCCTAACCACCCTCAAAATATCAATGTCAAGTATTAAAAGCTTCGTAATAAATGGCAACGACAGGTGAGTGAACTCTGGCTTGTAATAAATCTCCCTTCCTGATTTATATTTTCTTTCTAGCAATAACTTCTGAACAAAAGAATATAATCTTGCTCAGAGGTGGTAGGGGACCTTAAATATCCCTTACACCACTCTCGAGATAACTTAGTCATTAATGACTGTGAAAGACATCCCCCATACCTTATTTCACAAATATTAAATACCTGATGGACTAGTCAGCTCCATATTATAACCATTAAATGCCAAGACATGCCTTTTGCCTAACCACTGTGTGTTAAGGGGCTGTCGTCACAGAGGTGGCTCACCAACTATCTGAAAACCGCAAATACCATGGTGGTTTACTCAAGTGCAGACTTGATATTGTCTAGATGGCTAGTGATATCACCTAAAATAGATGTTACATTAAGTAGAGGGTTGTTTGGTTCACAACTTATGACCCGATGGAACTTAATGCGGCCCTGCCCAAGGTTCCACGGTCAAGGTCTTTTGGTGTTTTACCATGTGTATCTAAGATGGTCAGGACAATACCCAATGGTGCCTCACTTCTCAATCCTCCAAACCAAGTCCCTCTGAAGTTCCCACGACGAGGTCGTTCGATAGAGCATGAATGCTCTCCCAGGCCCTGCCAAGCCTGGTCTCTCACGAGTATCGTTCGACCTCACACAAAAAATCATTATAGTCGTTACAAATCATAGTCAATATAAATAAAGAGACACAACAAGGGTAAGTAAAATAATATAACTAAAGGGTGAGCTCTCTCGGTCAGCTTCTTCGCTAGAAGATCCCTCTAGGTTGCTATGATGAACGACCTCACTTGAGTTGCCTTGCTGAGCTGCATCGCTTTGGGCTACATCGCTCCCTTACTGAGTTGCATCGCTGCCTTAATCCCTCGAGTCTATTGTATTAGCTGGGGGATTAACTCTAATCTCAAGATTATCTTCAAGCCTCCCCTACATATACAATAAGTTTTGTTTATTCCGACATTTCCAGTCGACCATGCGAGTTTCAGAAAATTCTGATCAAGTTTTGACTTTTCACATTTTGACTAGTTAGTATTGGGAACAGAAGAAAAATGTCCCGAAAAAAATTCCCAAGCACACACAAAACTTGATTTATTGTAGACTCAATTATAGGTAAACACCAACAAAGGAAAATAATGAGATCTTAAACTTTAGCTCTGATACCACATGTAAAACCATTTTTAAGAACACCATAATATTAATCAATAATACATTAATTTGATTAAATTTTTCATACAAATGTTCTTAATAAAAGGATCGTGGATCTTCATAATGATCACATATAAGAATTATGCGGAACATAAACGGTGTTAAAATAACATACCTCTATAATTGTCACAACTAGAAATATTGACAGAGCAGTCAACCTTAACGATGTCTGATCAGACTGAATTTTGGAACACAACTTCATCTTGTATGTAGCAATAACATACTCTAATTTCAACGCATTCCAATGTTTAGATCTCCAAATATAGTCAAAACACTATTTCTAAATTTACACTCCTTGAGAATTTAGATTTTTCTCCATTTCCTATAATTTCATTATGTTATTTTTCTAGAGTGTCTGAATGATGGAAATCAGTCACTTATTTATAGGCAGGAACATGACCTAAATCTCCAACAGTCACTTAATATCAACCGTCCATCAAGTTAGATGCCTAAGAGTCCTTTTGACTCTTGGTATTTAGAGTACCCTTTCATTAACCAAAGTGATTCTTAGTATTAATATAATTCTGGAGCACATAATGGAGAATTCTTTAAAATAATTCTAACATCCATAAGAAAAATCAATTCATACTATCAAATATTGACCCATTTTTTTAAAATAGTAAAAATAATCATTTCGAGTTGATTTTTCTTATGGGTACTGTGACACCCTGCCTAATAAAATTCCGGGTGATCAGTCCTATATCAAATTAAACAGGAATCTCATCCGGTTCATTCTTAGCATCGCTGTCATTGATTCATTCATTACTAACCACCTAGTCGTTTATTAAGCGGATGCCAATTTTTATCTTTATTAATCCAACCAAAATAAAATAATAGAATAACAAATACGAGAATAAAACTAAAACATACCACAAAGTAAGTACAATAGTCTGTCGAACAACGTCGACTACAAGCCATCCACAAACGTAAATATAAAAGTATCTCAATACATGCTAAGACCGAATATAACCGTAAAAGTCCGAAAGTACAACTGACAAGATCCCTATCGAAGATACAATGATATGAGCGACTACATCAAAGAAACTGTGACACCCCGCCTAATTAAACATCGGGTGATCAGGCCTTTATTAAATTAAAACAGGTTTCTCAAATGGTTCATTCTTAGCATCACTGTCGAAAACGTTTTAATTACAAATCCCCTAAGTAAAGTTAGACCGGTGCCAAATTTTATCTTTCTTAAAACAGATAAATCAACCATATGGAACAAAGTACAAACAATCATGTACTATAATTCAAACAACAAAGTAAAAGTACAACAGAACAAAAGTATTACCGAATAAACCATCGGCTAAAAATCCCAAACAACAATAGAATAACCACTAGTCTGAAACTAACATCTGAGACTAATACCGGACCACAAGTCCATGCATAGAAGAGTGTGAGATCCTGTACTAGATTTGAATGAGAGATATCGTCTAGTCAAAATCCTGTAATCATCCACTATGCTACAGCTCCGAGTCTCTGGAATGGAATCATCATACATGGCATCCCTGTGGCTGGACACCTAAAAGGTTTTGAAAATATTTTATAGCAAGAGTTAGTACTCAAAACATTTTGAAAATATTTAGCAAGCGTTTATCACAATATAAAATGCGGTTATTGATTACACATGTTAGGTTCTCGTACACTCTCTTGAGTTACTCACCCCTCATGTATTGTGCACACCTAACATTCTACACTTAGTTTATCTAGCCATACCTCCCAAGCTAACTAAAACCAAAGTAGTCAACTGAACTTATCTGTACCCAAGTTCCAGTACCGCCCATACAGTACAATCGTTTCACTAACATCTTGCGTATGTTAATTAATTCTCAAGTACCATTTCATCTATGTTATTTTTCAAGACTTCCCATTTAGTTTCACTACTAAAATTACTACAATTCTCACAATTGTTGACTTCCCACTTATGTAATTAAGTCTCACTACTTGAATTACTAAATAGATTTTCTCTATCTAAAGGTGCATTTCGTAATTAAGTTTCACTACTTAACTTACCAATTCAGTATGTATCTTTAAATACATAATATGTATCAATCTACTAACACACGAAAGTAGGATATCATCAAGTATATATATTTCACACACAATATATACTAAATATCAGTCATTGCTATTTTGCCCTTTTTATACACGTAAAGGACTCTTGGTTCGGAATGATTCATCGACCCCAAGTAAGAATTGGTTCGGAATGATACATCGACCCCAATTATTTATATACACAAATAAAGATCTCTTGGTTCAGAATGATTCATCGACCCCAAGTGAGTTGGTTCGGAATTATCCATCGACCCCAACTATTTTTAAAAATATATATATACACATATTCTGGTTCGGGACTCTCTCATCGCGACACCAGTTCAAAGTTTGGTTCGGCATTTCTCATCGACCCCAAACATATAATAACTTTATGTTAGTTCGGATTGTCTCATCGACCCTAACATAATTAATTTAGGTATAATCTCTCTACCTAAAAGATCACATAATTCAGTAGGTACACGCCCGACCTATTAATCATATACGTACGTAATATTTTAATCTCATATATCTACCGTACAATATTCGCTTTACGATTTATCTCATTAATCGTATTTATTTGAGTATTCACACAACTCTAAGGGTCCTAGTTACCCCTTACATATAATTTCAGTAGTTATTTCTTACCCTACTGGTCTATTACTTAAATTGAATTTACGTCGCCCCGTAACTCAATTTCCGAAATCCCCGATACTCTACTAAATCGGATTATTCTCCTCGGTCCATAATCCAAGCCCTACACCCAATGGCCTTATCGGACCTCAACAATATACCTACTGGTCTTATTCTCACTCCCATATAAGTATAATGTAAATCCTAGAATACTCATTCATTCCCGAACTCAACGAAGAATTAAACACAAAATTTTGGAGAAACAGCTTGCGTCGATCGATCGACGACTGGGTTCGATCGATCGACATAGTCGATCGATCGATCGAACAGGGACAGACGCAGTTGTCTTCTTCGTTAAGATTTTTCCTCCATTAACAAACCTTCAAACTCCATTATAGTCCACTAAACTTTGACCCAATGATCCTAACATTTTTCCACATATACTAGGACAGTTTCTAATGTGTCAAATACATCAAAACTCCAATTACTTTAAAGAAATAATGAATTAAAATCCAGAATTTTTTGAAACCCTAGTTATGGTGTTCTTCCCATATTATCATTCAAAATCTAGATTTTAATCCGAAAAATCATCAAGTCTAATCTGAATCTTAAACCTCTACATAAGGTAAATCATTCTATATGCGATTCCTATCCCAACATGTATAAATATCATCTTTCTCCAATCAAAATAATGATTTAAACAACACTATTCAAAAACCCTACACATGGGTATTATTTTTTTTATTTTTTTATTTTTCAATAACTACAATTTATTCATATGGGGTAGAAGAACTTGCCTCTTCTAAATAGCTAACATCCTTGGAAGACACAAGAGAAAAAATTGACTGAAAATGCAAATGAGGTTCTTTATAGCATAGAACCCTTACAATGAAATAAATGAACGAGGAGACTAAAGCAAACTTAAAGAAACCTATAAGGAATACTTTGCACCAATGACTTCTACTCATTCCTAAAAGAAGGATAACTCCATTTGTCCACTCTAATTAAACCCTTTAGATCCATAGGAAAATCAATTGAAGAATGAGAACTAGTGTTTGATAGTTGAGAGCTGCCTAATTTTGCAAGGAAGTCTGCTACTTGATTTGCCTCCCTATAGATGTGAACAATCTTGAACTTTAATCCCTTTAGAATACTCTGAATCTTGTGAACATGCCATTTAGTTCTCCATGGGATAGAACATTTGCTAGAAAGACAATCTACAAGGACTCTTGAATCACTTTCTATAATGAGATAATAATCTGACAAATCATTATATAACTCCACACCTTTCAAAAGCGCTAAAGCCTCTGCTTCCATATTTGTAACTTCTCCAAAATGAACATTAAAAGCCCATACCATATCCCCAAAATGATTTCTAAGAATACCTCCACCTCCTCCCAAGCCAGGATTCCCTCTAGAACTCCCATCAATATTTAACTTTAGAACTCCTGATGGGGGAAATTCCCATTTGATCTGCAACCTCTTATTGATAGCATTTGAAATTTTTGGAGCTGAAATTGATTGAATCTGGAGATGAATTTGAAAAAGAATAGTAGACACACTAGGCCTGCCTTCATCGTACTTGCATTTATTTCTCAAACACCATAAGCACCAACAAACTATGGCAGGGACAATAATAGAGACACCATGGTTTAATTTAACCCCATACAACCACCATTGAAATAATTGATTTCGGAAGCCGCCACCTTTACTTCTTTGAATGCCATATTCTTTAGTAATATTATCCCAAACTGAGTCTGCTATGTATCCCTTCTCGAAAATATGATCAGTTGTTTCTTCTTGCGGTCGCGAGCAACATTGGCATATAGAGGGACCTCTTATCCCAATAGATTTAATTTTCTCATCAGTAGGAAGCAGATTATTCATGAGTTTCCACATAAATACTGAAATTTTCACTGGAAGGGAACTATGCCATATGAATTTTGTGCCCATGCTTGAAACTCCTCTAAGTCTACTTAGACTCCAAGATGAAGAGGTGGAAAAAGATCCAGAAGTAGATGGCTTCCAGATCAGAGTGTCTGGAAAGTTAGGGAAAAATTCTTGAAAAATTAACATCTGGACAGCAATGTCTGGCTTGAAGAAATTCATAACCTTTTCCTTATTCCATATTCTATCTGGAAACCAAAAATCTTTTAAAAGACCTGCATCGACTTCCGTAGCATTCTTACAATCAGCTATGCCCCAATTATCTTTGATAACATTAATATTACCTTCCCCTATAATCCACTCCATATACTCTTCTGCTTTGTCTCTGATAGAACACATTCTATTCCATGTGTGCCTCCCCCCCCCCCCCCTCATTGGAGCAACTGTCGGGTGATGTTTCCTACAATAGGCTGCTTGCATAAATTTAGACCACAGCGAGTTTTGATTTCTAAAATGCCACCACAACTTCATACTTTGAGACTTTATAATTTTTGCAATAAACAACTTGCCTTATGATCAGTAGGGTCTGATTTCGTGGTTGTTGTTGATGATTGATGATCTTCATCCTTCAATCCTTCTTCCCCAACAAGTTGATGGTAAAAATCCCTTTGCATCCTTCCCAATTCTTCCTTTTGCCTTAGAAAGTTGTGCCTCTCTTCTCTCTAATTGTATTGGTGTTGTCATGGGTGTTCTAACCCTAATTCCTCTATCATACGGCTGATATAAAACTCTCAATTTCGTAGGTCTCCATACCCTCTTATGTTAAAAGACCAAAACGCCCCCGAACGGTCTCGATTTAGTCCAAAATTACCCCGGGACTCAACTAGTACCCCCGGGTATACTATTTTGACTAATTTGACCCTTCCGGACTCATCGGTGACCTCTAAATTATCATTTAAGTCACTTAAAAATATTACTCGTTCTCACCCCAACACGGTCTACACGCGTTAAGTAACTATTTACCACTCGCACTAAGTAAATAAAATGAGGCAATATAAACCGGTATCTATCTCTCGATTAATATTCCATAATTACAATTTTTAAATAAAACTCTTTAAATTACTACTCTTACGTAATTTAAATTAAGCCGTAATTTTCTCATTTAATTCTCCAATCTAATTAAATAGAATTATTTGGAATATTCAAAAATACGGGGTATTACAGAGTCATATCTTCAAGTTGAATTCATTTCCTCTCCATTTCCATTCACCGTTACTCAACTATTACAACATTCTTATGAGTCGATTGAACGCTTGAAAGTGTTCAATCCGTTCACCGATGAGGTAAACTTGCTCGAGTTGATTGCTTTGATGGGATCATCTCTGTTGTCTTCCCCTCTCTCCATGATTTTTGAAAATCCTTTGGGAGGAAATTTGATTTTTTCGGAATCCCATGTGTGCCTTCTCCCATCCAATCCAAACCCCCTATCATCACCCCAAAACTAATAATTTATGATTGTTCCTTTCTTCCGCCGTACACATACCTTCCATTGTTCAAATGAAATTTTTAATTTTCGAAACGTATGCACTCAATTGAGGGACCACCAATTATCCCTCAAAGTAATATTATCGTTTGGTCAGGCCCTCGAAAATTTTAACTTCTATTGTATAGTTAAATGAGTCATTGAAATTTAGGTTGTATATAATTAATTCTTCATTTTATTTCTGTATAGTTTTTAATATAATTAGTTAGATTTTTCTTTATTTTTTGTATGCTTGGTTCTAACATTTTTTTAGGTTCAACGAACTTGCATTTGCGGAGATTGTGCGTCCCGGACATGCCATTGTTAAAAAGGCCAAAAAAATTACAAAAATATTTTTGCACACACTCCTACTCACTTCTATGCATATATTTTCTTTTTTTTTTTTTTTTGTGTGTGTGTGCCCCACCCATTGTGAATTCCACCCTTACATTAGTATTGCAATATATATATATATATATATGAAGGCCCACCTATATCACACTCTATAAATCACCCATACATCACACCTAGTTCTAAGCCCTAAAAGACTTATTTTTTTCATTTTTTTATTTCTTCTCTTGAAATTAACCTTCCAATGTTCAAAAAATTAGGTCAAAATACTTTTTGTATCTATTTTTAAATAATCCAAAAAAACTTGTTGAAAATACCTTATTTACAAGGGTCTGCGCCATCAGAATTTTGTGAATGTTTTTAAAATAGCTACAAAATATATTTTGACCTAATTTTTTTAACAAAGGTTGATTGGAAGGTTAATTTCAAGAGAAAAAAAATTGAAAAAAGGTTTTTTAAGACCTAGAACTAAGTGTGATGTATGGAGTGTGATGTAAGTGAACCTTGTTCTCTCTCTCGCTCTATGTGTGTGTGTGTGTGTGTATTTTTGTATTTATTCATTTGTTTTAGTTTCTATTTTTCCCTTTTTATTTCTAATTTTTATTTTCTCCCATCATTTCCTATAACTAAGTAGCAGGTCAAATTTTATACATCATCGATCGATCGATGATTTTTTGTCGATCGATAAATCGATCAGTTAAGTCTTAGACCTGCTCGATTTTACCCTTAGTCTTCTCATTTCTTACACACTCCTCTACTGCGCTACCCACTATTTCGTGCCCTAATTTTCCCCACGCAAATTTCACCCAACTTCTTTTATTTTTGTGCATCCATGGTATAGTTATGCACATTTTGACACTTAGTGGGGTTATTGTTGGGTGTGTCCCAAATCATTTTGTTCTAACATGATTAATGCATTATTATTGTTGCATATCCATTCATGAACACAAATTATGATGGATTCTTGTGTTTGTTCATGAATGGTGTATTGTTGTTGGTTCAAATGGCACTTACACACCTTTATATCACATTGTGCATACCAAGTGTTTCCTAAAATGCATAAACCAAAAATTTTCTTCAAGTTTAGCATACAATTGCGTATTTTTCACTTTTTGTCACACCTTGACACATTTTTTCCACGATGTGGTATGTTTTCACACAGTTGTGCACACCATTTCAACTTGTTCACCGTCTAACTTTTAATTGCGCTTTGTAATTTATATTTTCTTCCCTAATTATTATTTTGTAGGTTGAAATGACTGCCATCAAGAAATACGATTCGACCAAGTGTTTGCCCTCACGGGGATTTCGGTGTGAAAAGGAGAGAGATTGGTTACAAGACTACTTTCAGACTCAACAGAGGCCTTTGGCCTACCATTCTGCTTGGAACTTTAGTGATGTGTCGGAAGTGGCACGAGTCATCCTGCGTCGTCACGATTGGGAGCCTTTCCTTGACACGAATGGTCGCATCAATGAAGATTTGGTACGTATGTTTTATGTGATGTTTGTGTTGTTGAAAGGAAGGTAAACTTCATTCAAGGCAATTGTGAGGGGGAGCGAATATTGCAATCAACCGGTCGGACTTGGCGAGATTTATGGGTGGAGTTGCGGACCCCGAGTCGCCGGTGCAATTTGGGGACGATAATATTTTTGGGCTTGATACATTCAACTAGGTGCTTGCACGTAGAGAGGTTTGGACTGACAAGAAAGCATTTGGCTAATTTGTATGGAGGATTTGCCCGGGTTGCTACATTACATCAATGTTCACTCCTTTATGGTTAAGTGCAGCCGGTCATAGGTGCGCCATCAGCAGGCGACGTTCATTTATGCACTGCTGAATAACGTGGGTAACATCAATTTTCCCAACATATTTTAAACATGATGCACTCTACATCTAAGGATAAGCCCACTCGGCATTCCCTCCCATTTCCTTCTCTCGTCACTCAAATTTATTTAGAGCACGACTTCCCCGAGTTAGATTCTGACGAAAAAGTGATCGAACGAAGCTCCTCAATAAATATAATATCTCGAAGATGTTAGGTCATCCCTGGGGGACCCTGGGTAGAAAGAGACCAAGGACAGATGTTGTTGATGATGTGGATGAGGATACTGAGATGAACGATCGAGCAGGGCCCACAGAAGCAGTGTGAGCCGGTGTCACTTGAGGCACTCTTAGCGGCGGTGGAGCTACATGTAGAACGCTGATTCGATGCATTTGAGGCCAACTACCGGCGAGATTTTGGCATTTTTCACTCGATGATGCGGGACGTGTATACATTCTAACGAGGGAGGGATGTGCAACTGCCACTATATTATCATAAACCTTATGCGTCGACCGATTCCTAATGCATCGGGACCCTTTGGTGGTTCCGATTTCTAAGTTTTGCTGTTGTAATGGGAATTCTTTTTTTATTTTTTCTCCTTTCTTTCTTTCTTTCTAATTTTAATGTATTAACTTTTTAGGATTTTTTGCTTTACTAAGTTATTTTGTGAAATTATGAGATTGGAAATGATAATGTAGTTGTTGGTTATCTATTGAATTTTTATGTGTGTGACCCTGTAATTTTATAAAATCAAATGTTCACCATCAATTTATATAGTATTTGCATTTCAGTCCCTTTGTATTTTTGTGACGTAAGACATGATTTCTTTTAACTTAATTCTTGTTGTACATATTTTTTTTTGTTTTTCTTTAGTTTGTAGTGGGCTCACGTTGACTACCTCGAGGATCACTCCAAATTAGGGTGATTTATCTCTCTCTCTCTCTGTCTCTCTCATAGTGTATTTAATTACATTGAGGATAATGTGCGATTCAATTTGGGGGGGGGTGATTACTCATCTCAATTTCTATTTTATCATCATGAGCCATGTGTATATTAACTAATTAAATTTTATTAAAAATTCAAAAAAAAATTCTTTATTTCTTTTCTCTTTCCTGGGCCTCTTGCCCTAATTTCCTATGTTAAATTTAATAATTTCATTATCCAATTGTTGATTCAATGATGGATTTTCTATTTCTTTCTTCTTATTAAACTTCAGTCCTCAAATTATTCAATATTGGGAATAAATGCAAGAATTAAACCTTGAAAACTGTGACACCCCGCTTAATTAAATACCGGGTGATCTGTCATTTATTAATTAATTCAAAATACCCAGTTGGTTCGTATTATGCATCACTGTCGAAAATTATATTATTAAAACTAACCACCTAATATTGAAGAAAAGATGATGTCAAAGTTTTATCTTATAACTAAATATAGAACCATAAGAAAAATAATTAAACATTCAACATTTAATCTAATCGCATAAGAAATGAAGTACTGAGATAATAAAAGGGACTGGAGTAAACACACCCAAGCCAAAGTCAAATACAATAGTCCAACTGAATAAATCCAACAACTGAAGAGTAAATAACTAAGTTCATAATATCTGAATACTGAATAGAAACAGGAAACGGGCCCTAAATGATGAAATAGATCAAAGGAAGTCAATGAGAGTCATAAAGGCGGCTACTACCAATGCCCTGTAGCTTCCACAGCATCTACAGCTCGTCGAATGAGTGAATCTCCTACGCTTGGTGTCCCTGTGGCTGGGCACCTGAAAGTGGTTTTACAAGAAAAGAGATTTTGCAGAAAATGGGTCACAGCCTGAGTTGAAAACAGTTTAAAAATTAGCAAGTGCTTAAAATGATTTATTAGCACATATATTTATCATGTTAAGTTATCAAACTCACTTGAAAATGCTCACCTCTCATCTAGTGTGCACGCCTAACAAATATGCAAACCCCACTAGTTATATTCCCATACTAACTAGTTCTTCCTGTCTAAACTCATCACACTCCGATAACATCCCCTGGAAACTTCCCTCGCAAAGTACAATACATAAAATTAATCCCACCTTATCATAAATAATTATTTTTAGCTTTTATCTAATTATGTGACTGCTACTTAATTTGTATCGGATTTCATTATAAATTTCACCTACTACATTCACACAATAGATATCAACACAAGTGTATACATATATTCACCCTATTTCATATATATACACACAATATTGCACCCTGAGACACAACTGCGGTGTTTGCATACTCTGCTATCATGTCATGTTGCATCGCTCATTTGCATAAAGGACTAAAGGTTCAGTTTCTCGCGAACCATCAAAACACGACACATATATTGGATAGTCCGTACCTAGGGTCTATACTCTAGTGATACCAATCAATATCCAACCCGAAGGCTCCTCAAGGCATGATTGTCCACAACGCGCAACCTCCACTCGATAGCATGCAGCGTAGGTATGTTATACACATAATCATTAAATCAATCAGTATGTACACAACTTATTATATTCATTAGGTATTCACGCGACCTAAGTTCCTGAATTTATAGATAGTATCAACGTCTCTACTATTCACTTTATCACAGCACTTCGACTTATCTCTCTAACACATACCTTTCTCTAAGGTTCTATTAATCCGCTATATCCTAATTAATAGTCTCTCCCTCAACTCATTTCTGACTAGGTATTTAAGTTATTCGATGATAATTTAGGTTAATTCCTCTCATTTAGACCAACCTAGAAAGTTTCTAACCTATCCGGGAAAAAAATAAATGTTCTGAAATCTCGTAAGAAGTCCAGGATTCTCGCTCGAACAAACTTCTCACTTCGAATGAACTCAAAAATCTCGTTAGAATTTTCGTTCGAACGACCTGGGCAGGTCTTCGAACGAAAATTTCGAGGGTTCTCTGTTCATCCCAAGTTTGTTTTTCCAATCTTTTCCTCATCCAAATTCATATAAAATTCATCACAACACCCAATCAATGATACCAAACCATTCCTAATCATAATAGGGTACTTTCTAACATAATTTAAATGACAAATCATTACATAATAATAGGGAATCTAAACTAATGTCTTCAATCTCTAAAGTCCATTCATATTAAACCCTCCATGAACAATCATTCAAATCCACCCAATTATTTCATAATTATAACATAAATTTCTAGATTTATCATTCTAATAATAGCATTATCCATTTACATGCAAACCTATCTTTCAAATTCCATAATTTAATAGTGATTCAGTCTCAAATTCATGGCATCAATAGTTATCTCATAATCTAGGTTAACATGAATCATAAATGCTCAGAATTTTAGCAAAGTAAACACTTGCCTTTTCGTGATCCTCTGAATTGATGAACGAAATTGGTATGTAGGTGCTCCTCTCTTTACGATCTACGCGTTGGTGTGATTTCCGGTGGAAGAACTTGAATCTTTGGCCCAAATCACCTATGTGTTCTTCTCCCACTTTGGTTCTCTCCTTCTCTCTCACGTAAGTTGGAAACTAATAACGTCTTATAACCACGTACAACCCTTATTTAATTCCTAATTTTCGTCCATTTAATTCTCCAAAAATCCCAAAAGACCAAAATACCCCTCTGAGGTGTCGTCTTGGGCTAAAATGCCCCAGACTCCAAATAAAATACTCGAGTAGTGTTTTTTGACTATTTCGACCCTTCCGGGCACATTGGTGCACTCAAAATGCCCATATGAGTTACTTAAAAATAAATTATCATTTTTAGCTCAATAAAGTAATACTGACACGACTCACGCGCGCGTCCCAACTAAGTGTATTGTAACTATCGTATATTTCACTCCCGGCCAAAATAATATTTTCATATTCATATATTACTTTATTCGCTAAGTAATATTCCACGTAATTATTTTCGATAAATGCTAAATCTCGTCAGGCTAGTAATTATTACAATTAAATCTGGATTAAATATAAATTAAATTTTCTCCATTTAAATCAATTAATCCAAATTCCATAATTAAAATAAAATTCTATAAAAATACGGGGTATTACATACTTCCCCCCTAATACTAAAATTTCATCCCAAAATTCAAAAAAAGGCTAAATCGAAGTATACCTGCTGGAAACAACTCTGGATACTTTTCCTGCATGTCATCCTCACGCTCCCAGGTAGACTCCTCTACATTATGATGCCGCCACTGCACTCGTACTAATGGCACAACCTTTGACCTCAGTTTCCTCTCACTATGGTTAAGAATAGCTGTTGGTCCCTCCTTATAGGAACTATCAGGCTGGAGATCAATTTCCTCCAATGCAATGTGGGTGGGGGCCAAATCATCCAGAAGATATTTACTCAGCGAGGAAATGTGGAACACATCATGAATCCTATGCAAGTGCTCTGGTAATCCAAGTCGATAAGCTACTGGCCCAACCCGCCCAATAATAGGTAATGGCCCCACATACCTCGGCGCCAACTTCCCTTTCTTCCCTAACTGCATTACCCCTTTCATAGGAGATACTCGCAACAGCGATCCCCAATGCTGAACTCTCTGAAAATTCTTTTGGCATCGGCGTAGCTCTTTTGTCGGTCCTGAGAAACCTGAATGCAACTCCGTATCAACTCAACCTTAGCCGATGTGTCCTGAATCACCTCCGACCCAAGTAACTTGTTATCCCCCACTTCAAGCCAACATGTTGGAGAATGACAGGGTTTGCCATACAATGCCTTAAATGGAGCCATGCCAATCGTAAACTGGTAGGAGTTATTATAAGCAAACTCCACCAGTGGAAGGTACTGTTCCCATCCCCCTCCAAAATCTAGGACACACATCCTTAACATGTCCTCCAACATCTGATTTGTCCGCTTGGTTTGCCCGTCTGTCTGCGGGTGATAGGCTGAACTCAACTGTAACTCCGTACCCATGGCCTGCTGGAAACTCTCCTAAAATCTGGACACAAAAATCTTGTCCCGATCGGACATAATATCAAGGGGCACCCCGTGGAGTCTCATTATCTCGGTAATAAAAATCTGAGCATATTGTCCCGTAATATATTCTATCCTAACTGGTAGAAAATAAGCGACCTTGGTCAACCGATTCATAATCACCTGTATGGAATCGTGACCTCTCTGCGATGTAGGTATCCCTGTAATGAAATCCATGGAAACGCTCTCCCATTTCCACATATGGATCTCTAACGGCTGTAGTAGTCCTCCCGATCTCTGATGGTCTATCTTCACTAACTGACAAGTGGCACACCTCGAAACAAACTCGACGATGTCCTTCTTCATTCCACTCCACCAATACTGTCGCCTCATGTCCCAATACATCTTATCCCCTCCGGGATGTACCGCAAATCATGAACTGTGCCACTCTGTTATAACTGCATGCCATAACTCCTCCCCCTATGGGACTACTAATCTGCCATTAAAGCGTAAACCCCCATCTGAGATAATGGAGAAAAACTCTGTTCCCTCGGCTAGAAGCTGGACAATTCAATCCTGACAGAAGGAATTCGCTTCCTGAACCTGTACCACCCTAGTAACTATCTCGGGTGTAACTATCATCACCGACATAAATGAGTGGGAAACTACATCCTGATGCTCGAGTTCTTTCCATTTCTCCTTCCATACCTCAGCCACCTTATCTGTTGGCCTACGGATCAATGCGTCTGCTACCACGTTAGCCTTCCCCGGGTGGTAATGGATGTCGAACTGGTAGTCCTTCATAAATTCTAGACACCTCCACTGATGCATATTCAGCTCCCGCTGTGTGAACAGATACTGTAGGGATTTGTGATTCGTGAATAGGCAAAATTTCTCCCCCAAGAGATAATGCCTCCATATCCGCAATGCAAATACAACTGTCCCTAACTCCAAGTCGTGGGTGGGGTCATTCTTCTCGTGAGGCTTAAGCTTACGAGAAGCATAAGCAATTGCCTTATCCTCCTGTTGAAGCACACCCTTAAGTCCTGATAAGGACGCATCAGTGTAGACCAGGTACTCTAACTCGGGCCTGGGTAGTGCTAGAATTGGTGCTGAAGTCAGCTTGTCCTTCAGCTCGTCAAAGGCCAACTGACAGGCATCATCCCATATAAATGACACCCCTTTGCGAGTCAAGTTTGTCAACGGACCCGAAATCTTTGAGAATCCCTGAATAGACCTCCTATAGTATTCTTTCAGCCCCAAGAAACTACGTTCCTCAGTTGGTGTCGTGGGCTGCCCCCACTCCCTCTCTACTGACACCTTTCCTGGATCTATTGATATCCCCTCCTCGGAGATTATATAACCTAAGAACTGAACCTCCTTCATCCAGAATCCACACTTTTCATACTTTGCATACAACTCGTGCTCACACAGTGTCTATAAAACCATCCTCGGATGTTCGGCATTCTCCTCCTCAGTTCGTGAATAAATCAAGATTTCATCAATGAAGATAATGGCAAATTGATTTAGGAACTCTTTGAACACCCTGTTCATTAAGTCCAGGAAAACATATGGGCATTCGTTAGTCCGAACGGCATCACCCGAAATTCATAAGACCCATATCTCGTCAAGAATGCGATCTTTGAGACGTCCTTCTCCCGAATTTGTAGTTGGTGATAGCCCGACCTCAAATCTATCTTTGATAAGAAAGCAGTCCCTCTAAATTGGTCGAATAAGTCATCGATTCGGGAAAACGGATACTTATTCCGTATCATGAATTTATTCAACTCCCGGTAATCCACACACAACCTCAACGACCCATCCCTCTTCTTCACAAATAATACTGGAGAACGCCAAGGCGAGGTACTCCTACGAATGAAGAAATGTCCCAACAACTGCTCAATCTGGTCCCGTAACTCTCTCATCTCAGTTGGGAACATATGATAGGGTGCTCAAGCTATCGGTCGAGTGCTCGGCATCAAATCTATGATGAAATCAATCTCACGACTAGGCGGTAGTCCCGGTATGTCCTGGAACACATCAGTAAAAATTTCGGAATACGAGAATTGAATTAATGGTAATCACTATCTCCCTAAAGGTTTCCTCCTCTATGTAATATAAATGGGTTGATGATCCTCCTTCAGAGCGAGGCATCGCCACTACGAAAATATCATATCCCGGTATAGCAAAGATGATTTTCTAACTAAAACAGTCTATCATGGCTCTATAAGAAGCAAGCCAATCCATGACAATAATGGCGTCAAGCTCGTGCATATCTAAGACTAGCATATCTGCTGGCAAAATCAAACTCCTAATATCTACCTACTCCCCGACATATAAAGAAGATTAACGACCCATTCCTTAGTGGAGAGTCTACTCAAGTCACTGTACTCTCTGTTGTGTCTAATAACCTTGTGGCCCATGCAAAACTAGTATATATAAAGTAGTGTGACGCCCCCGTGTTAAATAAAATGTGCCCCATAGTACCATAGATAGGAAACGTACCCTTAATAGCGGGGGGCGTCTGATGGACTGAGGCCTGATGAACGTTGTAGACACGCACATACTGTAACTGACCCTGCTGTACCAGGGCTGCTAGAATAGCTGGAAAGGCTGGAACCGGGGGTGATGCTGGGAGGGCGGCTGGAAATAACGATTGTTGGGGCTCCTGGCGAGTGCTCTGCTGCTGTTGCGGGGTTTAACCCTCTGGGGACAGTCTTAGCGTTTGTGTCTAGTATTTCCACAAGTAAAAAACCTCCCTAGAAAGTATCCTCCCCTCTGTCCTGGATGCCCTCGGCCCCGATGGTCGTTACCTCCCCTCCCTTGGCCCTACTAGCCCTACTGAAATCGCTGCTGACCTTGTTGGCCCTGCTGACTTGGCTGGCCTTGACGACCCTGCCTAAAACCTCCCTGTCCCTGCTTGAAATCTCTAGAACAGAATCTCTTAGCAGGATCTCCCTGATGGAAACCCTGCTCACCCTGACGGACCTGTCCCTGAGTTGCGGATGTCCCACCGGTACCACTACCTCCTGCCCAGTCCTGCTAACTAGACTCCCCAACTAGTGTGCTTCCTTGCTAGTGGAAGTGGTGTTCCTGACAATATAGTAGGGCAGCATTAACCACATCAGAATAAGTGGCTAATGAAATATTCCCTAATAAGTGTTGGCGAATCTTCCAAGTCAGACCATCCATGAATCTATGAATCGTCCATTTAATTCTCCAAAAATCCCAAAAGGACAAAATACCCCTCTGAGGTGTCATCTTGGGCTAAAATGCCCCGAACTCCAAATAAAATTTCCGAGTAGTGTTTTCTGACTATTTCGACCCTTCCGGACACATTAGCGCACTCAAAATGGCCATACAGGTTACTTAAAAATAAATTATCCTTTATAGATCAATAAAGTAAAATTGACACGACTCACGCGCGCGTCCCAACTAAGTGTATTGTAACTGCCGTATATTTCACTCCCGGCCAAAATAATATTTTCATATTCATATATTAATTTACTCGTTAAGTAATATTCCACGTAATTATTTTCGATAAATACTAACTCTCATCACGCAAGTAATTATTACAATTAAATCCGGATTAAATATAAATTAAATTTTCTCCATTTAAATCAATTAATCCAAATTCCATAATTAAAATAAAATTCTATAAAAATACGGGGTATTACAAAAGCCCACGAGCACTTCAACATATTTTATAAATGATTTAGTAGGATAATTATAACTTGGTATCTTTTTACTGCTTTGTGTACACTAAAACCGAGTGAGCTTTCAACTTTTCTTCGTTTGCGAGTGTTTATACATTACTCTCTCCTTCTTAAAAATATTAAATTTATTGGTAATATATTCTTTCATTGATCGTTCATTAATTGAGTTCATACATAAAATGTGTTACTTAAAGCATGATTTTCAAAGTTGTTTTGACTTAAAAATTGTGTAAATTTTAGGAAAGGATCATAGGCCCTCTTTGTTATATTAACCATATTGACCTTAACCCAACCTTATATGTTTTTCCTCGTCAACCCCTTTGAGCCTAAATATATCATTTCGTTTCATAACTCAAAATCCCATAACCAACTCCACATTGGAGTTTTTAAATCATATGTATCACCTTCCATACCTTTGTTTGGAATGATACTTAGGATTAAATTATGTTTTTGTTATATGGTTGCAATTGAGCATGTGAGAGTGAAAAGAAAATAAAAAAGTGAAGGAAAAGAAAAAACAAAAGAAAAAGAAGAGAAAAAGAAGAAAACAAAAGAAACAGAAAGTATTTCCATTTTTTATATAGTGTGCAATAATCATTGTTACTTTCCATGTTATATTCAATGCTTGTTGTGGAAATCATTTTTTAATTTGGAAATTGCCCACAATTTTTCATTATTCCAAGTGTTTCATCCCTGGACACATTTGAATCTGTACATATTTCCTTTATTTCATAACTCCAACCCCAAACCTACATTACAATCCTATAAAAGTCCTATGTGATCCTAAAGTAAATTTGATTCGAAAGTCATAATAATTGAGATATTCTCTGAAAATGCATTTTGTAGAATGCATGATGTCGATTATTTATTTAATTCGTAAATTTCCAATTAAAACTTATTTAATTAGAGTCATTCGTTGATCCAAATCAATTAAACCCTAATCATGCATCTATATGATATAAATCAAATAATCACAAATCTAGGTTCAAGAAAAAAACTTTCGGGTAAAACCTTTATTTCACTATATAATGCAAATCGCAACTTACAATTACAAAGCAAAATCTGCAATGAATCTCCTACAGAAAATCCACATAGACAGCAGCCTAGTGATTGAGTGGAAAACTGAGCGTCCGTGTAATACGCTAGTCGTTGTTATCGGCTTCGAACCTCAATACAAAAAAAAACTAAACTTGTAACTACACTTCTTAAGGAGTATAGTGGCGAGCCTGGGTATCGAATCCACAAGGAATGGTTGATAGAATTTAATTGATTTATTACTTCAAAAGAAAAAATGAAAAAGATGATGATGGTTGAAAAGGGAAAAAATAAGTAAATAAAGAAGTTAAATTAATTAAGATGAATGAGAAAGTAGGTTGGAATACAATCCTCCTAACGCTAGTAATTTACCGTATAGAATCCTATAATTGTAAATTATAAATTTGAATGAATCCAGTCTTTACAGATTCTAAGCATTACATATATGAGGATCAAGCCCGCACCATATGAAATCAAAGGTAAATATAAAGCGGTGATAAATAATTTTACGCACATCATATTCTTAAACATCCCAAGTACCTAGGGCAAGAGAGATTAAAAGATCTACAATGGTTGTAAAATTGTCTCGCACGACTCTTTCAAATTTTTAATTTAAATTCTATTTTCTACATAAGTAATTTACATTGGGATGGGTTCATGCATCCCAACCCTTAAAAATTTACCTAGACATAGTTTTTCTAGAAAACAAAAATATACATGGAATTATGGATCCAACAAACATTAGGAATAATTTGCAAAACAATTGAGAATTAAATTGAAAATAAAGTAGAGAATAAATAAGAGAATGAAAAATTGATACTTGTATTCAGAAATAGGGAAAGAGATGAACTTGAATCTAGAAAAATTCTTCTTTTTCAAACTTACAAACTAGGGTTTTCTCTAAGAAGATGAAATTATCTACTCTAAAGAAAAACTAGAAATACCCTCTCAAATTTGACTCTCTCTCTCTAAAATTTTATTCTACTCTCTAGAATTCAACTCCCATTGAAATGAGGTAGGGTTTGGTCTTTTATAGCACCAAGTAGCACGAATTTGACAGCTAGAATCGCTTGTTGCGCAAGATTCTACCAGCTATGCACCTCTTCAGCTCTAAATTAAATTTCAGAATTCTGACAGCCTGATTGGTTCTGTCCGGATTGGTTTGGTAATTGGATCGGTTCTTTTTATTTCTGACCGGACCGGTCCGGTCCCCACCGGATCGGTCCTGTTCCATCCGGATCGGTTTGGTTTCTGGTCCATTTCTCGTCATTATTGCGCAATTTTAAAATATCGTAACTTCTTCACCGTAGCTCGGATTGAGGTGCCGTTTTTTCCAGTGTTCTTGTAATTTAGAGCTCTTCAACTTTCTAGTTGGACCCACATCCTGACTAAGGCTAAAAAATTACGAAAATGCCCTTCAACTCTCCATTTCTTGGTTTCTTTCACTGTTTTGAGTTCTCCTTCGCACTAACTTGCTTGAAATACCTGTAAAACACATGAGAAATACACAAAACACGAAATACTTGCCAAAAGGGGTTAGTAGCATAAATACGAGACAAATCCAAGCTATTTACATTGCACGGGATCATAAAATACCGAAATTAAGGGGATAAATGTGAAGAATATGTGCCTAATCACACCCCCTAACTTAGAACTTTGCGCGTCCCGAGCAATGTAAATGAATCTAACCAAAATTCCACTCTTGAAAATTCCTTTATTAAAATAAAATTCCACTTTCGCAGGCAAGCGATTGCATTGAGCATATGCAACAAGCCTTTAAACCCCTAGGTTACCCTAGTAGGACGACTTTTGTCTCATGAGGGTTTGCAGTGAATACACCCACAAAATTCTCTATTGACTCAAATTAATATCAAAATAACTTAAAATTGTACAATTTAAACTTTTCGAAAAATAATCACCATAAATTCATATTCAAATGTCTCAAACCATAGTGTGTGTGTGCAAATTCAAAAATTCAACCTCAAATTTCTACCGATTAAACATTACGTTACTTTCTGAAAATTCTTTTTGATTCAAATTCTTACGGATGCACTCACAAACGAATCACTCGGATTGTGGTTCTTTTCTCTCGGTATGTATGATATAAAAGAGTAAATATAATGGACACAAATTCATGCATACAAAATTGAAAAGAAGGAAATATATGGTGAAAAGATCTCATCATCGGAATACAGTTATTAGGAAACGAGAAACATCATCTCTTAATCACACCATTTTAATCTCTTTTATTATATTTTCATGTCTTAGCTCTCCATGCAGTAATCAATTTCGTCATTCGGATTCGGTTAGGACTTTTCGGGGTTAAGGTGTAAAGGGAAAAAAATGGAAATGGTAAGGAATGTTGGAATTGGAAAATGTCCTTATGATGTCCATTAGTGCTTTTTCGGGCATTTGCTCATTTCTCTCTTTATTTTTCTATTTTCATTTTTTCTTTTCTTTTTTTCTTTTCTTGCTATTTTTGTTGAGCATATCTATTTTTTTTTTCCCTTTTTATTGCACAATTTGGACTTACTTGATGAATATTCGATTTTCACAATTCCAGGCTATTTGGTTTTTTTCGGGTTATCAAACGAAAGGGAAATATTTTATTAGGCTCAAATTTGGGTTACAAAGGGATAATTTTTCACAACTTTATTATGGCTAATATTTTTGGGTTAAACAAATGAAGGCCTACTTCATTGTCCAAATTGCTAATCACCTTACCATATGCATCTCGAGATTAATTAAGTTTAGAGATATATTTAGCACGAATTTCGAGACAACATTTCACACATTTCCCATAACCGATCAAAACAAAGGATTGAGATCATTAACGACTTATTAAAACGCTGAAAAGAACTTTGAGTTAATCATAAACTCGGATTGATTTAAAAACTCATAAAAAATTAAAAGGCTCGAAATCTCACCGGGTTTGATCAATCTCCACACTTATTCGTAAAGTCGTCAATTTTCTTTCAATTTCCATCTTCGGTCAATTTTGACTTAGTGCATTTTGATTGTTAACAATTTGAGACTTTAAATAGAATAAAGGTGATATTTTTGAAAATTTTAAATTCCAATTTTTATTTGTTTTGAAAAAAAAATATTTTTGGCTTTTTTTTTTCCTTTTTTTTAAAAAAATTTGTGAAATTTTCTAAAAAAAACACACTTGGAAAGAACATGTGATCGAATCAATGAATCTAAACGATAAACGGGAAGAATATCCCACACCCCCTAACTTAAATGTTACATTGTCCTCAATGCGAATCAAGAACACAACATAAAGAGAGGAAAAGAAAGATATTACCCAAATGGAGCAATCCCCGATGAGTGCGAGTCCATTGAATCTACAAAACATGTTAGAACCAAGCATAGCAAAAAGAATAACAAAAACTTTAACTAATGACACTACACTATAAAAAAAAGGAAAGAAAAAGAAAAAGAAAAAAACTAATTATGTACAACCTACGATTTGAAATTCTAGTAACTCATACACTACAAGTCGAAAAATTTGAGGGTCCACCCAAAATACAATATGACTTTGAGGGATTAATAGTGTACCCTCACTATAAAGCATGTCGTCCGAAAAATAAGAATTCCGTTTGAAAAACGAAAGGCATGTGCAAAGTTTAAGAAATGAACCATCACCAATTAAAAAATTTAGGGGGATAATGAGGGATTTGAGTGCACATGGGGACAAGTACCATTGGGATCCAAGAAAAATAGAATCACTTCCCAAAGATTTTTCAAGTAGTATGGGAAGCGGATCACACAAACAGAAAGAGTCCATCTTGGAAAATAATTTAAGCATAGAGTCCTTGTCCTCAAAATCTTCTCCCCCAAAATGTTTAGTTGGATCTGGTGCAGTGACACGTCTAAGTGTATGGCCCATAAGAGGAAGCATCTCAAAATAACATTCCCATACAAGAATCGGATCAACATCCTCAAGACATTCATCCAGTTCTTGTGATGGATTTAATGGCTCGATAATAGTGAATGAGAATGGTGAGGACATAAATTCAAGCTCAAGTGATTCTTCATTGGATTCCTCATTTGGTTGAAAACATTCTTTAGTCTCAAAAATATCAGAAGAAAAATCGTCATTGGATTCGAATAATGCATCCAACTCTTGTTCCCAAAAACGATTTTTTTCCCTATATTCTTTTTCACGCCTTTCTTCTTCAAGCCTTTCATTTTCATAAATTTGGATGGCCTTAGCACTGGGCTTGTCTTTATAAGACTCATATTTAGTGATATTGATCCAATGTTCATAAATCGTGAGTTCATTCTCCTCCTCACTATTAGCATAACAATTAAAGCCACCAAATGAGTTAAAGTAATACATTTCAAATTGGGCAATTCAAGAACGTGACACCCATATTTTTCAAAAAAAAATTTATTCACTTTTTTTTTTTTTACGAAGTAGTAAGTCAATTATAATCTATAAAAAACACTCCCCGGCAACGGCGCCATTTTGTGATCGAGTGGAAAACCGAGCGTCCGTGTAATACGCTAGTCGTTGTTATCGGATTCCAACCTCAATACAAAAAAACCTAAACTTGTAACTACACTTCTTAAGGAGTATAGTGGCGAGTCTGGGTATCGAATCCACAGGGAATGGTTGATAGAATTTAATTGATTTATTACTTCTAAAGAAAAAATGAAAAAGATGATGATGGTTGAAAAGAGAAAAAAATAAGTAAATAAAGAAGTTAAATTAATTAAGATGAATGAGAAAGTAGGTTGGAATACAATCCCCCTAACCCTAGTAATTTACCGTATAGAATCCTAGAATTGTAAATTATAAATTTGAATGAATCCAGTCTTTATAGATCCTAAGCATTACATATATGAGGATCAAGCCCGCACCATATGAAATCAAAGGCAAATATAAAGCGGTGATAAATAATTTTACGCGGATCATATTCTTAAACATCCCAAGTACCTAGGGCAAGAGAGATTAAAAGATCTACAATGGTTGTAAAATTGTCTCGCACGACTCTTTCAAATTTTTAATTTAAATTCTATTTTCTACATAAGTAATTTACATTGGGATGGGTTCATGCATCCCAACCCTTAAAAATTTACCTAGACATGGTTTTTCTAGAAAACAAATTCATACATGGAATTATGGATCTAACAAACATTAGGAATAATTTGCAAAACAATTGAGAATTGAATTGAAAATAAAGTAGAGAATAAATAAGAGAATGAAAAATTGATACTTGTATTCAGCAATAGGGAAAGAGATGAACTTGAATCTAGAAAAATTCTTCTTCTTCAAACTTACAAACTAGGGTTTTCTCTAAGAAGATGAAATTATCTACTCTAAAGAAAAACTAGAAATACCCTCTCAAATTTGACTCTCTCTCTCTAAAATTTTATTCTACTCTCTAGAATTCAACTCTCCTTGAAATGAGGTAGGGCTTGGTCTTTTATAGCACAAAGTAGTACGAATTTGACAGCTAGAATCGCTTGTTGCGCAAGATTCTACCAGCTATGCACCTCTTCAGCTCTAAATTCAATTTCAGAATTCTGACAGCCGGATCGGTTCTGTCCGGATCGGTTTGGTAACTAGATCGGTTCTTTTTATTTCTGACCGGACCGGTCCGGTCCCCACCGGATCGGTCCTGTTCCATCCGGATCGGTTTGGTTTCTGGTCCATTTCTCTTCATTATCGCGCAACTTCAAAATATCGTAACTTCTTCACCGTAGCTCGGATTGAGGTGCCGTTTTTTCCAGTGTTCTTGTAATTTAGAGCTATTCAACTTTCTAGTTGGCCCCACCTCCAGACTAAGGCTGAAAAATTACGAAAATGCCCTTCAACTCTCCATTTCTTGGTTTCTTTCACTGTTTTGAGTTCTCCTTCGCACTAACTTGCATGAAATACCTGTAAAACACATGAGAAATACACAAAACATGAAATGCTTGCCAAAAGGGGTTAGTAGCATAAATACGAGACAAATTCAAGCTATTTACACTGCACGGGATCATAAAATACCGAAATTAAGGGGGAAAATGTGAAGAATATGTGCCTAATCACACCCCCTAACTTAGAACTTTGCGCGTCCCGAGCAATGTAAATGAATCTAACCAAAATTCCACTCTTGAAAATTCCTTTATTAAAATAAAATTCCACTTTCGCAGGCAAGCGATTGCATTGAGCATATGCAACAAGCCTTTAAACCCCTAGGTTACCCTAGTAGGACGAGTTTTATCTCGTGAGGGTTTGCAGTGAATACACCCACAAAATTCTCTATTGACTCAAATAAATATCAAAATACTTTAAAATTGTATAATTTAAACTTTTCAAAAAATAATCACCATAAATTCATATTCAAATGTCTCAAACCATAGTGTGTGTGTGCAAAGCCAGAAATTCAACCTCAAATTTCCACCGATTAAGCATTACGTCACTTTTCGAAAATTCGTTTTGATTCAAATCTTACGGATGCACTCACAAACGAATCACTCGGATTGTGGTTCTTTTCTCTCGGTATGCATGATATAAAAAGTAAATATAATGGACACAAATTCATGCATACAAAATTGAAAAGAAGGAAATATATCTCATCATCGGAATACAGTTATTAGGAAACGAGAAACACCATCTCTTAATCACACCATTTTAATCTCTTTTATTATCTTTTCATGTCTTATCTCTCCATGCAGTAATCAATTTCGCCATTCGGACTCGGTTAGGACTTTTCGGGGTTAAGGTGTAAAGGGGAAAAAATGGAAATGGTAGGGAATGTTGGAATTGGAAAATGTCCTTATGATGTACATTGGTGCTTTTTCGGGCATTTGCTCATTTCTCTCTTTCTTTTTCTATTTTCATTTTCTCTTTTCTTTTTTTCTTTTCTTGATATTTTTGTTGAGCATATCTATTTTTTTTCTTGCCCCTTTTTATTACACAATTTGGACTTACTTGATGAATATTCGATTTTCACAATTCCAGGCTATTTGGTTTTTTTCGGGTTATCAAACGAAAGGGAAATATTTTATTAGAATCGCTTGTTGTGCAAGATTCTACCAGTTATGCACCTCTTCAGCACTAAATTAAACGAAAGGGACTTACTTGACAGCTAGAATCGCTTGTTGCGCACGATTCTACCAGCTATGCACCTCTTCAGCTCTAAATTAAATTTCAGAATTCTGACAGCCGGATCGGTTCTGTCCGGATCGGTTTGGTAACCGGATCGGTTCTTTTTATTTCTGATCGAACCGGTCCGGTCCCCACCGGATAGGTCCTGTTCCATCCAGATCGGCTTGGTTTCTGGTCCATTTCTCTTCATTATCACGCAACTTCAAAATATCGTAAGTTCTTCACCGTAGCTCGGATTGAGGTGCCGTTTTTTTCAGTGTTCTTGTAATTTAGAGCTCTTCAACTTTATAGTTGGCCCAACCTCCGGAATAAGACTGAAAAATTACGAAAATGCCTTTCAACTCTCCATTTCTTGGTTTCTTTCACTGTTTTGAGTTCTCCTTCGCACTAACTTGCATGAAATACCTGTAAAACACATGAGAAATACACAAAACATGAAATATTTGCCAAAAGGGGTTAGTAGCATAAATACGAGACAAATCCAAGCTATTTACACTGCACGGGATCATAAAAATACCGAAATTAAGGGGATAAATGTGAAGAATATGTGCCTAATCACCTAGTATCAGCAAAGATCCCCTCGAGAACCTCAATGACTGCAGTCAGCAAGAAGCTCCCGCAAGAACTATCAATTCAGCAGTAGAGATGGCACTCCACAAAGATAAACTTCCAAGAAGTATTTTGGTTCCACAAATAATTCACAAAAGGATTGGGATGTTTGGGTGAATCAAAAACTAGGTTTTTAACCTTAAAAGATGAAGACTAAAAGTCTTCCAAATTGTAGTTTTCGTGTATCAAAAGTCTTAATGAAAGAGGTCTTTAAAATAGGTATTTATAGCTGAACAAAATTTTTGAGGCGGCGCATGTCATTAGAAGTTGTTCGAACGACATAGTCATGTCGTTTGAACGACATAAGATGTCGTGACTAACGAACTTTAAAAGTACAAAAACAGTACGTGGTCATTTGAAACAAACAAGAAATGACCCTTCGTGCGACCCTTCAAATAACATTTGATGTTATTAGAAGCAGTCATTTGAATGACATTGCCTTGTCGTTTAAACGACGGGAGCGAGAAAATAATATTTTAAAAAGCTTGCCTACAGTTCTTAAAAAATTAATTTTAACTTAGAAAAAATTGCCTCGTTTAGATAAAAACATTTTCAAAAAATATACCAATAGTCAAGTAAAGTATTTACGAAACTTATACACATTCTATACGAAATTGTACCTCATGTCACTCATATGTTGAAGATACTTGAAATTCGAATTCGTCGTCTTAAACAAATGAATGTAAGCTTCTCTTGACGGTTGTAGAAGTATACGACATACTCTATATAAAATGAGGACTACAAAATATATGTCCTTACAAATCTCCCCCTATGTCTATATCGGTACAAAATAAAATAATCTGAAATTATCAGTCAAAATGCCTATACAAATCTAATACCCTCCCATGCAACCCAAAAGCCGAAAAGATACTAAAAATGCAAGTCTTAAAAAAATATTCAACTTTATATCTCTTTAACTAAAATCTTTTTGCTTTCCTTGCTCTTATTTTGTTCCAAATGATCATCAAAGTCATACACACAATAAACAAAATAAATACCTTCGTGACGTATCAGGTTTAAAATGAGATAAAGCATAAATCAATCAAAGATCAAATCTCAAATCTCAAATCTGCCCCGTAATGCAAACTCTTACTCCCCCATAATTCATAATTTGTTCTCTACCTTTTTATTTATTTTAAATAGATAAGAAAAATAATAACAAAAATATATGCGGATTGTCACGACAAGCATAGAAAATATAGACAAGTACTTTCATGCAAGGATATAATCAAAAGGATCCCCAAACATTCTTTGATTTTTAAAATTTTTAATTAAAAATTTTACAAAAAAAAAACACACACTATGAATTTACACTAAGATAACGAAATCGTGAAAATGGAATGAATGGGTGTGAACTAACTAGATAGGAAAATCAACTCAAATAATTATAATAAATGTGCACGATGAATATGGATACTACTAACGAATGAACTCAAAATCGTCCTTAGGTGTAAAAAATATTGAATTCAAATGACATCAACTCAATCTAATCAACAAATCAAAGTCTAAAATAATTTTCACATTAATACCGACTAAAACTATGTAATTCTTTTTCAAGACTTTGTCAGGACGTGCAAACCCGTTGATATATTTAAACCAAACTCCCTCATATATAATAATGATCACATTTTTCTATTCAATTCTTTTCTTTTAAATGATTATATCAAACTAAACTAGATTGACCTTGGCTAATTTTTACAATGCCACACTTTTTGGGCTCTTTTGAAATAGTGGCTTTCACGCAAAGGTTAATTGTTCCTTTCGTAGCCCTTTCTCGTGTTCACTCGTCATTTTTTCATATTAAACAAATTCCTCACGGGTAATGGTTCATACATGCACTACTTTATTGTCAAGTTTTATCGCATATGGTTTGTTTTAAAGATAGGATTGAGATGAAACACTTCTATTAATATGTGATAGACAAACACAATAATCACATAAATCGTGCAAGTGTACATTAAAGGAAATTATGAGTCAAACATGTAGAAAGTAATCTCAAATCACATCTTAATGACTCCAAACATTATAAACCATATCGATGAAATGATGTATCATCTCAAAACACTATCAAATAGTCACATGGATATGGAATGATGTTGTGACTTGGTCATCCTAAATGTCCATCCATAAACGCTCTAAAAAGAAATACAAAATATTTTTGCCTTTTTTCAAAAAAATTATCAAAATAAAATCTTTTTGCCTTTTTCAATTTTTCTAAAAAAAATAGAAAATCTTTTTGTATTTTTTTTAATGTTTTCAAAAACAAAAATCTTTTTGGGTTTTTCAAAAAATATATCAAAATGGAAAAAATGAATATAAAAGCGGTTTATACTATCAATAGGCATAAAATATCATCAAGCAAATCATCATATGCTAGTAAACTAGTCTAAACCTCAACCATTAGGTGCGGGGGAGTTTTCCAAAGGTGGTGACATCCTATAAAAAATATCCATCAAATCATGTGAAGTTTTGACTAAAAACTTAACTTGCTCTCTAATGTGTGCAAACTCTCTCATGTGATGTTCATGATCAAGCAAAGTATTATGTGTGGGTGCTGTGGTAACACGTGGTAAAAATCTATATTACACACTACCCAACCTAAAATAGAATTCTTTAAGGTGTCCTCGCTTCTTACAATGGGTGAAAACATACACGGGCCTATGAACACCTCTCTTAAAATATCTAGGATGAACTCTCCTATCGAGAACCAGATGCTCAAGTGGGTTAAGTTGAGAGCCATATGGATCTATCACAAACTCGAGAACCGGCTCGGATCCAACATGGGAAGTAGATGTACCGTCATAACCTATTCTTAATCTCTCAATATTATCCAAAACGGTACCGAGGAGCATTTTTTCAACCTTCTTATATGTATCCTCTACGATAACCTTGACCTCCCGAGTATGTTCGAGATCTCCCTCGAGTTGGGGCACACGAGATTCAAGTTCATGTAATACCCCGTATTTTTATGGCTTTTAAATTTAGGGATTTATTAAATTTAATTGAGATAAATTAATTTAATTTTAATCCGGAATGTTGTTTTTTTTAATATTTACTAGCGTGACGAGAGTTAGTAATTATTGGAAATTTGTTATTTGTTGAATGTTACTGGATGAGTATAGTAATATATGAGTTTTATTTTATAATATTGTCACGTGTAAAATAAAATGACAATTATTGAAATTTAAGTCAGGACGCGCCTGTATCGTGTCGGGACTAAATGTTGATTAATAAAAGTGAATAAATCATAAGTTGCTTGTATGGTAATTTTGAGTGCACAAAAGTGTCCGTAAGGGTCGAGATAGTCAGAAAAGTGTACACGGGGGTTTAGTTTGGGTCTCGGGGCATTTTTAGGCCTAATTAGTACCCCGGGAGGGCGTTTTGGACATTTCGTAATTATGGGTAATTAAACCCACGAATTTTATAGGGTTATATCAGATGGAAAATGTTATCTTCTAGGGTTAACACAACCTAAAACTAATGACGGCCATTGGAGAGGAAGAGGAGAAGCTCTCCAAGGAGTTCTAGGCCAAGAACACCTCCGATTGCATCGCCGTCACCGCCAAATCGTAGATCGCGCGAAGGGGATCACAACTACACCAAATTCTTCCACAAATCAGAGACTAAATTTCAAGGAAAGTATCTATCTTGCTTTTATCAAGTTAATACATCCTTTTATATTAGTCTTAGGTTGATTAGAATTAGTGTTCTTGAAGAAAAATGTTAATTGGAGATACAAATTACATGTTAAAGTGATAGAGATCATATTTCTGGAAATCCATTTCACATATAGAGGTTGAACCACGAATTTCCATGTTATTAGTGATAGAAAATCTGGAAGAAGAATGGAAGAAACTAAGTTAAAGAAAAAAATTAGGGTTCTTGAGAGTTATAAAGATTTTGACCCTTTTTCCTTGTTATAGATGATGAAAATCCGCACGTGTTACGTAGGATATTGTTTAAATGGGTATACAATACTTGTAGTATAAATTGTTGGGAGTTTGGGAGTGTAATATGATGGTTTAGAGGAGTTTGGGGTAACGATCCCGTAGCTGGGTTTTCTGCAGTTTCGCCATAACTGCTTGATCGATCGATTGAGCCCAGAGCATCGATCGATCGAAGGTTCGATCGATCGACCCCCTTTCATCGATCGATCGACCCTCCTGGGAAAACTGGATTTTTTCTCGTGTTAGATTAATTCGATTTTATGCGTAGTAAACCTTAATTAGGATTGCTAGAATATAATGGAACATAAAGAGGACCAGTAGGGTCAAGAGAAATCCCATAAAGTGGACTTTAATGTGAAAGGAAATAAAAGGGAAAAACGGGGAGACTTTCAGATTTAAGAAATCATACGTGCGTTGATTATATAATCGAAACATCTAATAAGTTGGATTAGAAGGCAAGAGAGGGCCTACTGAAATTGTACTTAGATGAAGGAAATACTTCGAGAGACGAGAAGTGAGTTATAAATGACTTAATTACGAGAATAAAAGGAATGAGGCCGTTTTACGATATAATTGAGTAAAATGTGTGTTGATGTAAAAAATTAGATCGCTCTAATAATTTAATCACAGATAAATAAATGAGACAAAGATTTTTAAAGTGGTTCAGCCTTGTAAGAATGGCCTACGTCCACTGTTATGTTATTGCTGAGTGTTTGGGAATTCTCGAGTACAAGTTCTCTCAAGAAATTCCGATCCCTTTGAATGAGGGTGATACAAGGTATTTATAGCCCTTAGGCTGTACATGAAAGGGTTGATACATTAAATGATATACATATGAAAGGGTAATACATTTAATGCAGCGTGTGCGTCAAGATGATAAACATTCAATGAATAGTTGAACTGTTGATTATCTGGCAATTAATGCTACGGTCGAGATGCAGCTCGGACAGCCTTAGTTGCTCGTTGCTCAGGAGTTCCTCGGAGCGCTAGAGTACCTCGGAGTGCTAAAGTTCCTCGGTGTATCCTCGTTGCTCGGAGAGAACATGAGTTGGTCAGGGAAATGAACTTCCTCGTTGATATTATGCCACGTAGATTGACACGTGTCTTCGTATTATTCGTCCATATCAGCATATTAATTTTGGTATCAACAGAAGCCCCCAATGTTTCATATTTCGAACTTTGAGGAGTATGGAACATTCTTTCTCGGTATATGGCGATATTAAATGACTTTCCTGGGTTTTAGGAGCCTTTTCTTCATATTTGAATTTCCAAATTCGCAGAATCCGCCATTTTGCATTTTTATAGGCGCTTCGGTCTTCGTGCCCTTTTTGTCCTTTTAGCCGCCAGTAGCGTAACAATTTCTTTTTTGTAATCATTTCTTTCGCCATTTCCCAAGGCAAGGTATTTAAGCTTCAGAGACAATCCCATCGTCTCCTACCTTTTCAATTTCTTCTTTCGAGTTTTCTATAGATTTTCTCTCTCCTATGCGTCCATCTTTTTCTTCGTTTGTTTGTCAACAGATCTCCTTTTTCCCTGTAAGCTCTTCTTCCTTCTTCTTTTATTCATCATGGTTTACATTATTGAATCTATTGAAAAATTCCGTTCTGATTATTCCATTCCGTCTTGGGTAACTCTGGAGAATCTTCCTGAGCCCTTTGATTATTTTCGTTTGGCTGAGGGACATTGGTTCCCCAGCCTCTTTATTGCTGAGTGTGGATTTTCTTTTCCACCCAACTCTTTATGCTTAGAATTATGCCAACATTTCGATGTTGTTCCTGCAAAAGTATCCCCCAATACATGGAGAATAGTTAATGGGGTGCATAAATTAAATCAAACTCATGGAACTCGTATAGGAATTCCTGAGATTATGTATTGCTATAGATGGGCTGTTTTAGATAACGTTTATTATTTAAAAACCAGATTTTTGAATAGAGCTTTAGTATTCAACCTCCCTGATGCCAACAGGGATTATTTTGAACATGGGTTAGTTTTCAAAAATTGGCAACATGCTCCTTTAGTCGGAGACGAAGTGTATGAAGGTCCCAAATGCCCCCCATATGGCAATGGGATAGGTTATTCTCATTTTATTTTATTCTTGAAATTGTGACTTCATCATGTTTTAATAAATGCATGATTGACATTTCAAATTGTTTTTGTTAGCAGTTAATAGCAAGAGAAAAACTCCTAAAGAATCAGAAGTTAATATAAGGCAATTGAAACATATCTGGAGCTTGCATCAGAAAATTGCAGACGAGCACATCAGGTCTGCCTCATACTTGTTGCAGTACAGGAGCTATACGTCGTCTTTTATTGCTCGCCCTGTGGTCAGCTCCAGTGATCCAGTGCAAATTCCTGAAGACTCTGATCCGGAATCTCATATTCCTTTGAGCCAGAAAATGGGCAAGAGAAGAGTTCCTACTCTCTTTGAGGAGAGTTCCTCTGCTGGCGATGGGAAGAAAACTAAGGTTAATGTCCCAAAGGGGACAAATAAAATTGATGATGCTCCTTCTGTTGTTGTTCAGAAGGTTGTCGAGAAGCCCCCAGTGGCTCCTGTGCAGAAGGATGCACCTGTTGAGGTAATCACTATCTCACCAACCAAAAGTTCCTCTTTGGTTGAGGTTGCTGAAAAGGCACCGAGGAGATTGAGGAAATCCTCCTCGGTCAGTATTTCTGGAGCCATTCCCCCACTCCCAGCTGGTGGAGATGGTGTTCCAATTATTGTTCCTCCGAGCTCTACGATGAGTTTGGCAAAATTTTCACCCATCCCCGAGGTGCAAGGTACTGAAGAAGACCTTACTCGGGATGTGGTTACTTCTCTGGCTGTTCGTCATTTGGCTTCAGTAAGTATCTCTACTCCGAGCTTTTTATATTTTCCTTGGTTGTTTCCCATGTTTGTTTCTGATTTCATTTTCCTCTTTTGATTGTAGTTGACAAGCTGTTTCAATTTAATCCTTAAAAAGGATGAAGCAATCAAAGCTTATTGCTCCTCGTCCACTGTGGAGGGAGCACTGGAGAAAGCTATTAAATCTGTGAGTGAGTCTCGTCAGAAGTATGACGATGATAAAACTGAATGGGAGAAGAAATTGGCTGCGTCTGATGCAGAGAAGGTACAACTGGGTAATAAGGTGAAGGACTTGGAGAGAGAAAATAAAGATTATGCCGAGAAACTTTCAGGCTTTAGGGAGCTTGAGAATAAATTGAAATCGGCTGAAGAAGAGCTGACCCTCCTGCGAGAAGTAAATCGCCAGAAGGAGGAGGTGGAGACCAAATTGAAGGCCACCGAGAATCTTATGTCCGAGAAGCTATCCTCGGAAAAAATGAAGAGAAAAACAGCTGTGAAGACGTCCTTTAAAACTGGTTGGGACAAAAAATGGGACAGGGGGGTGGCAGCTATGACGACCCAGGTGAAATATGGAAGTCTGAAATATTTTCATGATGGTTGGGTTGCAGCACTGCAGGAGTTGAAGGTGAGTGAGGACTCAGAGCTATTTCAACAACATCTCCCTGGTCCTCCTCCAGTTATTGAAGATGAGTCTTCAGACGAAGCTGCATCTGAAGAATCTTCAATGACAGTGGGTGATCAAGTCCTTGTTCCACCATCCAACCAGACAGCCACCGAGGAGATTTCGTCATTGCCTGCTCCTCCAGAACAAATCCCAGCTTCTACTAATCAGACCATTGTTCCTACCGAGCAACCAAGTTCCTCGTACCAGCCTCCCGAGAAAGTCTTGGGAGACAAGGAAATGGTGTGAAGTTGTTCGGTACTCTTTTTCTGTTCTTCTCTTACTTATCCTATGTATTCCAAACGATGTAATCTTGTTGATGATGTAATAAAATCACATCTTTTATTCCTCTTCATTGTTGATGCTCTGTCTGTTTTTATTTATTAACTCTTGCCTTCTCTTCTTTATTAGTTTGTGGCTAGAATGGAACTGATATCTGCACATGATACAAAGCTGATGCAGCAATGCCATGAATATTATAAGGCTGGTCATACAAATTTGAGTGTATCAGAAATTGCTGACATCCTTGGCCATGATGCTTCAGAACAAGAAATTGAGGCTTATCAGTACCTGAAGGATTTACTTGACCGAGATGTGGCCAACAACGTGGCCTACTATGACTTGATCGAGGAGCATCATTATTCCCTAGAAGATCTTCAAAATCAGCACAATGAATCAACTGCCTCGTTGCACAAGGAGTATGAGAATAGGTATCAACAGCTTTCTTCCGAGACAGGCCACAAAAAGATCATTGCTGGATACGATGTCAGGGAGAGAACCCTAAAAGGTGAAGTTGAGGCATGTAGACAGATCGTCGAGCTGCTGGAACAAGAAAACAACAATTTGCAGAAAAAGTTGGCACAATATGAATCTGCAGCTTCATCCTCCGCTGCCTTGGTACCGGTCACCGATGAAGGATTCTCATTCTTAGAGGTTGAGAATGCCAAATTAAGGCAAGAATTGGATACTCTGAGAAGGTCTGGTATCTCTACTACTGCTCGGGGGCGAGGAAGAGGTTCTCGTGGTCGAGGAAGAGCAATTCAAAATGTTGTCAAGGAGCAAAGTTCTCCACCTGCTCGGAGTCGATCAAGAGTTCTCAGCCGTAATGTTGAAGAAGCTCGCACTCAGTCTACTTTGGAAACTCAAGCGTTCCAATTGAATGCAAAAGATCGTGCTTTGTCTGAAATGTCCAAGAAAAACCTATCTTTGGAAGATCAACTTACTGCGACGAAGTCTGCTTTGAATAATAAAGATGTTTTTGCCAGGAGCCTTCACGAGCAACTAGAGAGAATGACTTTCCAATTCCACAAACAACCTCGTGAGTTTTGGATGGCAGGCTACAATGAAGCCCTTTGTCACTTGGATGCTCGCCTTGAAAATGCCAATAATGAAGGTTATAAACAGGGATGGTTGAACGCACTGGGTGTGTTAAAGCTAGAGCAGGGCCATTATTTATGGGATTATCATGCTCCTGGGCTACTAGACTTGCCTGTACCGCCTTATAAACTGGACATGGAATGGATCCCAGCTCGTGCTATTCCTCGGAGCTTAATTTCAAAATATCTTGGTGACTATAGTCTTCATTCTCAGATTGAATTATCTCGTCCCGAGCATCTCTTGGATACTCCTTCAGTAATGAATGTCAGAATGTTGAGGGACTTGAATTTTATCAATTCTCCCCAAACATTAAATGATCCTCCTGCTGGCGAGGAACCTGTATCGAAGGCTGAGGGGAAAAAACCAATAGAATAGGATTTTCAATCTAATAGTTAGCACACATATGTAACTTGTAATTTATTTTGAATTTTAATGAAAGACTTTCATTTTCTGTTTGCAAATCTGTATTGCTATTCTTTTGTACTTGTCTAACACTTTTACATCTGTGCATATGTATCTGTTAAAAAGATAACAATTTTGTGCTGTTCATCAACCAACTTAGTAATAAACAGTTACAAGTATCAAAAATGTTGTTCGATCACTTAATAATAAAGTAATGAGTATAAAAATGTTTAAAATTTTTCCAACCAACTAAGATTATAAAATTGTACTCGTCGACCAAGTATAATTAGCGAGAGTTTTCATAAAATGTGTCCGACCAACCAGGTTGATGGACCCTTCTCGTCAATAAGTTCTCCTCGTTGACCAACTACAATTATTGGGTTTTTATCCCCGGCCAACTATACTTGGCTCAGTTTGGAATATTTTGTATTTTCTGGAATGGTTTTACCTTCCGACCAACTTGTTGGCATATTTTGTTTCTTAACCAGCCAAAATTGGCATTTTAAGAATGTTGTTCTTGCCCTTTTACCAATCAAAGTTAGTCGTGGGTTTGAACTATTGCCTCCTAACCAAAGGAGTATAATTTGACGCTCGAACTATCAGGTTCTTTCGAACTATCTTGTCCACAAGCTCTTTTACCAACCGAAGTTGATCACGCAAGTGTACACCTCCTAACCAAAGGAGTATAATTTGTTCTCGCTATTTTACCAACCGAAGTTGATCACGCTCGAACTATCAGGTTCTTTCGAACTATCTTGTCCACAAGCTCTTTTACCAACCGAAGTTGATCACGCAAGTGTACACCTCCTAACCAAAGGAGTATAATTTGTTCTCGCTATTTTACCAACCGAAGTTGATCACGCTCGAACTATCAGGTTCTTTCGAACTATCTTGTCCACAAGCTCTTTTACCAACCGAAGTTGATCACGCAAGTGTACGCCTCCTAACCAAAGGAGTATAATTTGTTCTCGCCCTTTTACCAACCGGAGTTGGTCGTGGGTTTGAACTATCGTTTTCTTTTTGCTGTTGAACAGCGTAGTGTACAACACTAGTATTCCCCGAAAAACTTTCAAACAAAGGAGAGAGAAAAAATTGTGAAACATCATTGTTTTATTCATGTTGATGGAACTGCTGTACATTTTACATTACTGATATTACTTGCGAAGGTGTTCAGCATTCCAAGCATTCTTGAATTCCTCTCCTTCTAGAGTTTCTATTCGGTAAGTTCCTGGTCGAACAACTTCTGTAACTCGGTAAGGTCCATGCCAGTTTGCTTCCAATTTATTGTGCTTCTGAATGACCTTCTTTAGCACATAATCTCCTTCTTTTAAATCGCATTTCTTTACCCTCTTGTTGTAAAACAGAGCTGTTCGTTGTTGATAAGCAGCATTCCTAATGGCTGCCTCTTCTCTAACCTCCTCGAGCATATCCAAATCCAGTCTTCTCATCAAGTCACTGACCGGGGAATTAAAATTCAGCACTCTGTGTGTTGGTAGACCCAACTCGGCAGGTATTACAGCCTCACTTCCAAATGCCAGCATATATGGTGATTCTCCAGTCGTTGCTCGGGGAGTTGTTCGGTAAGCCCACAATACTGATTGTAGCTCATTAATCCAGTTAGCTTTAGCTTCACTTAGCCTCTTCTTCAAACTATTTAGCAGTGTTCTATTCGTTACCTCTGTCTGTCCATTGCTTTGAGGATGACCTGGTGCTGAATGGGCCTTCAGGATGTTTGATTGTTGACAATAGGCAGCAAACTCCTCGTTGTCGAATTGTGTTCCATGGTCTGTGATGAAGGCATGAGGGAGACCATATCGACAAATGATATTCTTCCAAACAAACTGGTATACCTTCTCGTATGTCATATCGATAAGGGGTTCAGCTTCTACCCACTTAGTAAAATAATCTACTGCGACGACGAGGTACTTGAATCTTCCTCGGGTGGTTGGCAGTGGTCCAACCAAATCAATTCCCCACATGGCAAATGGCCAAGGGGAAGTTATGGGTGTTAACAATGCTTGTGGAGTTCATCGAATGAAGGAAAAACGTTGACACTTGTCACATTTCTTAGCATAGGCTATACAATCAGCCCTCATCGTCGGCCAGTAGTATCCTTGAGTCATCACCCTTTGCAAAAGTGTTCGACCTGCTACATGAGCTCCACAGGACCCTTCATGGATTTCTTTAATTAATTCTTTCACCTCGGAAGGATGTACACATCTTTGCAAACCTGCCATAATTCCTCGTCTATACAAAATACCATTAGTTAGTACATACCGAGCAGCTTTATACTTCAATTTCTTGGCAGCGAGCTTATCTTCCGATAATTCTCCTTCTTCAATATATGCCCTGATGGGATCCATCCAAGATGGTCCTAGATCAAGGGTGATAATGTTCATCGTCAGATTTTCATCTATGCTTTGACTTTCTAGTACTTCAATTGGTATTGTTCTTCGCAGCTCGGTACGAGTAGCTGATGCTAGTCGGGCCAGTGCATCTGCTTGTGCATTTTCTATTCTGGGTATTCTGATCAACTGAATGGCATCAAATTCTGCCAATAATTCCATCACCTTTGCATGATACTTGACCATTAGTTCTCCTTTAACCGCATATGTTCCCATCACCTGATTCACAATTAATTGAGAATCACTGAATACCATCACTTGTTGTGCTTCCATAATCTTTGCTAAATTAAGACCTGCTATCATAGCCTCATACTCAGCCTCATTATTGGAGGTTTTGAATTGAAATCGCAAGGCATATTCTATATCAATCTCGTCTGGGGTTTTCAAAACAATCCCTGCTCCACAACCTGCTGTGCAAGATGACCCATCTACATACAATCTCCATGTAGGTAACTTGTCTTCAAATTTCTTATCCAATAGAGTTCCTCGGTGAAATATCTGTTGTTCTCTTCCATCCTCCCCTGTTAATTTTCACTCCTCGTCGACCATCTCTTCTCGCCCTTTTACCAATCGGAGTTGGTCTGGGTTTGAATTTGATGATCTTTCTACATCCACAAGCCCTTTTACCAACCGGAGTTGGTCTGGACTTATATCTGTTGATCCTGTAACATCCACAGGTTGATCAGTGAGCAACTTTTGTTCCTCGGGGGTATCAGGGTATGTAAACTCTGCTATAAAATCTGCTACAGCTTGCCCTTTCAATGATGATCTGGGTTCATACACAATATCATATTTACCGAGCTCTATTGCCCAGTATATCAGTCTCCCTGACTTTTCTGGCTTATGAAGGGCTTGTCTCAATGGCATGTTGGTATAAACGACGATGGTATGGGCCTGAAAATATGGCCTCATTCTTCTACTTGCTTCAATTAATGCCAATGCCAATTTTTCCAGCTTTGGGTACCTGATCTCTGCACCTCGGAAAGCCTTACTTGTGTAATAAATTGGTTTCTGGACTCCATTATCCAATCTGATCAATGCCGAGCTGACTGCATTTTCTGATACTGCCAGGTATAAGTACAACTTTTCTCCCATTACCGGTCTGGACAGTAGTGGAGGTGTTCCCAGATATTTCTTCAAGTCTTGAAAGGCTTTTTCACATTCATCATTCCACTCGAAAGTTTTTCGAAGTGTTTTGAAGAATAGTAAGCATCTATCTGTTGCTCGAGATACAAATCTGTTGAGCGCTGCAACTCGTCCTGTAAGACTCTGCACTTCTTTCTTTGTTGTTGGAGATCGCAACCCTAAAAGAGATTTGATCTTTTCTGGATTTGCCTCAATGCCTCTTTGGTTGACGATGTACCCGAGAAACATTCCTTCTCATACTCCAAATGTGCACTTCGTCGGGTTGAGCTTCATCTGGTATTTATCCAGTTGATCAAAAGTCTGACTTAAATCAACTATATGATCAGCAGCTTTCTTGCTTTTTGTCAGCATATCATCGACATAGACTTCCATATTGCAACTGATTTGTTTGGCAAAAACCTTGTTCATCAGCCGCTGGTATGTCGCTCCTGCATTTTTTAAACCAAAAGGCATAACATTATAACAATAAGTACCCCTAGGGGTAATAAAAGAAGTACTCTCCCTGTCTTCAGGTTTCATCTTGATCTGGTTGTAGCCTGAATAAGCGTCCATGAAGCTGAGCAGCTCGTGCCCAGAGGTAGCATCCACTAACTGATCAATTCTGGGTAATGGAAAGTGATCCTTTGGGCAGGCCTTGTTGAGATCAGTGAAATTAACACACATTCTCCATTTATTGTTTTTCTTCTTTACCATCACCACATTTGCCAACCAGTCCGGGTATTTCACATCCTCAATGAATTGAGCTTTCTGGAGCTTGTCGACCTCCTCTTGAATAGCTTGATTCTTCTCGGGGCTAAATACCCTTCTTCTCTGCTTTACAGGCTTGATCTCCTTATTCACATTGAGCTCATGACATAAGAAGTTTGGATCTATTCCTGGCATGTCCTCATGACTCCATGCAAAAGTTTTCTTCCTGTTTCTCAAGAAAATTATCAACTCCTGTTTTATTAAAGCATCCAACGTTGAACCTATCTGGGTTACTCGTTCAGGGTGCTCGTCGTCTAGAATAACATTTTCTGTAGATTCCACCACCTGTCCTTTTACAAGTTGGGATTCATCTCTGGGATCGAGAGTTTCAATCTCTGTAGCTTCTTCCACCTGGTAGGTAGTAGTCTTTTTCCTTGATTCCTCAAGCTCCTCTTGCTCGGCAGATGAATAATAGCATTCCCGAGCTACTTTTTGATCACCTTTCACAACTCCTACTCCAAAGTTTGTTGGGAATTTTAAGCACTGATGTACTGTAGATGGAACTGCTTCGAACTTCTTTAAACCAACTCTTCCAATGATGATGTTGTAGGCTGACTGCACATTCTTATCCATCACAAAGAAGCGTATTCTTTCTGTTCGACAATCAGGCCAAGTTCCAATGAATATATCCAACTTGATCGTCCCAAGTGGAAAAACTTTCTCGCCAGCAAAACCCAGGAGGGGTCTGTGATACGGTTCCAATTGAGATAATTTCATATTCAAGCTGTCAAAGCATGAATAGTACATGATGTCTGCCGAACTTCCATTGTCTACCAACACCCTTGAAATCACTACTTCCTTCATTCTCATTTTGATCACCAGAGGATCGTCGTGAGGATAAAGAACACCTGCTAGATCGTTTTTTAAAAAACCAATGACCATCTTCTCTTTGTTTACCTTCCTCGGACGATCGTCCTCGGCCAGATTTATTCGCTGAATATATGAACAAGCTTGAGCCTCTCCAAGGTAAGCCTTTCTTTCTGCAGTAAGGTCTCCTCCTCCTGCATCTCCTCCTGTAATGACATTACAATCAAATGACCCAAAACGTATAGAAAATACCTCTCGTTCTGGCTGTCTTGGTTTCTTGGGAAGGTCGGGGTCATCATCTGGATCATCTTCATGGTTTCTCTTCTTTTTCTCCTCTGCTCGATGAGGAGATCTAGACCTCTCTCTAGCTCGGTCGTTATTTTTTCTTTCACCTCTCCGATCAACATATTTTGCTAGTTTTCCTCTTCGGATGAGTGTTTCAATCTCGTTCTGAAGAGCTATGCAATTTTTGGTCATATGACCATGATCTTTATGAAACTCGCAATATTTATCCTTACTCCTCGAATCAGGGTCTGACCTCAGTTTCTTTGGCCATTTTACCTCCTCGTTGTTCTTGATTTCTTCCAAGACATGATGAATACCCATTTTCAAAGGAGTATAATTGTCGTATTTCTTCAGGACTTCCCATGATGATTTATTATTTCTGGAACGTTTGTCACCGCCATTGCCCTTATGCTCTTTATTTTTAGACTTGTCGACGTCCACCTTGGTGTCTTTATCCATATTCTTTTTGTCCGCTTTTGCCATCAACTCTGACATAGTTTTAGGTGGATCTTTCGCCAAGGTGTAATACAATTTATTAGGCAACAACCCACTCATAAAGGCGGTGATTGTTGTCTTTTCTTCGTAATCTATGACTTCCAGCTTCTCGTTATTGAAACGAGTTATGTAATCTCTAGTACTCTCACCAGATTTTTGTCTAACACTTAACAAGTGTGCTACTCGTTTTACTGGCTTTGCTCCAAAACAGAAATTGCCAATAAACAACTCGGCCAACTGAAAGAAAGTTGAAATCTTACCCCGAGGAAGATTGTTGTACCATATCTGGGCAGCTCCAGTAAGAGTTCCTGAGAACGCTCTACATCTCATCTCGTCGGGGACGACATAGATGTCGACAGCAGCTTGATATTGCTCTATGTGAAGAACAGGATCTGTCTTTCCATCATATTTGGGGGTCACTACAGGTGCTTTGAACTTTGACGGTGTAGGAAAATTCATAATGGCCTGTACAAAAGGTGTTCCTCGAACAAAAGTTCGTTGTAGGGGGTTCTTTGCCTTGGCCATTTCTCCCAATTTATCCTCCAACCGTTGGATGGAACCTTTCCATGCATCATTTCCTTCATCGAGCTTGTTAGTTCGAGCAATAAATCGTTCTAAAGTAGCCTCCTGAGATTTATCTTGACGAGCAACTGGTCGTGATTGTGCTGATCCTTCTCTTAGATCTGATGGTTGTCGAAAACTCCTCGATATGGTCTTAGGTGGACTCCTATTCCTCCTAGGGCCTAATCGACTGAAAGGAGACACCCTACTCAGTCTTTCTAAAGCACTGGGTCTTTCTGGAGAGAGGGTGATATGTTGATCAGTATCTGTAGCCCTTATTGACGAAGTTCGCCCAGGTTGATAAGAGAAATCATCAGACTCCTCATTACGACGTGACTCAGTAAGCCTGGATCGTGAAGAAAGTAAATAAGTTTGCCTCTGACCACTTTGATGTCTTGAACGTGCAGGTGCACCGCCATGAAGGGTTTGTATGAGTTGCCTCATTGTTTCTTGCATGGCGGTTTGTCCTTGAGCCAGATTCGTCATAATCCCGGCTAGATCTGGAGGTGCAGAGGGATTCGGAGGATTTCCAGTATTTCCAGCATTTCGATTGCTAGATTCTGGATTATCCGCCATTGATGATGAATGATTTTTGGTGAAAAACGATAGTAACAATCGTTCCCACAGACGGCGCCAATCTGTTGATGTAAAAAATTAGATCGCTCTAATAATTTAATCACTGATAAATAAATGAGACAAAGATTTTTAAAGTGGTTCAGCCTTGTAAGAATGGCCTACGTCCACTGTTATGTTATTGTTGAGTGTTTGGGAATTCTCGAGTACAAGTTCTCTCAAGAAATTCCGATCCCTTTGAATGAGGGTGATACAAGGTATTTATAGCCCTTAGGTTGTACATGAAAGGGTTGATACATTAAATGATATACATATGAAAGGGTAATACATTTAATGCAGCGTGTGCGTCAAGATGATAAACATTCAATGAATAGTTGAACTGTTGATTATCTGGAAATTAATGCTATGGTCGAGATGCAGCTCGGACCGCCTTAGTTTCTCGTTGCTCAGGAGTTCCTCGGAGCGCTAGAGTACCTCGGAGTGCTAAAGTTCCTCGGTGTATCCTCGTTGCTCGGAGAGAACATGAGTTGGTCGGGGAAATGAACTTCCTCGTTGCTATTATGCCACGTAGATTGACACGTGTCTTCGTATTATTCGTCCATATCAGCATATTAATTTTGGTATCAATAATGTGTAATAACGGATAATTATAATTATGGGTCGTGAGAGTACCTAATTTAATAATGTGGATGTGAATACATATTTATATATGACGGTGTGATTGTGCATATATTATTTCTGTGTAAAAATCGTACCCGCGCTACTTGCTATCCCTGAGGTTACCGCGCTGGGACAGTCTTATCTCGATGGGACCTTTATGGGGGATATTGACTCGTACCCTAGAAGATAGATATCCTTGGTACAAACTATCTGATCGATGGTCAGACGGTCCTAAGAGACGTGAGGGTATGTACTGACCTCTTAGAGAGTTAGAATCTATGCTTCGCCTCAATATTGTTTGTGATACAGTTCGAGAGTGATTCCGAACTTATATTTCCCTTAGTACGAGTGATACGGGGACTGGATAGCAGAGTATGCCAGCACCATAGTTTTTATGTGGGGTGCCGTTAGTATATATATAATTTATGAGTGATTGGTATATATATACTTATATGTGGAAGTCTAGCACCATAGTTGTTATGTGGGGTGCTGGTTGTATATATATTATACGAGTAATTAATATATATACGTGTAACTATATGAGAACTTTCTACTGAGTAAAATAGTAGATAAGTAAAGTATGAAATTCAACAACTTTACTGTAAGTATTCGGAAACATTGTAACAATACGGAATCCTTCTAAATAACGTAAAAAATCTTGAAGAGATAGACTTTTCTAAAGTGAATATCATAACCTTAATTTAACGTGTTAAAACTTATGGAGAATAGGTTAGAGAGATACATGGGGTTCATTAGTACGATAGACGTGCAAACTAGATGAGAGGTGAGAATTATCAAGAGAGTGTCGCATACTAATATGACTGTTGCATTAGCCGGTAAGCATTTTAAATACTTGCTAAACTATTTTTAATACTGCTTTACATTCGGGCTCTGACCCGTTTATTGTTACATCTTCTCTCTTGTGTATATATATATATGTATTATAGGTGCCCAGCCACAGGGGCGTCTTACTTAGGATTCTTTGGATGGAACGCGTTGTAGCTTTTGTGGGAGTTGCAGGCCATTGATTAGACGACCTCATTGTTGACTCTACTTCTAGTTCAGCTTTATCCAGTGGGGGCATGTGTCGCCCTTTTCCATTATTTAGTTGATATTATCAGAGACTGTAATTCTTTTTACTTTTCACATTTTTATTTCGGGATTTATTACTGTCGGGATGTTTTCCTTTAGTGTTGTAAATGTTGGGATTTATTATTGATGGTTAAATTCTTGAATGTTCATTTTTATTCTTATACTTAATGATTAAAGGTTTATAATCGGATTTAATAAAATGGATGTAAGGTTTCAAATGGTTTTGACACTTAGCTTAATTATTTAGGGTGTTTAATTGGAAAAGTTACTTTGCGACAGTGATGCTAAGAATGAACCAACTGTTCACCTTGATTTTAATTTAATAAAGGAGTGATCGCCCGGTATTTAATTAGGCGGGGTGTCACAGGTGGTATCAGAGCATCAGGTTCTAGTGTCCTTTAGGATCTGTGCGGCTTATTATGCTTTCAGCGTTGCTTTGTTTGATATAGAGCCCTATGTTTAGGATTGTCGATTTCTTTGATGAGATTTCATTCTCCTGCTAGGACGTATATATATTAGTGAATTCTAATTTCGTTCGGATGTGTGCGTGTGCCGAGCAATGACGGATGTCAGAAGAGGACCGTTAAGCGGACATCAGGAGGCAAGTCTCAGTTGAGATTATAAAATATATCCGAGGATGATGACCGTAGTCGAGGTCACCCCCATTATGGCGCAAGAAGCCAAGACTAGAAAGGCTACTAAGGCGCAGCAATGATTTCCAAGTGCTGCTATGATCGAATGAGGTGCGAGAGTAAACATACCCAACGTGTTACCAAACGTGTAAGGAACTGTCAGTGGGAAATTCTAGAAATGCGGAGATTATGTGTGTTTACCAAAGGAGTTAAAGTATCCAAAGGTTTAGATATAGAATGGGGTGTGACTAACTGAAAGTAAAAATTTAGAAAAAAAAATTTCTTGACTTTCAGGACGAAGTTATAATGATGGGAGTCAACCACCAATTTTTGAAGTGGAATGCTATGCCTATATGAGAACCTTAGGCACAGTGTTGACCGTATGTTCCTTCCACAACTGTTCAGGATTAGAAGCAAACGTGGTTCTGAACTCATCACGGAAGGGCATGACAGGGGTCCATTTGTGAATATGAATCTTAACCGTTAGCGAATTTTGTATCGGAAGATATAGATACAAGTGGAGGAAATGACTCCAAGTGGGAGATCAACTCGTAATAATAGTTAATAACACTCAAAGAGGAAATTCTGATGGACGGTCGGTTTAGAGGTTGACAATGTCGTATTTTGTCAATATAGATGATAATGCCTCTTTGTGGGGGAAGCTAAAAGAATCAAAGAATTTAGTCGAGAATAAGACTGAACACAACGGTGGTGGTGTAGCACCACAAAGGGATGTGTATACACATCAGGGGACCCATTTAAATGCTTCAGATAGATAAATTCTTACCAAAAGATGGTAAATTCAGTAAGGACTATTATAGTCAGTGACATGTTCTTTATGGCCTAAAAGACAAAGGGTATAATCGGGGTAGCTAACAGAAATTGAGTCTACTAAAGTCCGAGAGAAGCACAATCCTAACCTGGTTAGTAGGACAAGTAGTAAGTGGATTATGTGTTGAGGTATTTTGTGCGAAGTGAAATCGCTAGCGATAAAATGTTCCAAAGTGAGGAAAAGGACAAGAATACGGTGCCTAGTAAAGGACGACGATTAAAATAGTTTTGGTTTGGTTTGGGCAGACGTGTTACGTCCGAAAACCATTTGTGCAGTCAAGACGATTGCCAGGGTGGAAGTATAAGTTGTATCCTCAGAGGATGTGTTTATGTGACACGAGCGAGTCACCATATTTTGCTCATTGTTAGATTAGCATGTGAGACGAGTTTAATGCATATAATTATAAACGTTATTATTACATGGATATTTTTCCCTAGTGTAGCGGGATTTTTCTTTAGTGCGATCCGCGGAGGATGAATGTGTATATTAACAGTGTTACGTATTGTATTGAGGTTACTCGTCGTAGTGATGCGATATACGAGTATGGTATTATCTTTGATAAAACGTTATAAAAATGGTTAGTACGATAGTGGGCATTTATTTCAAGACTATCGGAGTGGTTGCATTAGGGCAACATGTTTCATTTTTGTTCTGGCGAGACTTCACCTGAAAGAAGGTTGGACTCGCACTTATTTTATCTATCCTAGAGACTTCGGAGGAGATAGTGGGCTCGAGATATTCGATGCCAATGTATGTATAGACTTTGTCAGTATGATTCAGTATGTATCGAGATTTACCGTTGAGCGAAAAGATTTGACTCAGTATTATGATTAGCACTCCGGACTTAGTGATAGGAAGATTGCAGTGTTATATCTATCCTTTAGAGATGTGGGAGTTAAGAGTTATACCCCTATTATTAAGGAAAGGAATTTCGAGAATTCCGATCGTATGTATTCGAGGTTTATAGAATGCAATTACCATCAACCAATACGGGATGATAGTGAAATTGGTGAAACATTGTTTGTTAAGCATAATTACGGGAGGAATTGTAACTTTTTCGTCAAGGGACGGAATAAAGGGGTACATGCTATGGACGGAGGACCTAACAAATTTCTATAACCGACAATGCTAGGTAGTAGTGTATCGGGGGGGGTACTTATTTGGATTTCGCTTTGCGAGACATCCCACGCATGAAACTTAGCATAAGATTGGAAATAGGGAGACGTTTGGTCACTATTCCATGAGTTCGGTACCCTGGTCGAAATGGGATCAAGTAATTACATATGTAAGTTGGCAGTTGAATTTTGTTTTAAAGCCATTGGAGCCGGATTTTGTGGTAAGAAGGAATTGAAAGTTTTCCCCACGAGTTGAGGGGTGGGACGATGATAAGGAGAATTAAAAGTTTTGATTTCCAAGGTGAATAAGGAGTTGGAATGATTTTTAACATGGATTATCTGGAAAGAACTTTATTATACGAAAGAGATGATCTGTAATTATTTTGATGAATAAAGAGTTAGTGATTTATTTTGGTCGTTGTACCTATTTGGGAAATTATTGTACTTATCTGAAGAAGGTTGAGATTTGTTATTCCTCTTTTATGGTCATGAAATTTGAATGCCCTATTCCTTACACTTTGTTGGATTTAGTTCGTTTCACTGATGTGTAGCACACCGTTCGCTCTCCTAGGGCGGTCGGGGTGTTGCAAAATGTGGGCATCTGGGTTAGCTGCTGTTAAAATAGTCCGAGTCGAAGGGACTTGGTAATAGACGTGTGAAATATATGTTTGTGGGACTAGTATAACGAAGTGGAAGTGATAGAGTGGATTAAACGTCACATGAGGGGCGATAATCCATACATAAGTGTGCAATTAGAATAGCACGCCCTAATTTGATTGGAAAGCTGTGGGAAGCCATTTAAGAAGGGGTATCCCTTGAATAGATCAGAATTTAATTATTATGAAGAACACTCGGAGCGGAGTTGTTAGTAGTCAAGTGTGAGAGCGACTTGAGCGTACAAATAGTAATGATGTTAGTATGGTATAAGAGATCCAGAAGTGCGTACCGTGGAATAAAGAGCACGGGTCGGGAATTCGGCATACACCAAGGAAGGAAGGAGAGTATTACGTGTCACTTACTGTGAGACATTTCAAGGAAAAATCGATGTTTAGCGGGACATAGTGAGTAGTCTCTACATGCACCGCCCATATGTAAGGTTTGGTTGAAAGAGGAGAATCAACCAAAGAATTTTGTGTTTATCGACAATTCCTGAAATTGAAAGAGGTCGGTAAAGTCGGTACAGTCCTTGGATGGGTTGCCATCGTCAAAACAAGATCAAGGGTTCATCCCGAACATGTGAATTAAGCCGCTGAGAAGGAACTGATTGATATTCCTTTGGGCTCGTTTACAATATTAACTAGTATGCCCCAGACTTCTTTTGAAAGGAAAGATCGCGCCAGTGCATGGTCCGGCGCAGTATAAATTTCTGAATCAGGATGAGATTGGTGAATCCCAACTTTGATATGGGATTTCGGGAACCAGCGGAGATAAGGTTTCGTTTCGAATAGGATGTATCACCCTTAGACAGGGAATAGGCGCACAGTGATTAAAGATTAGTGGAGCCGCGTGAAGAGATTTTGGAATCTTGGTACGATGATTTCAGGGATGCTCTGTGGAAGCACTCGTACCTGTTTATCGCATACGAGGTGCTTATTAAAGTTTTGTTATGGAAGAACCTCGGCTATTCTCCTTCCGTATGTTTAGAGGAGAGTAGATAATCAGAATTTTTGGATCGGTCAAGAAAATATCCGATAACTATGGTGAAATTCCACGACTGTTTTAGGCAAACAAGAGTGATTAAATGTTCGTATGGTTTTCTCAGAATGGGAGTTTTGTATATGAATAAATCCGAGTAATTGTCAGGTAGTGAGGTGCGGCCTCCTAATGATAGTGAGATAATGGAAATTTATAACGTATGGACGTGACCTATGCGAATGTTGTATGTTGGGAGCACCATGTGAAGTGTTTCCAATGAGAATGTAAAACAAAGTTGCTGTGAGGAAAGGGCTATAGTGATGGAGCGCCGTAATATGTAATTAGTTTGCGTACAGGCAAGGATATCCAGAGTTGTACTACCTGGTAGACCTTATTTTCCGAATTTCGGGACGAAATTCCGTTATTAGGGGGGAAGTATGTAATACCCCGTATTTTTATGGCTTTTAAATTTAGGGATTTATTAAATTTAATTGAGATAAATTAATTTAATTTTAATCCGGAATGTTTTTTTTTAATATTTACTAGCGTGACGAGAGTTAGTAATTATTGAAAATTTGTTATTTGTTGAATGTTACTGGATGAGTATAGTAATATATGAGTTTTATTTTATAATATTGTCACGTGTGAATAAAATGACAATTATGGAAATTTAAGTCGGGACGCGCCTGTATCGTGTCGGGACTAAATGTTGATTAATAAAAGTGAATAAATCATAAGTTACCCGTATAGTCGTTTTGAGTGCGCCAAAGTGTCCGGAAGGGTCGAGATAGTCAGAAAAGTGTACCCAGGGGTTTAGTTTGGGTCTCGGGGCGTTTTTAGGCCTAATTAGTACCCCGGGAGGGCGTTTTGGACATTTCGTAATTATGGGTAATTAAACCCACGAATTTTATAGGGTTATATCAATGGAAAATGTTATCTTCTAGGGTTAACACAACCTAAAACTAATGACGTCCATTGGAGAGGAAGAGGAGAAGCTCTCCAAGGAGTTCTAGGCCAAGAACACCTCCGATTGCATCGTCGTCACCGCCAAATCGTAGATCGCGCGAAGGGGATCACAACTACACCAAATTCTTCCACAAATCAGAGACTAAATTTCAAGTAAAGTATCTATCTTGCTTTTATCAAGTTAATGCATCCTTTTATATTAGTCTTAGGTTGATTAGAATTAGTGTTCTTGAAGAAAAATGTTAATTGGAGATACAAATTACATGTTATAGTGATAGAGATCATATTTCTGGAAATCTATTTCACATATAGAGGTTGAACCACGAATTTCCATGTTATTAGTGATAGAAAATCTGGAAGAAGAATGGAAGAAACTAAGTTAAAGAAAAAAATTAGGGTTCTTGAGAGTTATAAAGATTTAGACCCTTTTTCCTTGTTATAGATGATGAAAATCCGCACGTGTTACGTAGGATATTATTTAAATGGGTATACAATACTTGTAGTATAAATTGTTGGGAGTTTGGGACTGTAATATGATGGTTTGGAGGAGTTTGGGGTAACGATCCCGTAGCTGGGTTTTCTGCAGTTTCGCCATAACTGCTTGATCGATCGATTGAGCCCAGAGCATCGATCGATCGACCCCCTTTCATCGATCGATCGACCCTCCTGGGAAAACTGCATTTTTGCTCGTGTTAGCTTAATTCGATTTTATGCGTAGTAATCCTTAATTAGGATTGCTAGAATATAATGGAACATAAAGAGGACCAGTAGGGTCAAGAGAAATCTCATAAAGTGGACTTTAACGTGAAAGGAAATAAAAGGGAAAAACGGGGAGACTTTCAGATTTAAGAAATCATACGTGCGTTGATTATATAATCGAAACATCTAATAAGGTTGATTAGAAGGCAAGAGAGGGCCTACTGAAATTGTACTTAGATGAAGGAAATACTTCGAGAGACGAGAAGTGACTTATAAATGACTTAATTACGAGAATAAAAGGAATGAGGCCGTTTTACAATATAATTGAGTAAAATGTGTAATAACGGATAATTATAATTATGGGTCGTGAGAGTACCTAATTTAATAATGTGGATGTGAATACATATTTATATATGACGGTGTGATTGTGCATATATTATTTCTGTGTAAAAATCGTACCCGCGCTACTTGCTATCCCTGAGGTTACCGCACTGGGACAGTCTTATCTCTATGGGACCTTTATGGGGGATATTGACTCGTACCCTAGAAGATAAATCTCCTTGGTACAGGCTATCTGATCGATGGTCAGACGGTCCTAAGAGACGTGAGGGTATGTATTGACCTCTTAGAGAGTTGGAATCTATGCTTCGCCTCAATATTGTTTGTGATACAGTTCGAGAGTGATTCCGAACTTGTATTTCCCTTAGTACGAGTGATACGGGGATTGGATAGCAGAGTATGCCAGCACCATAGTTTTATGTGGGGTGCCGTTAGTATATATAATTTATGAGTGATTGGTATATATATACTTATATGTGGAAGTCTAGCACCATAGTTGTTATGTGGGGTGCTGGTTGTATATATATTATACGAGTAATTAATATATATACGTGTAACTATATGAGAACTTTCTACTGAGTAAAATAGTAGATAAGTAAAGTATGAAATTCATCAACTTTACTGTAAGTATTCGGAAACATTGTAACAATACGGAATCCTTCTAAATAACGTAAGAAATCTTGAAGAGATAGACTTTTCTAAAGTGAATATCATAACCTTAATTTAACGTGTTAAAACTTATGGAGAATAGGTTAGAGAGATACATGGGATTCATTAGTACGATAGACGTGCACACTAGATGAGAGGTGAGAATTCTCAAGAGAGTGTCGCATACTAATATGACTGTTGTATTAGCCGGTAAGCATTTTAAATACTTGCTAAACTATTTTTAATACTGCTTTACATTCGGGCTCTGACCCGTTTATTGTTACCTCTTCTCTCTTGTGTATATATATATATGTATTACAGGTGCCCAGCCAGAGGGGGGTCTTACTTAGGATTCTTTGGATGGAACGCGCTGTAGCTTTTGTGGGAGTTGCAGGCCATTGATTAGACGACATCATAGTTGACTCTACTTCTAGTTCAGCTTTATCCAGTGGGGGCATGTGTCGCCCTTTTCCATTATTTAGTTGATATTATCGGAGACTGTAATTCTTTTTACTTTCCGCATTTTTATTTCGGGATTATTACAGTCAGGATGTTTTCCTTTAGTGTTGTAAATGTTGGGATTTATTATTGATGGTTAAATTCTTGAATGTTCATTTTTATTCTTATACTAAATGTGTGACTCTTAATATGTTAATGATTAAAGGTTTTATAATCGGATTTAATAAAATGGATGTAAGGTTTCAAATGGTTTTGACACTTAGCTTAATTATTTAGGGTGTTTAATTGGAAAAGTTACTTTGCGACAATGATGCTAAGAATGAACCAACTTTTCACCTTGATTTTAATTTAATAAAGGAGTAATCGCCCGGTATTTAATTAGGCGGGGTGTCACAGTTCACTCTTTTCCCGACCTACGCCAATTAATTGCTCACTTAAAGAAACCTTCACCTTCTTGAGTTGACTCGTCGATGCCTCATATCCCCTTAAAACTTCTATCTCTCTCTCTCTCTCTAAATCTAACACCTTAAGACTTAACTCTTTGTTCAACTTCTTCGTCTTTAAGGACTCGGCGTATAAATCTTTAAATGCTTTTTGGAGATCACTTTCACCCTCACTTTTAATCTCACTCTCACGCTCACTAGAAACACTCAAATCATCATCGGGGCTCTCGCGTACACAAGTGTCCTCATCGTCGTGGGACAAACTAGGTGTGCTCGCGTGACTTTCCATAAAGGCGATACACATACCATGTGATGATTCATCCCCAGAATCATTAACTTCATTGTCACAATCGCTAAGAGTGGTTGGCATAATAATTTTCTTTCCCTTTCTCTTTAGTATAGTGGGACATTTAAACCTTTGTGCCCTTTGACCTCGCACCCCAAACATCTTTCCTTTTCCTCTTTCTCACCGCTCTCTTTGGCCTATTCTTTCTTTTTATTTTTCTCAAACATCTTTTTATTAGAAAAACTTTCTTTGGAAAATTTAAGAAACTTTTTGAAATTTTTAGCAAGCATGGCCACATCATCAAAATCAAACTCTTCCTAAAACTCGGACTCACAAACTATCTATTTCTTCCTAGACAGTTCCTCACCTTTTCTAGATTATGCCTTAAGTGCAATCCCTTTATCCTCAGGCTTAACGATTTTGGGAAACATGTCGATCTCATAAGTTTGAAGGTCTCCTACGAGTTCTTCTAACCTAAGTGTATCTAATATTCCCAAAGAATTTAAAACAGTGACCTTAAGAATAAAATGGGATGGGAGTGACGACCTCAAAATATTTTTAACAACCCTCATGTCCTCAATTCTCTCACCCAAAATAAAACTCGTATTGACTATGTCCGAAAATCTAGCATAAAACTCGTCAAAACACTTGAACTCTAACATGGTGATAGTCTCAAACTGGGTGGTCAAATTTTGTAATTTAAACGCCTTAATCGCGTTGGTACCCTCATGTCTCAATTGGAGGATATCCCATGCCTCTTTATAGGTGGATCACGTCATAATATGACATAATTCGTCAGGGATGACGGCTCCACAAATATCATTCAGGCCATGAGATTTCAAGTTACTCCATTTATAATCATCCTCAGTCCAGTCCGACACAAGTTTGGGATTGGTGACATTATCGATGGTGGCAGTGGAAGGAGTCCACCCTCTTTCACAAAGAATCCATACACGTTCATCAATAGCCTTTAAACCAAATTTCATGTGGGCTTACCAATAGGCATAATTCGTGCCATCAAAGATGGGCAACCGATTATATAAGTTCTCCATCGGAAAAATTGCGAAATTTTTCAAAATCAGATTTTTCAAAAAAATCGATATCACATAAATTTTGCAAAAAAAGAATAACTAAATAAATTAGAGTAACCGGCTCTGATACCAATTTTCAGAGGTAAAAATCCCCAGCTAAAAGATTTTATACTAAAGTGTAGAATGCATGATATCGATTATTTGTTTAATTCGCAAATTTCCAATTTAAAAATTATTTAATTAGATTCAATCTTTGATCCAAATTAATTAAACCCTAATCATGCATCTATGTGATATAAATCAAATATGCAAATTAACAATCACAAATCGAGGTTCAGGAAAAAAACTTTCGAGTAAAACCTTTATGTCACTATATAATGCAAATTGCAACTTACAATGACACAGCAAAATTCGCAATGAATCTCCCGTAAAAAATCTATATAGATTGTAACCTAGTACCAGTAAAGATCCCCTCGAGAACGTCAATGACCGCAGTTATCAGTAAGCCGCTCCTACAAGACCTACCAATTTAGCAGCAGAGATGACACTCCACAAAGATAAACTTCCAAGAAGTAGTTTGGGTTCCACAAATGATTCACAAAAGGATTAGGATGTTTTAGTGAATCAAAAACTAGTTTTTTAACCTTAAAAGATGAAGACTAAAAGTCTGCCAAAAAACATTTTTTTTATATCAAAAGTCTTAATGAAAAAGGTTTTCAAAATAGGTATTTATAGATGAACAAAATTTTTGAGGTGGCGCACGTCGTTCGAACGACATTGTCATGTCTTTACTAATGACCTAAGAAACGCCCCTTAAAAACACAAAACAGTACCTAGTCGTTTGAAACAAATAATAAATGACCCTTCGTGAGACCCTTCAAACGACATGTGATGTCATTAGAAGCAGTCGTTTGAATGACATGTCAATGTCATTTGAACGACATTGCCTTGTCATTTGAACGACAGGACCAAAAAAATATTATTTTAAAAAGCTCGCCTACATGTCTTAAAAAATTAATTTTGACTAAGAAAAAATGCCTCAGTTTAATAAAAACAGTTTCGAAAAATATCCCAATACTAAAGTAAAGCGTTTATGAAACTTAAACACATTCTATATGAAATTGTACCTTATGTCGCTCATATGTTGAAGATACCTAAAATTCAAATCCGTCATCTTGAATAAATGAACATAAGATTCTCTTGACAGTTGTAGCGGTATACGACATACTCAATGTAAAATAAGGACTACGAAAAATTTGTCCTTACGCATTTCACCTCTTTAATGATGATATCCTTTTCATTTTATATATAGCGTTCTTCATTGATGACATGTGTGTGACCTGGTTTTCATTTACATTTACTCATTATGCTCGCATGTCCCATGTGTTACACCCCATTTCGAGTGCTTTTATTTGTTGAGCTTTGTTTCCCGGGCCTCTAGTGAGTTACAGACAGAGTTCGAAAAGGTCAAATCTTTGATGATTCCATCATCTATGATGGAGTTGCGAAAACTTCTGGATAGGTATCCTACATCTGAACCGAATTCTTTCTGGTTAGAGTTTCGGGTGGCAAACAGAAGAAGAAGAGGAATCGGTGCGCTAGTGATTCAGAAATCGCTGTAAACATGTTCAAAATGGAGGCCCTGACGAATCACAAGAATACCAGCTACAGTACCTATTATCCAAAGAGGAATCCTTCCAGTAGTATCGGCCATTTACCCAGTGTACCATCCGGAGAGGATCGAGTGGAAGCATGCTCTATTTTTTATCCGCGTGATAGGTATTTTTATCGAATCAAAGCTTTTACATGTTCTCGCACACCACTCACATTTGAGATTTAAATTCCATGAAGTTATTTTTTGATGTTGATATTTTTGGATTATTGGGCAAAATTCTCATTTGCTTTGTTAATAACATATTGAAATATCTAGTTGTTGTTGAGCTTGGTAAATTGGTTGGTTGGGCACGTTTTCAAGAAATTTGATGTTTGTGAGTTTCATCCCTGAAAACCCTTACGAGACAACACTCATCCACTAGGGTAACCTAGGGATTTACCAGCTTATTGCATATGCTAAATGCAATCGTTCGCTCGTGAAAGTGGCATTTATATATTTTATACTTATATACATTTTGTATCTCCATCTATTGGACTGGTTTTGTTTTGTTTCATCACTAGGGAGTAGCAATGTCCAAGTTAAGGTGTGTGATACGTCATGAACATTACATATTTATGCCTGTTATCCTTATGCATTCTAGCACTTTTATCTTCGTTATTGCCTATATTTATGTTCATATACTATATAACCTTGGTTTTGGATATATATATATATATATATATATATATATATATATATATATATGCTTTGTGTGGTTTATGTGAGCTTTTGTAGGTATTTAATATCTTAACTGAGCAAGTGGTTGTATTTCGAGGAAGTTATATTGTCTCACACAACTTTAAGGACATTTTAATCATTTCATAATTCATCTCCTACTCAGTGGAATTCCATGGAAGCATAGTTCATTGAGTTAGCTTCGCGTGGCCATAAACGACAAGTCGTTTCAAGTCCGGATGATGAAGTTATGGCCATTTTCGTAAATGAAGTTTTCTCCATTTTTCTATGGATCAAATTCCCCTTAAAACAAAGCTCCGATCGGTTGTCCTTCAAACCTCGGTCAACCGAAATTTCCATTTATAACTACTAAGGAAGGGAGGGGTTGCTTCTCAGATCGATTGATCGATGGCTTCAGTATTTTAGCAATTTGCTTCTTTTCTTTTATATAACTTACTCTCTCTCTCTCTCTCTATCTATATATATATATATATATATATATATATATATATATATATATATATATGTGTGTGTGTGTGTGTGTGTGTGTGTGTGAGTGTGTGTGTGTGTGTGTGTGTGTGTGTAACACTACACCAAATTCTGTGAATGGTCATGGTAAAGGGGTCACGGCTCCTAGCCGTGACCATAGCCAAAATGTGCATGACCAAATCCACGACTGAGTGTGGCCACGGGTCGTCTTGTAGGTGGTCACAACTGTAGATCTGGACTCCTTCGAGTCATGAATCTAAGTTGTGACCCAGCTGTGACAATTATGGTGCCAAGTTTCCCTCCAATTTTGGTCACGCGATGAGTCACGGCCCTTAGTCGTGACCACAAACCCCAATACATAAGGATATGGTCATGGCCTAAGTCCGTGACCATTAAATTATACGAGTCACTGCTTTGGGTCATGACCATGGCCTTATTACCATGCTGACGTGTTAAAAATAAAGGGGTCACGTCATATGGTCACGGCCCTAAGCCGTGACCATGGTCTTTATACTTAAAAAATGCAGAACAGTTTTTCATTTCCCTCGAAAATTTCTAAACCCTCATTTTCCCTCATCTCTCTGGAGATTTCGTCTCTCTCCTTATCTCAATCTCAATCTTAATCTCAAAGGTAATCTCAATATTTTGTGCGTGTATTTTTGTATTTCTGTTCGTCTGTGTTTCTTTATGTGTGTATTTCTATGTGTGTGTGTGTGTGTGTGTGTGTGTGTGTGTGTGTGTGTGTGTGTGTATTTCTCTGTGTGTATATGTGTGTGTATGTTTATCCATGTGTGTATTATGTATATGTATGTAGGTGTGTATACATTGTCATTATGTGTATTGTGTATATGTATGTGTGTATACTGTAAACGTGTATGTGTGTGTGTATTCTAGAAAAAATATATATATATGACTAATGTTGGTTTAAGTTTCAAACCAGGGCAAATTTTAATTTAATGAATATTGTTGGTTTAAGTTTGGGGCTAAAATATAAAATATACATCTCCATTAATATTGATGCTAAATTCGGGATTAATTTTAGGGGCTTTGTAAAATTAAGTCCCCAAAATGCATAATCTATTAATTGTATGGGTAATATTTGTAAGCGATTAATATTATGACTAATGTTTGTAGGTTTTCAAAGCCTAATAAATTAACAGTTGATGATTCATTAGAGGCATAATTTATAGAAATCATATTCACGCCTTCGTATATAATGGATATTGTTGGTTTAAGTTTCAAACTAGGGCAAATTTTAATTTAATGGATATCGTTGGTTTAAGTTTGGGGCTGAAATATAAAAATATGCATCTCCATTAATATTGATGCTAAATTCGGGATTAATTTTAAGGGCTTTGTAAAATTAAGTCCCAAAAATGCGTAATCTATTATTTGTAGGTGTAATGTTTGTAAGGGATTAATTTTATGACTAATGTTTGTAGGTATTCAAAACTTAATAAATTAACGGTTGATGATTCATTAGATCCATAATTTATAGGAATCATATTCACGCCCTCATACATAATAACTCGTTAATGATTCATTAGAGCCATTATTTATAGGAATTATAATCACGCCCTCGTTCATTTTTCTCAGAAAAAATGAGTCGCGGTGCTAATAAATGGCAACAAGAGTGGAAAGGTTACAATTGGACCGCACGCATACATCTTTCATTAATGAGCCTCATTTAGTGGGTACTCCTATTTATTACTATGGGAATAGGAAGATCGGATAATTTAACTACCTTGTAACCATGGAATTCATCTCTAGCAAGAGTACTTGTTTGATCGTATTATGTTTTCCCTGCCATAATATTGGGATGAAGTTATACAATATATATTTCGCGTACATAATCCTGATAGACCACTAACCTTGTTTACGCTGTTAGAGAAGGCACAAAAAAAAATTCACCCATTATGGATATAATTATGTACAAACAACATTGATGAAGACTGTAATGTCTCACGACATATGCACGTCAAACTCAATCTTGCCAATAGGCTGAAGAGGATGAGATTTTGAGTTCATGTCACTGACATCAATGCATCCATTATAGACACGTTTCCTTCTAAGTTGCCACGTGCAAAAATACGTAGATTTTTAAAAACAAATCCCGACTGGATGGTGATCAGACACATTGAACTTTTGCTAAAGTCTTACCATGAACAGGTAGATCATAATATATTATAAATACACATTGAACTTTTGTTAGTTATAATTTCATATTGAACTTTGAAATTATGCATCTATTATTATAGATACACATTGAACTTTTATTGTTTTTGTAAAATAATATCGGGCGGTAATGAAAGCAACGCTCTGACCAACAACGTGACACAACCTCAAGGAGAAGTATCATCACTAATTGGTGAGCAATACTTAACTCCACAAACTGTTCATTACCCTACTTCGAGTTGCAGTAGGCAAGGTACTCCCACGAATCCAATAAACATGCCCAATGCTCTTGAAACTATCGGGTCAGTTAAGAAGAAGCCCATTGGGTTCTCTTTATTGGGAAATAACCCCACGAGGGGATAAGAATCATGTTCAACATTTTAAAGCCTAGTGTTTGTCCTTGGCAAAAATGAATATATGAGTCGGAGGAGCTGATAATTGGAACCTCATAGATAAAGCTATTAAAGATGTCATCTATGAGCAACTCAGCAAACGGTTTTCATTTTTCCCAAACTCAAAAAATAAGATGCTTTCTCGGGTTGCTGAATAACACTGACCATATCGAAGAAACCTTATGCAAAAGCATTTCCCTAAGGGAGCATCTAACTTCGACATTTTGGCACTCAAAGACAAAGTCCCTTTGAATGTTGAGATGCCAGTCTCTCAATGGAATGATTTTCTGGAGAATGAGGTGAAGGACTCCAAAATGTTGCAAAGGGAGAAAACACAAGCATAATAGGGCTAAAAAAATTGATGTCTATCAGCTTGGCTCGAAATCTTATGAAGATTTGAAGAACAAGTGGTCGATCACTATAAAAGGCAGTCCAGATAAAGGAAAGACACTGAATAGAGCCAACTTGTACGTGCATGCTAGATGAGACAAAGATAATAAATTCCCTCCTCACTTGGCCAAGATTGTAGAATTAATAGAGTCTATTAGTATTCAGTCAGATTCAAGCCCGTTCGACGACATTGACAATGATGCCATCGTACAAACGTTTGGGAAGGACCATAGAGGGAGGACAAGAGGTTTGGAGTCACATATGTCAAAAATAATATTCAAACACAACGCACCTCTCGTGGATGAGCTTTCTTCTATTAATAAGCATTTCGTGTCCAATGATGAGCATCAATCTATAACTGAAGGGGATATAATGGGTATTTGAAATGAATTGGAAGGTGTGAATGATAAACTTGCACATATTGTGTCCCTTTTAACCAGTCGTATGCCCCTGTAGCCCCCAATGAATTCTTGTTTCCCTCCACAGATGTCGGTTCCTCCACAAAATTTTCCCCGTTCTTCATTCCCCCCATAGATTTCGGTTTTTCCTTTAACATTCCCTTTCTTAGTGCCTCAGCATGGCACAGATCTTTGATCATCGTCAGTAACCCACGCTGACTATGGTGAGAAATACTATATACAGGACCTGAGCGGTAAATTTATCATTGGGATCTGCGTGCTCATGTCCACTGTCATACGAACTTTAGTACATAATCGACCTTTGCAGGAGGGTGAGTGTCAGATCGTGGTTGACACAGTATATGAAGGTTGTGAAACTACTCCAGCGCACGTCAATAGTGGAGAAGGGAATTTTTTTAAAAATTATGTAGACTCTGTTACCACTTAGCTAGGTTATCGCTTGGTGAAGATGTATCAATATTTTTCTTATGTTGTAATAATATTAGTAGACAAGTTTATTTAATTTGAGTTTAAGTGGTTGTGTAGTATTTTTAATTCGCGTGTTCTTGTATATAAGTTATTGTGAAGTTTGAATGATTGGTGCGTTGTTGACTATATTAGTGCTTTGCTTTGATACTATATTAGTGCTTTACTATGAAACATGATATTTATTTTATCATGTTAACACAGGACTGCAATTTAAAGGTTATTAAATGGATTTTCCATAATACAAATAGTGGATGGAGGAGACAAATAGCTATTAGTTATGTTAAAGGCGTTCAAGAATTTATTAGATACGCTTTTAAGAACCTTAAAAGTGAGAAGATTACGTGTCCGTGCACCTATTGTATAAACGGAAAATATAAATCTTTAGAAGATGTTGAGTTACATTTAATAATGTGGAGAATTTGTCAAGATTATTACAAGTGGACATACCATGGTGAAAAACATGTACCTTATGTTCCCAAAGAATTACCGATAACCGATCACATAACAAGACACCAACGAATGGAAGTGGTAAATGATTCACAAACACATCGTCCATTTACCGACCTAATTGACGATGCTTATGGAGTCCACCATGACCAAAACCACCAACCTATAAAGACAGATAATGCGGACAATGAACAATTTGATACTGAACTACTAGGAGATCGAGAATATATATGGTTGAAAGCCGATGCGGATAGACCGTTGGATGAAGGTCATTCGGTATTACATGCAATGATTGGTTTTCATAATTTGAAGAGTCAATTTGGCTTGGTTAGGAACAGCGTAACTAGAATTCTTAAGTGGGTTAAAGCAATTTTCCCAAAATAGACACGTTACCAGACAATTATCCTACCATGAAGAAGATCTTGAAGGGTTTGGGATTGAAATACAAATCTTTTCATGCAGGCAAGTATGATTGCATATTGTATCGCAACGAACACGGAGAGAAGGATGAATGTCCAGTATGTGGTGAGCCTAGATATGTCGTTTATGAGAAGGTAAATGACAAACCTGTAAAATATCAAAAGAGCTCGCAAGTCCCACAAAAGGTTTTGAATTATTTTTGACTTGGGTCACGTTTAAAATAATTTTTTACTGTACCGTGGATAGTGGAGGCCATGACATGGCATGCTCGATGCGAGGTGGGTGGGAATTTGATGCGTCATCCGGTTGATTCACTCGTCTAGAAAATTTTAAATGCACGACACCGTGATTTTGCAAAAGAATCTCGTAATGTTCGTCTTGCAGTCTCAACCGATGGGTTTAACCCTTCCGATAATTTAAGTACTAGTCAAAGTTATTGGTCAGGTATCATGGTGCCTTTAAGTCTCCCTCCAACACTGTGCATGATAAAGGAGTTCACATTATTATCTTTGTTAATACCGGGGCCGACGGCTCCAAGTGATGATATTGATATATTCTTAGCCCCATTAATCGAAAAACTTAAAGAGTTGTGGGATAAAGGCGTGACGGTGTTCGACTCCCACAAAGGTGAAGAGTTCACACTTAAATCAATGGTGATGTGGGCGATCTGCGACCTTCCTGCTTATGGGACCTTGTCCGGTTGTAATAATCATGGTTATTATGGATGTCCCATATGTGAGAAGGAAACTAAAGCCATTTGGCTACAACATAGTAGTAAGATGAGTTAAACGGGTCATCGTAGATTTCTGTTGACTAGTCACCCTTTTAGGAGTGACAAGTCTAACTTTTATCCTATTAGTCACAATTGCCGAATGCTACCTGCTCGACTTTCTGGTCAGCAGATCGAAGAGAAGGCGGCGAGTGAGAGTGCGTGTAATAGGTACGTAGGCAAATGACCCAAGTTTATAAACCTGAAGTGTAAAGCAAGAGGAGATCCTAACGACCCTACTAAAGTAAATCCATGGTCTAGGCGATTAATATTTTTTGATTTTCCGTAATGGAAAGATCATCGTGTAAGGCATGTAATTGATGTGATGCACACAAAGAAGAATATTACAGAACTTTTGATAGTAACATGTCTGGGTGGATCTCATTCGAAAGATGGAGAGCAGGCCCACTGAGATCTACAGGATATGAAGCTAAAGAATAAAATCTGTTTAAAAAATTATCCTGTAATAGGAAATATTTCTACCCCTCCGGTTGCTTTCACTTTGACTACTAATGAGAAGAATATCCTATTAGACATGTTGTTCAACTTGAAGACTCCAACTGGTTATTCTGGTAATTTACGTTAAGTCGTAAACTACCAAGCAAATAACTTAAAACAGTGCAAGTCTCACGATTGGCATGTAATCATCCAATTAATCCCTCTGTTATTTAAACATTGCTTATCTGAACACAAAGATCTCCGTCGAGAAATTATGCAAATCAGTCTGTGTTCTACCCTAGTTTGTGCAAAAGTGGTAAACATAAGGCACATTAAAGCTGCAAAATCAACTTTAGCCGAGGCAATTTGTGTATTAGAGAAATATTTTCCTGCCTCGTTCTTCGATATCAACATCCACTTTCTTATTATTTATGTGATGAAGCTTTATTATGTGGTCCCGTTAGGTATCGTTGGATGTGTCCTTTTAACCACTTGATGAAAATCTTCAAAGATAATGTAAATAATACACGGTATATTGAAGGGTCAATTGCTGAAGAATACGTAACTGTGGAATCATCGTTATACGTTAGGGAATATATGCCAGAACAAGAGGTGATGAGGTTCAATCCTCTTAGAGGAGGAGTGATAGAGGAACTTGACGAGTTTGAGGACGAATTACCATTTCGAAACCCTAAAAAGGTGAAACTCACAAATATACAATACGAACAAGCAGCTCATTATGTCTTCAAATCGCAAGATGAAGTCAAAGAATGGAGAGAGTGACTATTTATTGAATTCTTCTTCTTTGATTATATGTATTTTATATTTTATGATCTAAACTCTATAATTTACTCGTAGGAAGTACGAGAATGAAATTTCCCAAAATTAAAGGAGAAATTGCACGACAACTGATTTTAGGGCATGGGTATCAAAAGAGGTAAATTTCAATAATGGGAACACTTACTATAGTTGTAAAATGTTAGGTATTCACTCGTGGGAGACTATAATGGGAACATGAGTGAATCCCTGGCTTTTTACAACTATAGCAAGTGTTCCAATTATTGATTTTAGATGGTGGAGTTCAATTTTATTGAGTAGAGTGAGCGGTAATGTTTATTAGGGATATTTCAAGGTGCATGGAACTCAATATTACAAGGTGGCCTCACAGGAAGATTACTAGCCTGACAACCCTCAATGAGGGTTGTCAAGATCTTAATCTTCCTGTGAGGCCACCTATTATTTTCATAATAGAGGGGTCGAGTTGCTACTATAAATTATTCAAAACGTTGGGGCTATTATCGAGCCAGCTCAGCAGAAACTGCTTCCCCATCCTTCGTCTCCTGACAATAAGTTGAGTTCCCTATGAGGCCACCTTGAGTTCCCTGGAGTGTCCTATATTAGTGGTTCTTGATGAAGGCCACACTCCCCGTAATGAGAGGATTCGTATTTGGAATACTCTATTAAACTCCAAATGGGAAAACACATCATATTATCCAGGACTCCTTTCTAGAATAATTTGAATGAGTTCTACAACACGCTACATTTGGCAAGGCCAGAAAGGGCAGATTTTCTTGCCAAACATGCCTTTTGAGGGCGAAAACTAAAATCACCTCCCAAACGGCCACGTGAGAGGTGCAAACACCTCGCACGGGATCATTGTAACTCGTAAGAATCAATCGCGTGGTCACGGGACCTCCGGTTGGAGAATATGATGATAATTTGATAAAATCTACACTTAGGCTTTAAAACGTGCCGTTTGAGGGCAAAACCCCTTAGCGGCCCCCAAGCGGCCCCTTTAGGGGAGCGATCACCGTGCACGGGACCAATGTAACTCACAGGAATCGATCGTGTGGTCACGGGATCCCCGATTTGAGAATATGACGATAATTTGAGAAAATCCACACTTAGGCTTAAAAACGTGTCGTTAGAGGTGAAACCCCTTAGTTCTCCCAAAGGACCCTTTTAGGGGAGAAATCAACACGTACGGGTCCAATGTAGCTAGTTGGAGTCGATCGCATGGTTACGGGACCACCGATTTGAGGGCACGGACCAAAACATAGAATATCCACACTTAAGCTTAAAAACGTGCCGTTGAGGGGCGAAACCCCGCAATGCCCCTCAAACGGCGGCACCATGGGTGGCGCCAACACCTCGTTTGGGATATATGTAACTCGTAGGAACCGACTGCATGGTCACGAGACCCTCTTTTTGAGAGCACGACACAAATTTGTGAATATCCACCCTTAGGCTTGAAAACGTGCCGTTGGGGGGCGAAACCCCTTAGCGTCCCCCAAACGTCCCCGTGAGTGGCGCCAACACCTCGCATGGGACCAATGTAACTCGTAGGAGCCGATCGCATGGTCATGGGACCCTGGTTTGAGGGCACGTCCCAAAACAGAGAAAATCCACACTTAGGCTTTAAAACGTGCCTTTGGGTGGTGAAACCACATAGCGCCTGCTTAACGGACCAGTGATCACGCGGTCGGTTCCTGCGTGTTGTAGAGGTCATTGAAATTTCTCTAGAACGGAGTCATGGATAATATGATGCATTTTTTGGTTTGAAGTTTGATAGAGTATTCCATATACGAATCCTTTATTGGAGTGTCCTGGACTGGTGGATCTTGATGAAGGACACACTCCCCGTAATGAGAATATATACCATTACGGGGATTGTGGCCTTCATCAAGATCCACTAAACATGACTTTAGAGGAGTCGTATTTGGAATACTCTATCAAACTCCAAAGGGAAAAACGCATTATATTATTCGAGACACCTTTTCGAACAAGTTCAATGAGCTCTACAACACGCCACATTTGGCCAAAAATAAAAAGACAGATTTTCTTGCCAAATAAGCCTTTAGAGAGTGAAACCTCAAAGCTCCCCCCAAATGGCCATATGAACAACGCCAACACCTCGTACGGGACCAGTGTAACTCTCACGAACCCACCGCGTGGTCACGGGACCTCGGTTTGAGAGCACAGCCCAAAACAGAGAATATCCACACTTAGGTTTGAAAACGTGTCGTCGGGGGACGAAACCCCTTAAATCCCCCCAAACAGCCTCGTGGCGGTGCCAACACCTCTCATGGGACCAATGTAACTCATACGAATCGACCGCGTGGTCACGGGACCCTCGGTTTGAGAGCACAGCCCAAAACAAAGAATATCCACGCTTACGCTTGAAAACGTGTCGTCGGGGGGGCGAAACACCTTATCTCCCCCCAAACGGCCCCGTAAGTGACATCAACACCTCTCACATGGCCAATGTAACTCACAAAAATCGATCGCATGGTCATGGGACCCTCGGTTTGAGAGCACGGCCCAAAACAGATAATATCCATACTTAGGCTTGAAAATGTGCTGTCGGGGGGGGGTGAAACCCCTTATCACCCCCCCCCCCCCCCCCCCAAATGGCCCCGTGAGCGGTGCCAACACCTCACATGGGACCAATGTAATTTGCACAAACTGACCGCGTAGTCATGGGACCCTCGATTTGAGAGCACGACCCAAAACAGATAATATCCACACTGTAACAACCCGGATTTTTTTAAATGGGAATTTTTAAATTAATTTTGGAAATCGGAGAAAAATTAAATTTTGGATTTTATAAATTTTATAATTTAAAATGTTGGTTTTTATATTTGAAAAATAAAATTTCAAATAGAATTGGAATCGAAATTAAAATGGAGTTTTAATTGAATTTTTATTATATAGAAGAGTCCTCAAAACATAAAACTCTCTAAGAGTACTCAAAGCATAAAACTCTCTAGAAAAAATAATATTTTTAGAAATCTGACCGTCCAATCGAGCTTAATTTTTTACAGTAGTCTTTTCTCACTGATCGTTACAACATACTAAAATTTCAAGTCATTCTGATGGTCCGTTCGTCCGTAATGATTTCGAGTGTTTGTATCTGAGTAGAACTCTTTTCTTAATCAAACTCTTAACCCTTTACATATCACAACTAATTCGTGGATGGACTTTTCAAATCACTTTTTCTCAAACTTTTCAACCAGAAGACCTCTCCAAAATTACTCCCTATCATCTAAAAACCATAGCCCCAAACTTATTTAAGATTTCAACCTTAGATTAGAAGGCTTAATTGGTGTTTTCTCAAGAGGAGTTCAACCTGCTACTTAGATTTTTGTCCAACTAATCATAGGCATGTTTACCCTATTCTTTTCCCTTAGTGTCATGTGTCTTGATTGAAGCCTCTATTAAACTCATGTTTTCTAAATTAAGTTATGAATATAATTATTAAAGAGATAAATTTCGGGACTGTTTGCATGAAATGTTAATGTTACCTAATACTTATAAATTTGTTAGTCTTTGGGTTGTATTAGTGTAGTCGGTTGTATTATGGGCATGTGCATGTAGAGGGGCCCTTAGAAAGCAAATTTTGATATTTCATGTGAGAACCCTAGATTAAATTAATTGCTTGTTGTGGTGACAATTATTATGCAACACAAATAAATATTAAAGAGGTAATAGCCAAGAAAGAATAAATAAAATGCCAATCACACAACAACAGGTGTACGTGGTTCAGCAAAGATGTGCCTACGTCCACGATGGTGCAGTCAGTATTATTTCTCTATATTCTGAATAATAGGTACAGAGAATACAACTTGTCCTTTGCCCCAGACCTAGGGTTTAATTTATACATGTGTATGCTAGTTAGTGGAGATGATGGGTTCCTTCATATTAGCCATCTTCCCTATCCTTTCCCTTCATGGGATTGTGCTCCCCTATAACTTCTCTTCATGGGGTCGTGGGGAGAGACCGGGCCAATATGAAAGATAGAGGGCCTGGATTTTGGGCCGCCAGAACTGGGCTACTCGTCCAGGCCCATGGTCCTAAATTTTGGGTACCTACAATTGCCCCTGAATTTGTTGGGCCATGTGTATGGGTCCAATGAATTTAAATGATCGGCCATTATGGCTGATTTGTGATTCTTTGAAAACTGTGAAGTTGCTTTGGCGGCACCCGCTTCGCTATCCGTGCGTTATGATTAGAATTGAAGGCTTGTTGGGATAAGGCACATTTCTCTTCGTCGCTTCAGCTTTTCCAGCAATCTTCTATCTTCTGAGAACTCTTACGCTTTGTACCTTCTGCTTTCGATCTCTACTCTCGTTGCTTCTTCACCATTTGACCTGATCTTCTGTCTTGTAAGTTTCTCGTGCTCTTTGCATTTTCTCTTTGGTTTGTAGTTTTTCTTGTATTTTTCCAATGGCGAAGATTGGAAATAGGTTAGTCACGGAGTTTAGAAAATTCTACAACATTCCTGAGTGGGTAGAGATTGAGTGTTGTGCCTCGCCTCCTAGGAACGTTAGGGATATAGAGGATGCACATTGGATTCACGTTTTGTTGCTCTCCCAGGGGGGACTTACCTTTCCCCCTAATGATCTGTTTCTGCATTTCTTTAGCTATTTTGGTATTGTACCTGCACAATGTTCGCCCAATGTATGGAAAATAGTGAATGGCGTGCATAGGATAAATCAATTGTACGACACAAGGTTAGGTCTTGTCGAGGTCTGCTTTTGTTACTCCTTCTCTCGAACTAGTTCAGGTGTCCTGTACCTCAAAGCTAGGAGCCCTGATAGGGTATTGGTAGTAAATCTACCTGATTCCCATAAGGACTACTGGCAGGAAGGTTTTCTTGTTAGGAATTGGCAGTTCTCTCCCCAATCTGAAGGGTCAAGATCTGAAAGATTCACTGTTCCCTTTTATGGGGAAGAATATATAGGTAGATATTGGTATTGTTGCTTCAAACTCTGCTGACTTATGAATTTTCTAACCCCTTTCTGCGTTTTCTTTTACAGCGAGGTCAAAGAACGTGGAACCTGCTCTCAGCGAGGTCCGAATTTCTGAGTTGGTTAAAGTTGGAACGTCAGAGAGCCCTTGGGTGACGGCGAGCATCCCAGATCTGCCGCTTTCTTGTTAGAGTATAAGAACGTGGGTTCCAGCTTCCTAGCACGACCTGTGGATAGTGTTCCAGAGTTTGCTTCTCTCGAAGAGACTACTGTCGAGCTAATCCAGTTGGACGAAGAGGAGAGGAGCTCTGAAAGTGAGCCTGTCGGTAATCTTGGTGGAGGGAGCTCTGTCGATAGTAGTTCTTCTAATTCTGAGGAGAATTCTGAAGCTCAAGAATCGTCGAGCACTTCCAGCAGTTCTGGTGAAGAGATGCCTCCCGGGAAGAATTTGATCAGAGATGACGATGATGATGATGACGTGCTCCTTGTACAGAGGTCCAAGAAACCGAAGACTGCCTCTGGGGCCATAGCTACTAGTTCTCGGCCTTCTTCTCAGGAGCAAGAGAGGAATAAGAGAGAGGAGGAGAGGAAGAAGGTGAAGAAGGTGGAAGAGAAGAAGAAAGTGGAGGAGAGAAAGAGAAGGGAAAGAGAAAAAGAGGAGGAGAGGAGGAAGATGGAATTGAGGACCAAAACTGGTCAAGCCCTGGTCCCAGTGTCTGCCTTGCCCGAGGGGGCTTCGGTGTCCGCCTCTCCTCAGCTTGCCCCTGCGCTGCTCGAGAGAGCAGTCCTTCCTGCAGATCGCGAGAGGGCGTTGGGGTCCGATCAACTGGCTCTGCAAGCTAGCCAGAGGCTTGCCTTGGTAAAGTTCTCTTCTAATTCTCAATTTCTTTTAACAAGTTTTGATGGTTTCTTCTTCTTGATCCCTCCCTTGTTCTTTGCAGTTTGTGATCGACTTCGCCGTGCTTTATCGCTCTCGCGACGAGCTGGTGAGAAGGAATGGTGAGCTGGAACAGCAAAAATCTGCTCTGGTAGCCAGGGGTTCTCAGCTGGAGGCTGACCTGAAGGCTGCTGATGTAGCTCGAGTTTCATCTGACCTGGCTCTTGTTAATTATGCCCGCGAGAGAGATAATGCGGTCAGGGAGCTTGGCGAGCTGAGGAAGGCTTATGACCTGGTGTGATCGAGCAAGCTAGACCTTGCAGAGAAGAACAGGGTTCTGGCCGAGCAACTGGAGGCGAAGAAAGCCCAGGCATCCACCCTTAAGGAAGACTCGTACAACTCTGGCTGGGCTACTGCGTATGAGGACGCTGAGGTTCAGATAGGCTATATCAGTCGTCTGAACTTCAAGAAAGGGTGGAATAAGGCTCTCGTGGCTGCTGGGGTGGACGTTGCATCCCCACTCTTTGACGAGCACGATCCAGGGCCAAAGCCAGTCGTAGATGAGGACCCAGCCCCAACTGCTGAAGGCACTGATCCTGTCTCTCGGGCGACTTCTACTGACGCTCCTTTGGTCGAGAAGACAGAGGACACCCCTGCAGAGGGTAATGCCCCTGCTGATGCTGATAAGGACAAAGGACCATCCACCTCTGGGCCACCCGAGGCTGCTAATTGATAGGGCTGCTTTGTAATTTTTTCTTTTTCAATCTGATGTAACCTCGTTCCTTATTAATGAAAAGACTTCATTTTTGTTTATGCTGATCTCTTTCTTTTCTCTTTCTTTTACTTGTAGTTGGTTGATGTGGATGACTATATTCCTGTTACCTCCCAACTAGGTAGGACTCTCGGTCCTAATCCAAGCCCTACAATTCGCCAGGCCTTTGCTAGACTTTGCAGGTTTGTTAGGTCAAGGAACCAGAAATATAAGGATCAGTCCGAGCTAGTGGCCAAGTTGAAGGACAGGCTCCAGGAGATGGAAGAAATCGATGCTTCAGTGCAAGAAGAAGTCAGTGCACTGAGAGCAAGGTTGATGGAGGCCACCGAGATTAACCAGGTTGGGGAGTTCCTGCAGCAGGAGAATGAAGACTTGAGGAGGGAAGTCCTAAGGCTTAAGGAGAATTCGCCGAGCATCGTTTCGGCAGTCCTACAAGGCTCTTCTTCGTCGCGAGATGCTCGGCCTCCCCTCCCGCGTGCTGGTAGGAGTGCCAGGGGTAGGAATAGGGAAGCCGAGGAACAGCGTGAGAGGGAAATGGAGGATCTGCGCGGCGATGTTCGACGAGCTTATGTGACTGCTGCTGGGCTCCAGAAGGACGTCACCCATCTACGGCATTTGTTCAAGAACGGTCCTCGACAAGTGTGGTCCGATGGCTACGATCAAGGCTGGCTGGAAGCTCCAACGAGACTATCAGAGTTCGAGGAGCTATCCTTCATCAGGGGGTGGTTGAGTGCCCTCAAAGAGCTGCAGGTCCCGAGGAACTCGACGCTGTGGTATCGACACGAGATGTCCTCCTCTACTCTGATGCCCAATCCATTCAGGAGGGATGATCGATGGATCCCCATTGATGCTATTCCCCGGCGATTATTGGAATTGGACGCAAATGAGGTCGTGGAGGAGCTCGCCCCTGCTCCTGATGATGGAAGGAGAGCTAAAGTTGCTGATTATCTTGCTCGGAGGCTTCCACCTCCTTGAGATTTTGTTTTTAATAATTGTAAATGCTTTGGGCGAGCTTCGCCGACTAAACATGTACTATCATTATTTGTAAATATAAAAGATTAATGAAAAGTTCGAGTGTTGGGCGATTTTGTCGACTAAACGTGTTCATCCAATCCTTTTATATTTTTGCAGCTTTACAATCCTTTTTATTTTGTCATGTGAGTGTCCGCCCAGTCCAGTATAAGAATACCATTGTGCCCTCCCTTTAACTTTTAGGTCGTGTCGTCACACTCCCTTAGGCCTAAGTAGGGCAATTGGCGAGGACACACCTGGTATTGGATGTCTTCATCCGGTCAGGATTTTGTTTAACCAAAGTAGGTTTGATGCCTAAGAATACTCTGTAGGGCTTCATATATTGCCATGGGCAATGCTAAGAGGTCTGTCGTGCTTCATGACGATGACCTGAGGAGGGGTGTTCCCCTGCTATGTCATCCATTATGCCTGTGATTTGGAAAGGATGTGTAATAAGATATAATTGTTACTAGTTAGATAGTGATCAACTGAGAGATTTTCATTGGTGAATTAAGAAATGAACTGTACTTTCACATAATGAGTACAATAAAAAGATCTAACAATAGAACTCTTAAAAATATAATTTTTTTAGATTAGCTGCGTTCCATGCTCGTGGTATCTCTCTGCCCTCCATCGTTTTCAAATGATAGGCACCTCGCAGGTCGTCTCTAATTATCTTATAAGGTCCTTCCCAGTTCGGTCCCAGTTTACCGTCGGATGGCTTCACTGTGTTGCCCATGACCTTTCTTAGAACATATTCCCCAACTTTGAATTTCCTCGGGTTGACCCTTTTGCTGAAGTGCTTCGCGAGCTGTTGCTGATAGCTTGCTAGTTTTACTAGGGCAAGTTCCCTGCGCTCGTCGGCCAGGTCGAGTTCAGCGAGCAAAGCCTGATCGTTCTCGCCTTGCTCGACAAGGTCGGATCTCATTATAGGCAATCCTGCTTCTAGTGGGATAACCGCCTCCATACCATATGCTAGTGAGAATGGCATTTCTCCTGTGGCTCACCTAGGAGTCGTTCTGTATGCCCATAGGATATGCGGTAGCTCGGTTGTCCACGCGCCTTTGGCTCGCTCTAACCACTTCTTCAATCCAGCGATCACTGTCTTATTGGAAGCTTCAGCTTGTCCGTTGCTTTGAGGGTAGGCCACCGAGCTGAAGTGGTGCCTGATCCCGTGTTTGTAGCAGAAGTCCTGAAAAGGGCCACTCTCGAACTGTGTTCCATTGTCAGTGATGATGGTTCTGGGGATTCCGAATCGAGTGATTATATTTCTCCATATGAACCTCATCATGTCAGCATTTCGGATGTTCACCAGTGGTTCCGCCTCGATCCACTTGGTAAAGTAATCAGTTGCAACCAACAGGTATTTGCGATTGCCGGCAGCGGTGGGCAGTGGTCCCACGATGTCCATTCCTCACTGGGCGAAGGGCCAGGGACTGGTCAGGGATTTTAATTCGCTGGCGGGCTGGTGGACCATGGGAGCGTGAAGTTGGCATTTTAGGCATTTGCGGACATATACTGCGGAGTCCTTTTGCATGTATGGCCACCAATAACCTTCCTTCATTGCTCAGAAGGCTAGAGACCTTCCTCCGACATGACTTCCACAGATTCCTTTGTGAAGCTCGTGAAGCACGGCTTTGACATCTCCTGGGTGGACGCACCTAAGGTAGGGGCCGGAAAAAGATCTTTTATACAAGTCGCCTCCTGTGGATAAGTGAAAGCGAGCAGCTTTGACTCTTATCTGGTGGGCAGTTCTCTTGTCCTCTGGGAGCGTTCCGTTCTTTAAATAGTCTTTCAAGGGATCCATCCAGCTGGGGGCTGATTCCAATTGGAGTATTGGTTTTGCTTTTGTCAGCTCGTAGTTGGGGTAAATGCTGGGGCAACTGAGGAAATCAATAGGGATGATCCTTTTAAGGCTAGAATCAACTGCCGAGCTTAGGGCTGCTAAGGCGTCAGCGTGGCTATTTTGTCCCCTGGGAAACTGTTAGATGTTGATCTCTTCAAAGCTCGTCATTAAGTTTTTTACCAAGGAGAGGTAGGCTGCCATTCTCTCATCCTTCACGTTATAATCTCCACTTATCTGATTGGAAACTAGTTGTGAATCTCCGAATACCTGCAAATGCTTTGCTCCCAAAGTTTGTGCCTTTTGGAGACCTGCTATTAAGGCTTCGTATTCTGCTTCGTTGTTGGAGGCTGCAAATCCCAACCTGATTCCTTGCTCAAGGACTGTATTTTCTGGAGTGATGAGAACAATTCCTACCCCTGCCCCCTTTGAGTTGGAGGCTCCATCAACGAATAGTTTCCAGCTTTCCCCTGTAGCCTGGTTGTTCTGTTCTGTTGGCTTAGGTTGGTCGAAGGGTTCTTCGCCTGTGAATTCAGCTATGAAATCAGCAAGGATTTGACCCTTGATAGTTGTCCTTGGTTGAAATTGGATGTCAAATCGGTCGAGCTCGACTGACCATTTAGACAGTCTGTCCGACAAATCCTCTTTCCTTAGGACAGCCTTGAGGGGGTGTGATGTGAGGACGATGATCGTATGAGCTTCGAAGTAATGCTTCAGTTTCCTCGAGGCCATTACTAGGGCGAATGCGAGCTTTTCCAATGGTAGGTAGCGCTGCTCGGCATCTAATAAGGTTTTGCTCGCGTAATAGACTGGATGTTGGATTCCTGTAACTTCACACATTAGCGCTGAGCTGACAGTATGACTGGATACAGAGAGGTAGAGGTACAAAGAGTCCATTTTCTGTGGTATGACAAGCAGTGGTGGAGAGCTTAGGTAGGACTTGAGCTCGTCTAATGCTCGTGAGCAACCTGGGGTCCATTCTACCGTTTTGCTGCCTTTTAAGAGTTGGAAGAAGGGCTTGCATCTCTCGGAGGATTTAAAAATGAAACGATTTAGAGCAGCGAGCATTCCAGTGAGCTTTTGTACATCTCGGACTGTGCGAGGAGGTTGCACTCTTTTGATTGCATCAATCTAGTCCGGATTAGCCTCTATTCCTCGCTTGCTGACTAAATACCCCAGAAACTTTCCTGATTGGACACCGAAGGAACACTTGCTCGCGTTGAGTTTCATTCGGTACTTCCTGAGGATTTCGAAGGTACTTGACAGGTCTGAGAGGTGATTTTCCTTCTCCTTGCTCTTGACGAGCATGTCGTCGATGTAGACCTCCATTGTGTCTCCCATTTGATTCTTGAACATTCTAGTAACTAGCCGCTGATAGGTTGCCCCTGCATTTTTTAGCCCAAAAGGCATGACCTTGTAACAGTATAAACCAACCGTCGTGATAAACGTCGTTTTGTCCTGATCCGGGGCATACAGGGGAATCTGGTGATATCCTGAGTATGCGTCCAGGAAACTCATTCATTCGTGAGCTGCGGTGGCGTCTACTAGTTGGTCTATTTTCGGAAGAGGGAAGCTATCCTTGGGGCAGGCTTTGTTGAGGTCAGTGAAGTCTATGCAAACTCTCCACTTCCCGTTGCTTTTCGGAACTACCACTGGGTTGGATAACCATTTGGGGAATTGCACTTCCCGTATAGACCCTGCATCCAGTAGTTTTTCGACTTCTTTTTCTATTGCTCTGGCCTTCTCGGGAGCAGTTCGTCGTGCCTTCTGCGCTATCGGCTTGAATGTGGGATCGACGTGCAACTGATGGCAGACCATATTGGGATCGATTCCTGGTAGCTCATAGGGTTCCCAAGCGAAAACATCTATGTTGCTTCTGAGTAAGGTTGACAAATCCTTTTGCTCTTGGTCAGTGAGTGAGGTTCCGATCAGGAATACTCTGCTGTTGTCGCCTTCTTTAGCCGTCACTTCTACCAGGTCCTCGACGACACGCTCGGAGGGGAGGAGCCTGGTCTCTTCCACTCCAAGCCTTCCATATTTTAATTGCTATTTAGAAGGAATCGCACCTTCCTCCACTTTCTCGCTGGTTTGAACGGCTCTTTTCTCTGGCTTTGGTCGGATGGCCGCTATGAAGCACTTCCTTGCCATCGCTTGGTCGCCATGTATCTCCATTACTCCCCGCTCGGTGACATATTTGAGTTTCTAGTGGTAGGTCGAGGAGACTGCCTTCATTGCATGAAGCCATCCCCTGCCGAGGATGGCTTGATACGGTGAATCGATGTCGACCACCAAGAATTCGATCATCTTGGAAACATTTCCAGCGCGCACTGGCAGTATTATTTTGCCCAGAGGCATGGTCATCTTCCCAGCGAAGCCGACCAGAAGGACAGTGGTTCCCTTTAGGTCGGCGATGTTCAACTTCAATTTCCAGAACAGGTCTATGTACATTACTTTGGATGAGCTTCCTTGACCGACGAGCAGCCTGTCGATGTCAAAGTTGGCTATCCTGAGTGTAATGACTAAGGCATCATGATGTGGGGTCCTTACTCCCACAAGATCTTCATCCATGAAAACAATATGCTTGTTGTAGTCGATGTCCTATGCTCGCCGACGTTTTCCTAACTGTGATTTTGCTGGATCAATCTGAAAAGCTTGCATTACCGCTGTCAGTTTCTTTACCTCCATTCGAGCTGAGTTACCCTGGATTTGCTTAACATCTACTCCGTGGATTACTGCGAATTCGTGTCCGGCGTCATCTTCCAATACGTTGTTGGGTTTCGCCTCTTTGTGGGCAGTAACTCTCTCTACCTTCTTTTCCACAAAGTCATTCAAATGTCCGGACTGGGCCAACTCCTCGAGGTGGGACTTAAGAGCCTTGCAGTGCTCGGTCTTATGCCCTCCCTCTTTGTGGAAAGTGCATCTTAACGCATTGTTTCTTTTCGAGGGGTCTCCTCCCATTTTCTGGGGCCATTTGATGAACGGCTCATCCTTAATCTTCGCGAGAATTTTGTAAATTGGTTCTTTGAAGACGGTGTTGACCGCATGGAACGATCTTGTAATGTCAGGGTTCCCTCCGTTTTTGGAACCATTCTTGCCCCCACTCTTTCCTCCTATTTTCTGGTTCTCAACTTTCTCACTTCCCTTGGTAGTGAGCTTGGCTCGACCGTTTTCTCCTACATTAAGGCGGGTGACATCTTCCACCTTTGCGTATTTCTCAATCCGGGCCATCAGGTCGTCAATGGTCGTAGCTTCCTTCTTTGTCAAGGACTGGTAAAGGAGGGAAGAGCTGGGTAGCCCAATTTTGAATGAAGCCACTGCCACTTCTTCCGCGCAGTCCTCGACCTCGTTGAATAACTCCCAGTACCTCTTCGCGTAGTCTCGGAGTGTCTCCTGAGGCGTTTTCTTCATTGTTAATAGAGCATCCATCCTTTTAGGATGGGAGCTGCTGGTGATGAACCGGGCCGTAAAGAGCTCGGCCAAGGATTTGAAATTTCTGATGGATCGGTGAGGGAGTTTCTCGAACCATTTCTGGGCCACATCATGGAGACTCGAGGGGAAAATACGGCACATCAGTGCATCTCGATGATTCCAGAGGGTCATGGCCTGCCGGTACTGCCTGACATGATCAATGGGATCAGTCTTCCCGTCGTAAATCTTGAACCTTGGAATGGCAAACTTTTTGGGAGCCTCTTCCTCTTCAATTTCCCTCGTGAAGGGTGATTTCATCTGGGTCTTGAGGGCTCTCCTGGCAAGTTCTCTGGTCGACCTGGCGCTGCGGTGAGCTGGATGTTGGTCCATTTCTCTGCGGACCAGGTTCCGTATGTTGTCGTCACTGCGAGCAGGGCTCTGGTAGCGGCGAGCTTTTCTTAGTTGTTCGCGGAGGTCGTCGTCTGAGTCGCCACCTTCGTCCCCTTGATATTGCCGCCTAGGGCTCCTTCCTCGGCTGCGAGATTTGCTCGCCTGAGGGCTAGGAGTGCGATAGGGGCGTCTCCTGGTATCAGGACGTAGTTCCTTCTCCAGTTTTTCCAGTCTTCTTTTCAAGCGAGCATTCTCAGCCTCATATCTGCGAGAAGACTCCCTCTGCTCGTGGAGCCTTGCCTCGTATGCATCGATCAATCTGGATATCTGCGTGGACCTTGCTGGTCCTTGACTTTCTTCTGAGGCTGGCCTTTCTAAGCGAGCCCCTTGATCTGAACGTCGGACTTCAGACCTAATCCTGCGAGGAGCAGGTGGCTCCTGAATATCTCCTGCTTGAGGAGTGTTGCTACTGTGACCAGACATCTTAGATTTTTTCTTGGCGTGGGCTCTTCTTAGGGAAAGATGAACGGTTCCCACAGACGGCGCCAATTGTGGTGACAATTATTATGCAACACAAATGAATATGAAAGAGGTAATAACCAAGAAAGAATAAATAAAATGCCAATCACATAACAACAGGTGTACGTGGTTCAGCAAAGATGTGCCTACGTCCACGATGGGGCAGTCAGTATTATTTCTCTATATTCTGAAGAATAGGTACAGAGAATACCACTTGTCCTTTGCCCCGGACCTAGGGTTTAATTTATACATGTGTATGCTAGTTAGTGGAGATGATGGGTTCCTTCATATTAGCCATCTTCCCTATCCTTTCCCTTCATGGGATTGTGCTCCCCTATAACTTCTCTTCATGGGATCGTGGGGAGAGACCGGGTCAATATGAAAGATAGAGGGCCTGGATTTTGGGCCGCCAGAACTGGGCTACTCGTCCAGGCCCATGGTCCTAAATTCTGGGTACCTACACTTGTGTTGGAAAATAATAACTATGATAGGATTTGCTTGTAGTTATTATTCTGAAAATTACCATATTTATGTGTCCTTGATTTCCATTATTTAGATTATAATTATTTAATTAGGAATTTAGTGTTGTTATGAATGTTGTTATAATTTGTTGATTGTGCCACTTTATGAAAATATTATAATATCTCGGAGACGTTAGGTATTGTAGGTAATTGGTCTTTACTCACTGGCGGATCCAGAAATGTGAGTAAGAGGGGGCTAAACAATATATATTAATTTTTGTGGGGGCCAAAACAATAAATATATAAAAAAAATCGCAAAATATTAAAACTATAGGGTTAAAATTTTAATTTCTTAAAAGATTGGGGGGGCCAAGGCCACCCCTCGCCCCCCCTTGGATCCGCCTCTGTCTTTACTCCTTGTTATAGTACACTTGTTAGGTATAGGACTAGTAAGTGGGCCTTAGTTGTGATTTATACCAATTAGGTATGGGACTAGTTAGTGTAAGTCTATGCGGGTTATATAATTTAGGGTGGGGCTGGTCTTCTATATTATACCATTATTATGATAGCCTAGGATTGATATCTAGGTGGAGTGAAATTTTTATAATCATCCTTTACTTAGGATAGGACGAATTGGTGTTTTGGGAACCCTTAGTTGGGACTAAGGGGTATTTTGAGGATTTTCACACCGTTGTTAAGGGGGGGGGGGGGGATTGTAAGGACAAATTTCCAATCGAGTCATTTGTAGTATTGGCTACATTCCGTTGGACAAAACACTTTTGGATCATTCCTCATCAAGCATCATACAACAGTAGAGAGTCGAGCATTGCATCCAAAGTTCACGCGACATTAATATGCACTTCATGTTCACTCTTCTAAAAAGGTATGTGACCAAAAACATTTTGTGTTGGAGTATTTTTCATATCAATAATTTTTCATATAGAGCAATGTTCATAAAAAATTTAATTTTCATAAAGAACCTTTTTTTTAATTAATTTTAACCTTTTTTATGAAAAACTGACATCTCGTTCGAAGTTTTCTACAGGTCGTTCGAACGACCTGGATCTAACGACATTTCCCACACCACACTGGAAACTCGTTTGAAGCTCATTAAAAATGTCGTTCGAACGAGATTTCTAACGACTTATCTAATTCTACACTGGAATATCGTTAAATAACTTGTTCGAATGACTTGCCAGATCTGAAATTTTTTAACTTATTTTCTAGTAGTTATTTCACAAAACTGCTTTTGTCCACTACTTTTACAGTTTCAATATATGGACGAAAATTAGTTATTTTCCAAAAATGAAGTTTCACATACTCTTGAGAGAAATATTATACAACTTCCCCATTTTGGTAAAAATTAATCTCCAACACCATTTCAACTTTTGAATCAAAAACCCCTTGCAATCAACTTGACATTCAACAAGCAAGTTTGCAGTGGATCTCTGCATTCAAGCTTATTGGAGACGGTAGTTTGGGCTTCGGTGGATATCGCAACACGAGTAGTGTCGAGCAACGCGTTGGAGCTTCGCGTACTACAAATTAGGAGGTAGAGGACGGCATCAGCATGTCTTGAGTGAGTCAAAGTCTGTAAGTCTTTTGAGTCCCTTGTAAAACCTATTTGTAGTGGATTTTGTCTAGGCCCAGTCGTCCGAGGTTTTTTCCATTTGGGTTTTCCTCGTACATTGGCGCGTTCTGGTTGTGATTTTCGCAATTTACTTTATTAAATCACATAAATGTATGTGTAGGATAAAATGGATAAAATGGGTTAATTTTATTTCACTTAATCAAGTTATCAATCTCATCACATTAATTGGAAATTGTTCTTGCTAACTTTTAAATCTGCAAAAGAAATTAAAATTGGAATATATCTCTACATGGCTAATCTTAATTGGGTGTGTGTGTGTGTGTATTCTACGAAATAACCTAAGTACATATAACCTTACAGCTTCAGGAATATATTTGATTAATGAGTATAAGAGATTTTGAAAATTAATATCTCAGGACTAAAACGGATATTAAAATTTATTGGCGACATAATCTGTCTAGGGCCGACGGTTTAAACGGGTCAAAGGACGATTTATGTCGTGTCGTGTGTGGAACCTTATCATTTCGCAAGGATCGCAGGATAAAAACGGATCAGACGACGAACTTGACAAGGGGACGTGTATCTTGGTAAATTATAATTGTGATATTGGTGTGACTTTTTAAAGAAACGATGCGGGTAGTTAGAAATTTACTTTTGGTGATTAATAACCTTGGTAATTAAAATATTTTATTATTTTGGTCGATATATATAGCACTATTGTCTGGGTTCAGGGACCCTAACTGAGAAGAGTAACCGGTTTTCATGCTTTGGGCTTTGGCTCTGACACATGCGTTGACTAATCTTTTTCAGGATTTATTTGGGAGTTGCGGCATAGGATTCATTGGAGATCTTTTGGAGGTGCATCTAGATTAATTTTATTGCTTTAATCGTTAGATTTCTCTTTCCATTCCGTCGTATTATTTATGAGACTACTTTTGAGTTTATTGGACCTTTCGGTTCCAAAGTTGTTTTAAGATTTCAGTTGGATTTATTTATTTAATTATTGAGATATTCGGAGATCACATGTGATGGATTTTGATCGCACTTTGGTGTTTTTATCAGTTGGATGTCATTCATATTTGGGTTTGATTAAAATAATTTATTTTATGGATTAAAATTTTTATGTCTCATATCTATCACATGCTAAGGATGATATTTAATTTACTCTCACCCGACTTAGTTTTGGTGGTGGCCGATGCCAGAATTTAGCGGGGTGTGACACACACTTAGGATTGAAAACGTACCTTTGGGGGGTGAAACCCCCCAAAGGTACCATTAGGGGGTGTTGGCACCGTTCATAGAGTCGTTCTCTCACACGACTCCATGAACGGTGCCAACACCTCGCAAGGGTCCAATGTAACTCGTAGCAACCGACCGCATGGTCAAACGCCCCACGATTTGAGAGCACGACCCATATTTCAGAATGCCTATACTTAGGCTTGAAAACGTGACGTTAGAGGGTGAAACCCCGCAATGCCACCTAAAAGGCCCCGTGGGCAGTGCCAACACCTAACTCGGGACCAACGTAGCCCATATAAACTGACCATATGGTCATGGGACCTTCGGTTTGAGAGCACGACCCAGATTTCAGAATGACTACACGGGTCCCGTGACCGCGTGGTCCCGGGACCCCCGATTTGAGAGCACGGGACCCCCGTGAGGTCACCCAAGGAGCACTTGCAGCAACTAACCGATTAGCCTTTCGAGTCGAGGATTTTTATTATTATTACATCTGGTCACGGCCCAAAGTCGTGACCATGTAATCTGTATAGTAAGCTTGGGCACAGCGCAAAGTCGTGACTAAGTTGACTTCTACAGAGAACATTGTCACGGCCTAAAGCCATGATGAAGATTAATCATAAGAAAAATTGTCACAGATATGAGTCGTGACTAGATGGTGTTTAAATTGGGTGATGGTCACGGGTTTAGGCCGTGACCATGATTATAAGCTATTGATCGTGACCATATCCGTGACCAGGGCAGTGGTTCGGGGTTTGGGTCGTGACCACCGAAATTGGTCATGCCCAATATGGTCACGGACCAAATCCACGACCCCCACTGCGTGGTCAGGGATAAAGTCCGTGACCAATCGCTCAGTTTGATGTAGTGTTATTATTCTCAGATGCAAGTTTATATTTAGTTTTAGGTTAGAGAATAGGGTTTGAGGGGATTTTTGGGAGCTTCCTCTTCTCTTTCCTAGGGTTTACCCTTATGGATGTGTAATCCAGTATTCATCGTCTCTTTCATTAATTTAAGCTTCCATGGTTCATTACAAGCTTTGATAATTAGTTTTACTAGCTTTCATTTACTTGCTATCATTTAATTCATATCAATTTACATGCTTTGTAGCTAATTTAGTTTATGTTGAGATTGTTAAACTCACATGGGTTAATTAGTTGTTATGATATAGTATGATGAGTTTAGGGTAGTTTTAATGGGTTAATTATTTTTCGTGTCCCACTTAGGAGATTTAACGGTGTATATCACGTATGCACCATGCTTACGACCTTTCATGTGTAATTTCGAGAATATTCATTGACAGCGAACTCAAATTAAGATTTTATAATAATTTAGAGGGTGACAACTCTGGGTTTAATTAATTGTCCAAATGGGATTAATCTTGTTAACGTTTTTCTGTCCATGTAACCATTTATGGTATTTAGTCCGCGTGAGGGAAACTTTTCTCATCCTATACTTTTACTCATTTTGTTAATCTAAGTTTAAATACATGCCTAGTTAATGATTTGCTCACATATCACCTTTTACATTTTTATTCGAGAAGTATTAAATTAACAGAATTATAACAACTAGTCTCTGTGGATTCGATCCCTACTTTTTGCTACACTCTATAATTAGCGAGCCAAGTCTTGGTATTTGTTTGTGTAGAGGCGTAAACACCCAACGACATATTTTACATACATACGCAGTTTACACCGGCTATCGCCTGGCACCCCTCATGCTATTGAAGATGAAATGGAAGATGAGGAGGGTGTGGGTGAGTACTCAATGGTCCTGATACTTCCATGGTGATGTCCCAGTCGGCAGGAGATGTGGCCCAAGATTGTTTTGGATTTTTTCTTGTCTTTATCCCTTTGTACTGTTTGTTTTCTTTATATTGTAATAAAGAACAATAATCCTTTATTCATATGTTTAATAAATTTCTCCATCGTTCCCCCTTGTTAAATGTCTATATTTGCTGAACTGGTTTCCTAGTTTCCCATATTTTATTCTTCAATTTAATTCTAGGATATCTGTCATAGTCGATGCTGAGAGTGATCTTTACGGGAGAAGTGTTCCGCTCTTCGAAGGAGGACATGAAGAATTAAATGAGGATGAGTTGGAAGAATTTCTCGGACTAATGCATCTAATCGGGTTAAAGAAGTGTACCTCCATCTGCACTGGTTATCTGACCAAGCTATAGTGAACAACGCAGTCTACTATGAGATAATTCTTAAAATGCAAGAGGATCGTAATCATCCCTTGCTATTCTGCATTCAGATTATGAAGCAAACTATGCTTGGCTAAGCAAAGAGATATGTTTTGAATAGAGGTTACAAGATTTTTTTAGCACATAGAAAAAGGGAATTTGTGTTAAACGGTGAGTTGAACAGTGCCCGGGAAGTGGCAAGTTTACTATAATGTGAAAACAATTCTCTCAAAATTAAACTAGAGGTCTTGAAGAAATCTTCAGGGACTAGATAGAATGAATGTGTATCCTTCTTAGAGCAAGAAAACGCTGAGTTGAGGGAAGAGATAGAGACTCTGAAAAAATCCAAAGTTGGTCAATTACCCAAGCAATTGGTGGTTGCTTGACCCATTGTATAAGAAGAAATGATAAAGAAAACTCTAGCAGACTAGGCAACCTTGATCAAGAACCAAAATAATACCATTGAGAAACTATCTAACAAGGATGACAAGCTAACCTTTCAATTTCATAAACAATCCCTAACAGTTTGGATGAATGGATACGACTAAGCCTTGGCCCATATACAAGATGAACTCGGGCAAGTTAGGGATGAAGGTTATCTATGGGGTTGGGTGTATACTCTGACAATTATGAAGGTTCCCAAAAAGGATACTTCATGGTATTAGTATGATCCTGGTGTTCTTGACTATCCAAATCCTCTTTTTAATTTTGATGTTAGCTGGATTCCTACTGACGCTATACCAATAAGCCTGATAAAAAAAATACTTAAGTGATTATAGTCTGCATGATGAATAGTCTTTGACTCGACCTCAACATTTATTATATAGGATATAGGCCCATTTCCAGTAGGGCATGAGAGGCTTAGAGATATAGGTTACATAGTTCGACCACCTGCTCTTGAAGTTCCCCCTGAAAGAATGGATAAAGCCCTGGGAAAATGTCAAGTTGACTGAATTTTTAATCATGTAATTTTTAGTTTAAGGACGTGATGAACTGATGTAATGAACTTCCTTGATATCTTCAATAAGAATATATATGTTTTTAGGCCTATCAGTGGAGAAGTATATAGATTAGGTGGTCTATTATTAGTCAGCCAATTAGACTTGACTGATTACCTATTTGGACGAACCTCAGTTGTCCAAACTTAGGATCTACTAACACATTTATATTTGTCCAGATGGATCTCGTCATTTAGAAATTAAATATTTGAGTTAGTTACCATTGGCGACCAAGTTTATTAGGATTTTTTCCTATCTTGGTTTAGTAAAACTTCTTGTTCTTGACTTTAAGTCATACATGGAGCTTTTATTTTATTTTGTGACTTGTCAAAGACGAAGTCATATATGACATGACATGACATGACATGATTTGACTTGGCTTGTCTGTGTGACATTGTAATTGGGATTGAGATTGAGATTGTTTTATCTCTAATACACTCCCCCAAAAATAGAAACACAAAAAGGAAGTTGATTGATGACAAACTAAGAAATTCTCATTAACTTGCTCATAAAATCTACATATCCATTGAAACCTTTCACACTTATCGATAATACTTTGTAAGATGCTCGACATTCCATGTGTTCTTGAATGGTTTCCCCTTGAACGTTTCTAAGAGATAGGTACCTAGTTGGAGGAATGTAGAAATGCGATATAGGCTATGCCAATTAGCTTCCAACTTATTGCCTTTCTGGATTACCTTTTTGAGAACTAATCTCCTTATTTTAAATGACTCGGCTTCACTCTTCTATTATAAAACCTGGAAATACATTATTAATAAGCAGTTCTTAAAGTGTGGCATTCTCTCTTACTTCTTCCACCAAGTCCAGGTCAAGTTTCCTCATCAGATCACTTTTGGGAGGGTCAAAGTTGAGCACCCTATGACTTGTTATACCAATCTCTGTTAGGACTACCACTTATATTCTAAATGTTAACATATATAGAGTTTCCCTAATAGCTATCCTCGGTATGGTTCCATAAGCCCATAAGACACTATGGAGCTCATTAATCCAGTTGACCTTAGCATTGTTAAGCCTCTTTTTTAGTCCATCGAGCAACGTTTTGTTTATCACTTCTATCTAACCATTGCATTGGGGATGACTTGGGGTAGAATATAGGTTTTGGATTTTAGATTGAGTGCAATAATTCTCAAATTCTTGGTTTTTAAATTGGGTCCCATGGTCAGTGATGAAGGCATACGGTATGCCATATAAGCATATGATATTCTTTCATATAAACTGGTAAACTCTTTCATAAGGCATTTTAACTAGTGGCTCAAGTTTCACTCATTTTGTGAAGTAGTTTATGGCAATAACTAAGTATTTAAATATCCCTTTCATCATTGGCAAGGGACCAACAAAATTGAATTCTCGTAGGGCAAAGGGGAAAGTGGATGTGATCGGCGTCAAAGCATCCCTCGATCACCTATGTATAGTAGTAAATTTTTAGCACTTGCCACACTTTTTAGCGTACAAAGAGCAATATGCCTTCATGGTCGGCCAATACTATCCCTGTATGGCTACTCATAGCACTAGAGATCATTCGGTTGAGTGGACTCCGTATGATCCTTCGCGAACTTCATTGATCGGGTCTTGTAGTTCTGCTGGATGAACACACCAGAGTAAGGAGATGATAAATCCCCTTTTATACACAATACCTCTCTTTAACACGTAGGTAGCCTATTTGTGTCTCAACTTCCTAGCCTATTTTGGATCTTCAGGTAATAATCCCTTATCAAGGTACCCTTTTATTGGATCCATCTATGAGTGCCCCATGTCAACTGCTATTAAGTTGACCTCTTGTTCATCTATGATCCTATTTGCTAGGATTTCCATCGGAATGGTCATCTTCAATTCTGTCTTGGTTGCTAAAACAAGCCGAGCAAGTATATTTTCTCGGGCATTCTCAATTCTTGAAATTTTGACTATTATGACCGCTAGGGAACTTCGAAATAATATTTTGATCCTTAGCTAGGTATTTTGTCACAAATTCTCCTTTGAATCCACATACCCAGAATAAATTGTTAAATATTAGTTAGGAATCACTGTGAGCGACAACTTGCTTGACATCTGACAATGAGAGTTCTAGACTAGTGATCAGGGCTTCGTATTCTGCCTCATTATTACAAGCTTGAAATTAAAAACGAAGAGTATACCCCACATTTATATCATCAGGGGTATTTAAAATTAATCATGCTCCACTGCTAAAGGCACAAGAGGAACCATTAACGTACAACTCCCAGATAAGAATTTCTTCATTAAAGCTCTAATCATTCAGAGATCATTGCTTGAATAATTTTTCGCTCCGTTCTTTATACTTTTTTGTAATATCTTGAGCAATGGATAATTTAGGTTTGTCTTGTTTATAACTATCTCCTTGAGAAATCTGTTGGTCTTGGTTCAACTTTTAGCTCTCTTCTAAGGAGGTCTGCTCGACCTTTCTCCTCTTACAATCGATTGTGATTTCCTCATAGGTAAATTGTGCTATGAAATCAACTATAACCTGCCCTTTCAGTATTGTTCGGGGCTTATAGACTATATCATATTCTCCTAGTTTTACAGCCCAAGATCTCAATCTCCCTAATTTTTTCGGCTTGTGGATAGCTTGGCACAATGGCAAATCTATGTAGACCACAATGGTATATGCCTGGAAGTAGGGTTTCATTATTCTTGATGATTTAATGAGAGCTAAAACTAATATTTCTAAGCGAGGATATTGAATTTCAGCTCCTCCTAAAGCCTTACTAGTATAATACACTAGTTTTTGAATTCCATTCTATAATTTGATGAGGGCCGAGCTGATAGCTGACTTAGATACAACAAGGTATATGTACTATTTTTCTTCCAGAATTGGTCGTGAGAGCAATAGTGGAGATCCCAAATATTTCTTCAATTGCTAGAAAGCTTTCTCACATTCGTCATTCCACTTGAATGTCTTCCGGAGCACCTTGAAGAACGATAATCATTTATTAGTTGCATGGGAGACAAATCGATTAAGTGCAGCTACTCTTCCTGTTCCATTCTGCATATCTTTCCTACATAAGGGAGACTGCATCTTGAATAATGACTTGATTTTATTCGAATTAGCTTCAATTCCTCTCTCATTTATGGTAATCCTAAGAACATCCCTTCTTGTATGCTAAACACATATTTGGTCGGATTAAGCTTAATCTGAAGCTTCTTGAGATGTTCAAACTTCTGGCTTAAATCTTTTATGTTGTCATCATCTTTTTTGCTTTTAGTAAGCATATCATCCAGTAAAATTACATGTTTTTGCCAATATGGGCTTCAAAAACTTTATTCATTAGCCTTTGGTACGTTGTTCTAGCATTTTTAAGCCCAAATGGCATAATTTTATAATATTAAGTACCTTGACTAGTGATAAATGAAGTATTTTCCATGTTCCTGTTTTATTTTGATTTGGTTTTATCTTGAGTAAGCATCCATGAAGCAGACTTATTTATGCCCTGTTGTGGCATGAACTAATTGATCAATTCTGGGTAAAGGAAAATGGTCATTGGGACATACCTTGTTTAGATCGGTGAAGTCAACACACATGCACCATTTGTTGTTATTCTTTTTCACCATTACTATGTTTGCTAACCACTTTGGATATCTGACATCTTCAATGAACTTTGCCTTTTATAGCTTGTTCACTTCCTCTTGAATAGCCATGTTCTTCTCAGGACTGAAAACCCGTCGCTTTTTCTTGATCGGCTTGTCATCTTTTATGATATTCAACTCATGGCATATAAATGCATGATAAATTCCTCGCATATCTTCGTGACTCCAAGCGAACACATTTTTTTGCTCTCTAAGAGAATTGATCAATTCTCATTTGAGGGTTGGTTGCATGGTTAATGCGATTTGTGCGGTTCTTTCTGGTTTTTGGTCATCCGGTATAATTATTTTTGTGGCTTCCACAACCTGTCCTTTGACTAAAGCAGCCTTTTTGCTAGGATCTAAAGTTTCCATCTGGTAAGTTGCAGTAAGTTTCTTTACTTCCTTTTGGTCGGCTGAAGTGTAGTAGCATTTTCTAGCTTCAACTTAATTTCTAGTAGCGACGCCAATCCCATAATGACTGGGGAACTTTAGGCATTGATGGATAGTAAATGGTACTACTTTGAACTTTTTCAGGCCGACCCTGCTAAGGACCATGTTGTAGGCCGATCAAATATTTTTATCTAAGATAAAGAAACGGATCCTTTCAGTCCTATTGGTTGGCTATGTGCCGATGAAAACTTCCAACTTAACAGTCCCTAGTGGATATACTTTTTCACATGAGAAGACTATTAGTGGCTTATGATACGATTCCAATTTGCTTTCACGTAATCCCAAACTTTGGAAACAATTGAAGAACATGACTTCAACTGAACTGCCATTGTCAATTAGAATTCTAGCCACCCTTACCTCATGTACTCTCATGGTGATGACCAAAGGATCATTACATGGGTAGAGTACTCCTCATAGGTCATTTTTGGAGAACTCAATCACTAACTTATCTTTGTTTGCTTTCCTTGGTCGACCATTAATATCGTCAGATAGATTAATTTTTTGAATATAGGAGCATGCTTTGCTTCATTTAAATAGGCTATTCTTTCAGTTATTTCATCTCCACTATCGGCATCTCCTGTTACAATAAAATGACAGTCGAAAAATATCATTTTTATCTCAATTTCAGGCTACCGAGGTTTCTTCAGCAGATCTGAATCTTCTTGTGAATCATTATCTTGACTTATTTTCTTGTCATCTCTTTCTCTTCAAGGAGATTCTGATCACTTCCTGGATTCTTGTTCTTCTGACCTGTCAATGAACTTGGACAACTTGCTACGTTAGATTAGATTTTTAATCTCATTTTCCAAAGCAATATAGTTGTCAGTCATGTGCCCATAGTCCTTGTTAAATTCACAGTACTTGGACTTGTCTCTCCTGTTAGGAGGGGACTTCATCTTCCTGGGCCATTTGAGGTCTCTTCTCCCTCTAATGTCCTCCAAGATGTGATGCACGCCAATAGTGAGAGGAGTGTATTCCTCATACTTCTTGGGTTTCTCAGTTTTCTTATCTTTTTACTCTTTCTTATTAGAATTCTTACGATGGCCAGCCTTGGCACTCGGAGCTTATTTGGCGGCCATAGCTTCCTCAATATTTATAATTTTGCCAGCTTTGACCATTAACTCAGTCATGATTTTAAGGGGATCTTTAGCCAACGCATAATATAACTTCTCGGGGAGCAATCCACTCATTAGAACGGTAATAACAGTCTTTTCTTCATAATATAACACTTTTAACTTTTTATAATTAAAGCAAGTTATATACTCACGTGTGATCGTCCCTGGTCGCTGACGGATGCTTAGTAAGTGATCTACCCTCTTGATAGGTTTGGCTCCAAGAAAAAGTTGCTGATGAATAGCTCGACGAGCTGTTGGAAGTTAAAAATTTGTCTACCAAATCTGAGCAAATCCAATGATGGTACTTAAGAATGCTCGACAACGCATATCATCTAAAACTGAATAAATATTAGTTGTTACTTGGTATAATTGAATATGGAGGACGGGGTCAGTTTTTTCGTCATATTTAGGAGCAATCACAGGTGGCTTGAATTTGGACGGTGTGGGAAAATCCACAATATCAAGAATAAAAAGAGATCCCATCACAAAACTCCTTTATAGGGGATTTTTGGTCTTGGATATCTCCCCCAAGTGGTCTTTCAGTCGTTGTATTGATCCTTTCTAGAAATGATCTTCGGGCTTAGACTTAGCTGAGGCATCTTGGGTAACCCTATCTTGTGTTCGTGCTGAGCTCTCTTCCTGAGAAGGCTGCTCAACATACATGGATCCCCAAATGCTAGTTGTGGTCCTAACCGACTCTTCACGATGCTTGGCCAGGTGATCACGTGATCTATCTGGATCCCTATGATGTCCTCTAGGCGCTCGAGGACCAGGATGATCGAAAGCAAAAACCTTGCTCAACCTTTCCAAAATGCTCGGTCATTCTGGCATAAGAGATCGATCATCGTAGCAATCAGTAGATCTGATTAAAAAGGTTATCCCTGAACGGTAAGATCGGTCTTGTAAAGATCTGAAATATCTTGACTTGCTTTTTATCATTTTTTAGAGGGGGAGGTGGCATCTCCCTCCTAGAGGAGGGAGGAGCTGTAGACCTAACTTGAAGTGTTTATGATTTCTTGTATCGCCTCCTGTCCCATGACAATATTGAGTAGAATTCCCTATAAGTCTCCTATCCTATACCAGGAGGAGCGAAAGGGTTGAAAACATTTTCTCCATCCAAATTGTTTTGAAGGATATCATCGATGTTCCAAAGGTACGAAAAAACGGGTTTAAAAAGGGTAGGAAACAACAATGAATTATATTCCCATAGATGACGCCAATTTGTTGATGTCTAAAGTTGGGTTGTTTATCTTAGTTCTCAATAAATTTTTTTATAATCATAGACAAAATAGAAAATGAAAATATAGAGAAGACATTGAAGATTTTTTATGTGGTTCAACTCATGAATAATATATAGGATTTATTCTAAAATATTAAAAACAAATGGATAATTCATCCCCCTTCAGCTGGGGGAGATGGTGTATCTACAATTTCGAAAACCCTAAACGGTGGAATGCTTTTATAACATGAAGCATTCACACCTATACACATAAGTATGCAGCTGGGTGTTATCCACGTGCATGAATATAAGAACCGTTGAGGTTCTCTACGTGTGTCTCTTCATGTGCCTGATGGTTCACATTATGAGGTGTGGTCGGCTGAAGAGCCGACCAAAAGTACCCAAGCTGACTAGATGTTATCTTTTGTGGACAACGTGGAAATGAGATTTACAGGTGTCATTGCTTCATTGGTCCAGGTGGCCTAATATTTTTAGGTTATAACACTAACGACCACGCTTGAAAGGTCATATATATATATATATATATATATATATATATATATATATATATATATATATATATATATTCTATTAGTACATGAAAATAATAGGTTAACAAATCCTAGCCATGTGCACTAAGACCAAAATTTCCAAAAGAAATTTCAACCCAAAACCGTCCATTCAAAATTTCAGTCTCGCGCACCGTTTATTAGAAAATTCGTAACAAATCTTTAAAAAAATACGAGATCAGTGCCCACACTTTCGTAATTCGATTCTGCACAACCTCATTTAATTTTAAATTTCATTAATCGATCAACATCAATCAAACATGTACGAGTTATCTTCTCCAAAATCATGTTTTCTCCACCTCAAACCTCCATTAACGAACTCCGAAGCTTCATTTAAGCACCCAAGCAATATCCAAATGATAAAATCACTTCAAAACAACAATTGGAACGTATTTCAATCATCAAAACTCAAAACTACACTAAGATTCAAATAAAAATCCAATTCATAATTCAGGAACCCTTGCTTGAACAAATTATCAATCAACTAATGAATTCAAGGGATCAATTCATATAATCAGAGGGATTTTAACGAATAGATAATATGAAACATATTATAGTCATATTATAATAAATTCAATTCCAATTAATGAGAGAATTAATCAAATTAGTAATGAAAAATAACCCAATTACTATCTAAACTATGTTCATCCTGAAATTTATCAAATTAGACATTCTAATCAGATTTGTGTCATGTTTATATTCAGATTTCAATGAATAAATATAATATGTGTCCCACTTGCCCAATAAAAAAATATACAAAATCAAATAACTAACAACTCAGTTATTTACTAATTGCACTGTATGAGTCCAAATATCAATTAATTTAACCAATTAATCAACACGTCTTAAATTCAATCTAAAGAACATATAACAATCTAAATGGTGACATCTCTAGTCATAACAATCACACATAATTAATTTTATTTAATTTATTAATTCACAAAAAATGCGGGACATTACAAGACGACGGTGGTTGCCCTAACGGTGTGTGACACCCCGACTAATTAAATACCGGGTAGCTACTCCTTTATTCAAATTAATACAAAATGTCAAGTTGGTTCAGTTCATAGCATCACTGTCGAAAAGCATTTTAATAATTTCTAGCCACATAATATTTAAAAAGTGAGCTGTCGATTTTAATTAAATTAGATTAACATAGAACCAAGTTAAATTAAGAAATGCTAATACCACAACCACATCACAGTCACAATAGAATAATCAATGTAATAAAATAAATCTGGAGGAATACTCCTCAAAATAATCCGAATACTGAATAAAACCGAATATAAAGTCTGAACCACTAATTAATCACATCCAAAACTGAAATAAAACTAAATAAATAAACTGTTTCTAAGAGAAAAGGGGCGACATGCCCTACAGATAAATAAGTTTGAAATGGAATCAAGGTAGAAAGTGGAGGCGTCTATAATCAAGGTCCTGTAACTTCCACAACAACTACAGCACGCCACTGGAATGGAACTTCTAAGCTTGGTGTCCTTGTGGTTGGGCACCTAACAGGTTTTTACAAAAAAAAATATATTTGAAAGCAAACGGGTCAGATCCCGATTGTGAAAACAATTTAAAATATAGCAAGTGTTTAATGTTACTAAACAGTGAATATAAAATACATGATAGTGCGTGCTCTCACGTGAGTTCCTCACCTCTCAACTAATTGTGCACGCCTATCATACCCGTACCCATTCTAGTTATTCCACTATCTAACTAGTCCAATCCATAACCTGACTTTACTTTTCCGTTTAGAATTAAATTCCCGATATCTTAATATAAGCTAAGAGTCTTACTGTGTATTTCTCAGAACTAATTATAATAATTACTAAGAAGTTCCCATTTTTAATTCTACAAAAATGATACAAATTATTCACACTTACACTTATATAAGCAGTCCATTTCAATTATCAGTATTTAATCTCATCGTAAATATACAATAATGGCACCCCTAGGCTAAGCTGCGGTGCACACATACTCTGCTATCAAGTCCCGGTACATCACGTACATAAGGACCACGTATTTCGAATCTCTCGGGAACCGTTTCGATAAGTAACAATCACACATAATGGAGGCGGACATAGTTCACATCCCATGGGTCACACACATACCTACGCTCCCATGGTCAGCAGATTTATTAACTCACCAATAAGTCATTCTCTGACCTATGTCCTTGAGGTACCAATTTAAATCCCCCCGTAGGCACATAAAGATTAGATGGCCCTGATCGAAAGCCGACCTCCCGCGATAGTAAGTATGGTAGGTATGTCATACACATATAAGTCCATATACTAAGCATTCACACATCTTAGATATCTTATAATATCAGTAGAGGTATATTTTACATTCCTATACCGTCATTAAATGTTGTACATTTACAAGTCCCCGGATTAATATACAATATAAATCGCTAACACTTCTCACGTTGCAAATTCAAGTACTTACAGCCTAGCCCATAAAAGTTACCCGATCTATTATATAATTCTAAGTTTCAATCCTCAACGTACTCCAATCTCACAATTATGCCCACTAATCAACAAGGGAAGGATTACACTTAATTAAATAATCCTACGAAAAGTTCAAAATAAAATCGGGCAAACAAGGTCATTCTGTCAACTCGTTAGAAATCTCGTTCGAACGAGGTGGTTCGAACGAGTGTCGTTCGAACGAAGGGCTTCGTACAAACTTGTTAAAAGGGGTACTAGAATCTCGTTAGAAGCTCGTTCGAACGAGGTCGTTCGAATGACCTGGGTTGGTTTTCTAACGAGATGGCAGAGATCGCCCAGAAATTTCCCAACTTCGTTTTTCTTCAATTCCTCTTCTCTAAATCCATCCTAAGATCATCCCAATTAAGTCTTAATATTTTTAAACTACTCTGAGTCCTCCTAGGTCGCTTCTTAACATATTTTTGGGGTCAAATCCTCCTAATCAACATGCAATTATCATAAATTCCCAAATTTTGTCCCAAACCCTATGAACATGAACACATAATTTTATTTCACTCAAATACTCATCATTAATCCGTTTTTAAATCATTAAAGTTAAGTTTTTGGGTACTAATTTAATCCATAAACATTCTACATGCAATCCATATCCAAACTTATGAGTTCGATGACAAATACATTGGGTTTTCATCAAAACTTTCAAAGCATATAAAATTTCTACACTAAACATGGAGGAAATATTCATTGAAACTAATAACATCAAATCACTTGCCTTAGGTTTGTTCTTCAGATCTGTTGTCGGTGATTATAGGGTGATTCTCTCCTCTTCCTGGTCACAATTTCTTCAAAATGATGGTGATGGGAGATGGTTTGGTTTGGAACCTCCTTTAACCTCTCTCTAACTTCTCTCAAAAACCTCTGTAGCCCACTCTTTTGTTTTTGGCTGGTAATGGCCTTAATGGCCTCTCTAATAATATCTAATTTAACTCTAAAATTCATGGGTTTTAATTCCTAAATTTTTAAAATTATCGAAATACCCTTCTGGGTTGCCGGTTTGGCCTAAAAATGCCGCGGGACCCAAACTAAACCCCCGGCTAGTGTTTTCTAACTATCTCGATCCTTCCGGACACGTTGGCGCACTCAAAATGACCATTCAGTTGATAAAAATATAATTTGTTTTTTAATCTAATTAACTTCATTCCTGACACGACTGACACACGCGTCTCAACTAAATTTCCCAAGTTGCCATATTTCTGCCTCGCGATAAATTTAATATTTTCAATACTCATATGTTACCATATATTCTCAGTAATATTTTATTTTAACATCATACTCAAATACCAACTCACATCTCGCTAGTATTTAATTTCCAAATAAATTCTCATTTAATTCAATTAATCCATTAAATAAAAATTAATAAAATTACGGGGTATTACATACTTCCCCCCTAATAACAGAATTTCTCCCCGAAATTCGGAACTAAAGAATACCTGGTATAAATAACTCTAGATAACGTTCGCGCATCTCGTCCTCACGCCCCCATGTGGACTCCTCGGCATTATGATGCCACCACTGTACGTGTACTAACGGTACTATCTTCGACCTCAGTTTCCTCTCGTTGTGGTCCAGAATAGCAATCGGCCCCTCCTCGTAGGAACTATCAGGCTGAAGATCGATGTTCTCTAAAGCAATGTGGGTATGGGCCAAATCGTCCCTAAGATATCTCCTTAGTGAGGAAATATGGAACACGTCATGAATCCTATGCAAGTGCTTCGGTAACCCAAGTCTATACGCTACTGCCCCAATCCGCTCGATGATAGGGAATGGTCCCACATATCTAGGAGCCAGTTTCCCCTTCTTCCCAAAATGCATAATCCCCTTCATCGGAGATACTCTGAGTAGCACTTGGTCCCCCACCTGGAACTCTCTGAAGAACCTCTTGGCGTAAGCATAGCTCTTCTGTCAGTCCTGAGCTACCCGAATACGGCTCCGTATCATCTCTATCCTTACCGAAGTATCCTGAATCACTTCCGGCCCAAGGAGTTTGTTATCCCCCACCTCTAACCAACATGCTGGAGAACGACAAGGTCTACCATACAACGCCTCGAATGGAGCCATGCCAATGGTGAACTAGTAGGAGTTATTGTAAGCAAACTCCACCAGTGGAAGGTACTACTCCCAACCACTTACAAAGTCTAGGATGCACATACGCAACATATCCTCCAATATCTGATTCGTCCGCTCGGTTTGCCCATCTGACTGCGGGTGGTACACCGTACTCAGTAGCAACTCCGTACCCATATCCTCTTGGAAACTCCCTCAAAATCGTGAAACAAATATCTTATCTCGATCAGACACGATATTGAGAGGTACCCCGTGAAGTCTCACTCTCTCCGCTATGAAAATCTGGGCATACTGTCCCGTAGTGTAGTCTGTCCTGGCTGGTAGAAAATGAGCAACTTTGGTCCATCTATCCACGATTACCCATATGGAGTCGTGACCCCTTTGCGAAGTAGGTAATCCCATGATAAAGTCCATGGAAATGCTCTTCCATTTCCACATCGAAACCTCTAACGGCTGTAGAAGTCCTGTCGGTCTCTGATGGTCCACCTTTACCAGCTGGCAAGTGGCACATTTAGAAACGAACTCGATAATATCCCTCTTCATCCCACTCCACCAGTACTGTCGCCTCATGTCCTGGTACATCTTATCCCCGCCAGGATGTACTGCGAATCGCGAATCGTGCGACTCTGACATACTTCGTGCCGCAAGTCTTCCCCTTCTGGAATAACCAGTCTCCCATTGAAGCGTAAGCCCCCATCTGAACTAATGGTATAGGACTCGGCTCCCTCTGCTAGTATTCGAACTATCTGCTCTTGACAGAACGAGTCTTTTTCCTGGGCCTGTATCACTCTCACAACAATCTGAGGCGTAACGGTCATCACAGACATGAATGATCAGGCCACTGTATCCTGGTGTCCCAACTCCTTCCACTTGGTTTTCCACACTTCGGCCACCTCACCTACTGGCCTACGGATCAATGCGTTTGCTACCACGTTAGCCTTCCCTGGGTGATATTGGATATCGAACTGATAATCCTTCACGAATTCAAGCCACCTACGTTGACGCATATTCAGTTCTTTCTGCGTGAAGAGGTACTTTAGAGACTTGTGGTCCATGAACAAACGGAATTTCTCTCCCAGGAGATAATGTCTCCAAATTTGAAGAGCAAATACGACTGCCGCTAACTCCAAGTCGTGGGTGGGGTAATTCTTCTCGTGAGGCTTAAGCTTACGGGAAGCATAATCTATAGCCCGACTCTCCTGTTGTAGTACACCTCCAAGTCCTTGTAAGGACGCATCGGTGTAGACTAGATACTCAACTCCCGGTCTGGGCAATGCTAACACAGGCGCTGAGGTCAACTTGTCCTTTAACTCATCGAATGCCAACTGACAGGCATTGCTCCAGATGAATGGCACACCCTTGCGAGTCATATGTGTCAAAGGACCCGCTATTTTAGAGAAACCCCGAATAAACCTCCTGTAGTATCCTGCTAAGCCCAAGAAACTACGGATCTCAGTCGGTGTCATGGGCTGTCCCCACTTCCTCACTGCGGATACTTTCCCCGGATCAACAGATATCCCCCGGTCTGAAATGATATGCCCCAAAAATTGTACCTCCTTCAACCAAAACCCACACTTCTCGTACTTCGCATATAGCTCGTTCTGACGCAGCGTCTGCAAAACCTGTCTCAAGTGCTCGGCATGCTCCTCCTCTGTTTGGGAGTAAACCATAATGTCATCAATAAAGACGACGACGAACTGGTTTAAGAACTCTCTGAATACCCTATTTATCAAGCCCATAAACACGACTGGAGCGTTGGTTAGGCCAAAAGGCATAACCTGAAACTCATAAGAACCATATCTCGTCAAGAAAGCAGTCTTCGAGACGTCCTGTTCCCTTATACGCAACTGATAGTATCCCGATCGCAAGTCAATCTTTGAGAAGAAGGAAGCTCCTCTCAACTGGTCGAATAAGTTATCTATTCGGGGCAACGAATACTTATTCCGTATCGTGACTTTATTCAACTCCCGATAATCTACACACAACCTCAACGATCCATCCCTCTTCTTTACGAACAGTACAGGGGAACCCCACGGTGAAGTACTCCTATGGATAAACCCTTGTCCCAATAACTGCTCTATCTGATCCCTTAGCTCTTTCATCTCCGCTGGAGCCATACAGTAAGGTGCGCGGGTAATTGGCCGAGTGTCTGACGTCAAATCGATAACAAAATCTATCTCTTTACTAGGAGGTAATCCAGGTATATCCTGAAATACATCAGCAAACTCTCTAACGACTGAAATCGAATCGAGTGGTAATACCACTTCCTTAGAGGTATCCTCCTCTATATAATACAAGTGAGTGGGCGATCCTCCCTCAGGACGAGGCATCGCCACTAAGAACATCTCCTGCCCTGGTATGGCAAAAATAATACTCTTGCTGAAGTAATCAATCATGGCTCGATACGCAACTAGCCAATCCATACCAACGATCGCATCGTACTCAGTCATATATAATACTAACATATCAGCAGGCAAAGTAAACCTCCAGATCTCTATACCCATACCTCTACAAATAAGAGAAATCACAGAACCCCTACTCAATGGTGAATCTACGCAAGTAATCGTGCTCTCTGTAGTGTCTAATAACCCTATAATGCGTGTAAATCCTGTGGCAATGAAACAGTGTGTAGCTCCCGTATCAAATAAAATACGCCCCATAGTCCCCTGAATAGAGAACATACCCTCAATAGCAGGTGGATCCTGTGGGACTGTGGCCTGCTGGAGCTAATAAACTCGCACGTACTGAAGCTATCCATGCTGGACTAGGACTGCTGGGATAGGTGGCAAAGCTAGCATCTGCGGTGGTGCTGGGAGGGCGGGGGGAAACATAGGCCTCTGGGCTCATGTCGAGCACCCTGTTGCTGCTGCTGTGGGTCTCTGCCCCTATCAGGACACTCCTGGCATTTGTGGCCAATCTTGCCACAAGTAAAACATTTCCCCGAAAAATTTCCCCCTCTCTGACCCTGCAGCCCACATCCCTGGTGGTCGTTGCCATTCCTCCCCTAGCCGTGTTGGCCTTGATGAAACTGGTTCTGTTGGCCATGCTGGTCCTGCTGACCTTGATGGCCGTGTTGACCCTACTGGCTATGACGAAAACCTCCCTGACTATTTCTGAAACCTCCAGATCAAAATCTCTTAGAATCCCCCTGTTGGGAACTCTGATCACCCTGCCTGTGCTGACCCTGAACTGATTGTGCCCCGTTGGCACCATTTCCCCCTGTCCTGCCCTAATGGCTAGACTCTCCTAATCGCTTACCCTCTAACAAATGAAAGCGGTGGTCCTGGCAGTGAAGCAGTGATGCGTTAACCACATCATAATAAATGGCTAACGAGAGATTTCCCAGTAAATACTGACGGATCCTCCAAGTCAACCCATCCATGAACTTCTGTATCTTCTTCTCCTCTGTCGGAATCTCATCGGGGACGATGTTCAAGAGAATTGTGAACTCGGCCTCATATTCAGCAACTGTCCTCCCCTCCTGCTTGAGGTTCATCAATTTTCTCCTCATCTCGATGTGAACGGCTGAGGGAAAATACTTGCAGTCAAACCGCACCCAGAACTCCTGAATAGAAAGGACATCTCTCTCCTCCACGGTGATAATGGACTCCTACCACTGCAACGCTGACCCTACCAGCTTAAAAGTAGCCAGTATCTGTCTCTGTACATCCGTACACTCATACATCCTCAGGTGTCTTTGGATGTCCTTCTTCCACTGACTGGACACAACGACGTCGGAGCTACCTGCAAACTCCGGAGGGTGTGCTTTCTGAAAATCATCATGAACACGTTCCCAAGCAGACAAAAATGCATGAGCCTGTACTGGTGCTACTACCGGGGCCTGAGGCGATGCATGCTGCACAACTACTAGAGCGGCATTTACCGCTTGGGCCACAATAGCCGCAACCTCGGTGGCATTCATGGTGCCCTGAACTGGTGCATGCTGTGGCTCGGGCTGAGCATCCATCAAAACTCGTTGTGCACATCGTGGAGGCATCTGAAATGAAAGAGAAGTCGTATAAGTCTACAGTTATTATCTCAACGTAGCTGAAGAGCGAAACATACACAATAACATACAACAATCCTAAAATATAGGGCTCTATATCAAAGAACGCTCAGCGGAACCATAACAAGCCGTAAAGATCCTAAGGATACTAGAACCTGGCTCTAATACCACGTGTGACACCCCGACTAATTAAATACCGGGTAGCTACTCCTTTATTCAAATTAATATAAAGTGTCAAGTTGGTTCAGTTCATAGCATCACTATCGAAAAGCATTTTAACAATTTCTAGCCACCTAATATTTAAAAAGTGAGCTGTCAATTTTAATTAAATTAGATTAACATACAACCAAGTTAAATTAAGAAATGCTAATACCACGACCACATCACAGTCACAATAAAAATAATCAATGTAATAAAATGAATCTGGAGGAATACTCCTCAGAATAATCCGAATACTGAATAAGACCGAATATAAAGTCTGAATCACTAATTAATTACATCCAAAACTGAAATAAAACTAAATAAATAAACTGTCTCTAAGAGAAAAGGGGCGACATGCCCTACAGATAAATAAGTCTGAAATGGAATCAAGGTAGAAAGTGGAGGCGTCTATAATCAAGGTCCTGTAACTTCCACAGCAGCTACAACACGTCACTGGAATGAAACTTCTAAGCTTGGCGTCCTTGTAGTTGGGCACCTAAAAGGTTTTTACAAAAAAAAATATATATATAGATTTGAAAGCAAACGGGTCAGAGCCCAATTGTGAAAACAGTTTAAAATATAGCAAGTGTTTAATGTCATTAAACAATGAATATAAAACACATGAAAGTGCGTGCTCTCACGTGAGTTCCTCACCTCTCAACTAATTGTGCACGCCTATCATACCCGTATCCGTTCTAGTTATTCCACTATCTAACTAGTCCAATCCATAACCTGACTTTACTTTTCTGTTTAGAATTCAATTCTCGATATCTTAATATAAGCTAAGAGTCTTACTGTGTATTTCTCATAACTAATTATAATAATTACTAAGAAGTTCCCATTTTTAACTCTACAAAAATGATACAAATTATTCACACTTACACTTATATAAGCAGTCCATTTCAATTATCAGTATTTAAAATATACAATAATGGCACCCCTAGGCTAAGCTGCGGTGCATACATACTCTGCTATCAAGTCCCGGTACATCACGTACATAAGGACCACGTATTCCGAATCTCCCAGGAATCGTTTTGATAAGTAACAATCACACATAATGGAGGCGGACATAGTTCACATCCCATGGATCACGCACATACCTACGCTCCCATGGTCAGCAGACTTATTAACTCACCAATAAGTCATTCTCTGACCTATGTCCTTGAGGTACCAATCTAAATCCCCCCATAGGCACATAAAGATTAGATGGCCCTGATCGAAAGCCGATCTCTCGCGATAGCAAGTATGGTAGGTATGTCATACACATATAAGTCCATATACTAAGCATTCACGCATCTTAGATATCTTATAATATTAATAGAGGTATATTTTACATTCCTATACCGTCATTAAATGTTGTACATTTTCAAGTCCCCGGATAATATCCAATATAAATCGCTAACACTTCTCATGTCGCAAATTTAAGTACTTACAACCTAGCCCATAGAAGTTACCGGTCTATTATATAATTCTATGTTTTAATCCTCAACGTACTCCAATCTCACAATTATGCCCACTAATCAATAAGGGAAGGATTACACTTAATTAAATAAGCCTACGGAAAGTTCGAACTAAAATCGGCCAAATAAGGTCATTCTGTCAACTCGTTAGAAATATCTTTAGAACGAGTGTCGTTCGAACGAAGGGCTTCGTACGAACTCGTTAAAAGGAGTACTGGAATCTCGTTAGAAGCTCGTTCGAACGACTTGGGTTGGTCTTCTAACGAGATGGCAGAGATCGCCCAGAAATTTTCCAACTTCGTTTTTCTTCAATTCCTCTTCTCTAAATCCATCCTAAGATCATCCCAATTAAGTATTAATGTTTTTAAACTACTCTGAGTCCTCCCAGGTCGCTTCTTAACATATTTTTGGGGTCAAATCCTCCTAATCAACATGTAATTATCATAAATTCCCAAAATTTGCCCCAAACCCTATGAACATGAACACAAAATTTTATTTCACTTAAATACTCACCATTAATCCGTTTTTAAATCATCAAAGTTAAGTTTTTGGGTACTAATTTCATCCATAAACATTCTACATGCAATCCCTATCCAAACTTATGAGTTTCATGACAAATATATTGGGTTTTCATCAAAACTTTCAAAGCATATAAAGTTTCTACACTAAACATGGAGGAAATATTCATTGATACCAATAACATCAAATCACTTGCCTTAGGTTTGTTCTTCAGATCTGTTGTCGGTGATTATAGGGTGGTTCTCTCCTCTTTCTCGTCACAATTTCTTCCAAAATGATGGTGATGGGAGATGGTTTGGTTTGGAACCTCCTTTAACCTCTCTCTAACTTCTCTCAAAAACCTCCATAGCCCACTCTTTTGTTTTTGGTTGGTAATGACCTTAGTGGCCTCTCTAATAATATCTAATTTAACTCTAAAATTCGTGGGTTTTAATTCCTAAATTTTTAAAATTATCGAAATACCCTTCTGGGTTGCCGGTTTGGCCTAAAAATGCCCCGGGACCCAAACTAAACCCCCGACTAGTGTTTTCTGACTATCTCGACCCTTCCGAACACGTTGGCGCACTCAAAATGACCATTCGGTTGATAAAAATATAATTTTCCTTTTAATCTAATTAAATTCATTCCTGACGCGAGTGACACACGCGTCTCAACTAAATTTTCCAAGTTGTCGTGTTTCTGCCTCGCGACAAATTTAATATTTTCAATACTCATATGTTACTATATATTCTCAGTAATTTTTTATTTTAACATCATACTCAAATACCAACTCATATCTCGCTAGTATTTAATTTCGGATTAATTTTCAAATAAATTCTCATTTAATTCAATTAATTCATTAAATAAAAATCAATAAAATTATGGGGTATTACACGGTGGTGGAGGTAACCCTAATTGATGAACAAAGAGTGAAGGGTTTTGTGTTTTTCGCAGAGAGAGAAAGAAACAGAGTGAGTGAGGAAAATGAGAAAATAAACCCTAACGGGTTTATTTATACCTGAAAGGGGGTCACGGTCCTGGACCGTGACCATTTGAATTAAATTAATTTGTTACGGTCAATCATAATGGTCACGGTCCAGTATTGTGATCCAATTAGTGTGACCATTTCACAATTCAATGTTGTCACAGATGGGGGTCACGGTTTATGACCGTGATCATTTTAACCCATTATCATTGTCCTTAACTAATGGTCACGATTTTGGACTAGACCGTGGCTAGTAACGTGACCACATTGACACCATTTTTCTCACGTAAATAGTCACGATTTAGTCAGGTCCATGATCGTGACCAGGTTGTGGCCAATGTTTGCTATACATCACATCTAAAAGGGGTCACAACTTGAGTCACGATTAATATTAGTTGGTCATGGTTTGAATCGTTACCACCTTGCCGTGATCATTTTCGATTTTTGGCACAGTGAGAGATGAACCACCCTTCATCTTGTAAATAAAGGATCTAAAACTGTAAGACCCGCTCTGATACCAGCTGAGACTATGAGCCCTCGACGTTAGCTAACTAAAAAAAATTAAATTAGCGATTGAGGGATAATTATACCTCAAAGTTAATCAATGGGTTAAAAAAATCCTAAAACTCTATGTGACAAAAATATTTTATCAATATTAGTTTCTAATCAATTTTATCTTCAAATTAAGACAAGTGATTCTAACATGCAGAAAGATAAAATAATTCACATGACACATGATGTATGAGAAAAAATCAATTAACGGTAGAAAACTCTGGGTCGAAAGGAATGAAAAATATACAATGGTAGAGTGTTACGAATAATATACAATGACTTACATTCAAATAACGAATGTCATGACATTGCGTTTATATATCACATTTTTATGGTTATTTAGTGATTTTTGAACAATGCAATAACATTTGTGTTGGCTTAAAGGCATTTATGGATTCTCAAAATGAAAAACATAAACCAGTTTGTTTTGAACCCTAGCAAACTGCCAATAATGAATACAATGAGTACATTACATAATCGATTGATTCTCTTAAGGGTTCTCAAAATGAGAAACATAAAGCAATTTTGTGTGAAATCCTAACAACCTGCCAATAATGAATATGATGAGTACCTTGAGAGAGTGTGAGCTTTGTGGAGAGAGAGAGTGGGTTTTGTGAAGTTAAAGGGAGAGCGTGCAATGGAAAGTGCTGATAATTAATTTATTTATACTATAAATACATGGGTACTTCTTAGTTTTTATTTATTTATTTTTTATATAAAAAGTTATCCATTTCGAGTTAATTTGTACACACCTCATATATCTATGACTTCAAATTTATATTGACGAAGAAAATCGAACTTATGATCATGAGAGTCTTAAGGCCATCTCCAATGGGCAGTCTAAATGTATACATTTGGACCGCCAAAGTTTGCAGTGGGTCAAATAATGTGCACATCTGAAAGAGAGAAAGTGTAGCGCCAATGCAGATTTGGATGGCCGGAAGACATTGTGTAGGAGGGGGGCCCACAACTCGGCGGGCAAGTTTTAGCCGCCCAGTGTGTGGGCGGATGACTCTCTACCGCCCAGATCCCACCCACTAATAAAAAATAAAAATTAAAAGCCAAATGGTTAAAGGCTTTTAACGGTCGGATTTGAATTGTGGGAAAAGTGGGCGGCTAAATGTCTCCCGCCCAGGGTGGACCCTACCTCTGGACGGATAAAAGTCTCCCACCCAGCATCATTTTACACAATCCCAGTGTAAAACCACACTCAACAATCTATTCAAAAAAATCTAAATACCCATTATTTGTACACTGTCCATTGGAGATGGGCTAACATGACAAACCCCTTAGTGTGATTAACCACTCAACTAATTATTGGAGCTTGGTTGGCTCAATGTTAAATTGAAACAAAAATGATGTAAGCGTGGGGTTAATAATTTATTTGATCTTATTATAAAGATTTTTTTTGGTTTCAATCAACCAAAATTAAAGAGTGGTAACTTGAAATATACGGGGCTCGTGGAATCTAAAAGGAATTAAACAGCGTACATTCCTCAGCCAAAAAAACGTGTTTGACTTGTAGCTGCACAATGACTTGCTGGTATTCACTTCAATGTCTTCCTCAATTATTTTTTCTTTGCACCACTTATAAGGCGAGCTCTATCTACTCTCTATCTATCCTGTACTCTATATACATCCATCTCTCAATTCTTTATTGTAAACTAAACTAAAGTATACACGCAATGATCTTTCTATCAAAACCTTTAGATTCACCACCACACCTGTATATTCATCCGCACATACAACATTAACCCTAATCTGCTTCTTTTCTGTCAATTCCTGTTTTGTTATTTAAAGAGCTTTTAAATTATCAGTCTCTATAATTTTTGGGTTTCTATTCTGTATCTTATAGCTATTGAGAAAAAAACCCATTTATTTTTTATTTTTTTTATTTCTTATATCAATAGTCACTTCAACCACATTTAGCATTACCCAATTGTTTTTCATAACTTAAACAAAAAAAAACCTTGTAATGCCTGTTAATATTAGTGTTACATAGGTGTCAATGTCGGTTGTTTGTGGGCTTCCCATTCTTGAATGTGTGTATTGTTTGGCCTGTGCTCGTTGGGCTTGGAAGAAATGCCTCTACACTGCTGGCAGTGAAAGCGAGAATTGGGGTCTCGCCACTGCTACTGAATTCGATCCTATACCGCGCATTTGTCGCTTTATTTTAGTGGTCTATGAGGTTGATCTTCGAAAACCCATCTGGGCTCCCCCCGGAGGGTATGGAGTTAATCCGGATTGGGTGATTTTACGGAGAGGTTATCATGAAACTGAAGGGCGGGTATCTCCTTACATGATCTACGTTGATCATGATCATGCTGATATAGTCTTAGCTATTAGGGGGCTTAATTTGGCAAAGGAATGTGATTATTTGGTCCTACTTGATAATAAATTGGGGCAGACAAAATTTGATGGTGGGTATGTTCATACTGGGCTGCTGAAGGCCGCTGAGTGGGTTTTGAAAGCAGAGTGTGAGGTTCTGAGGGAACTAGTTGAAAGGTACCCAAATTATACGTTGACACTTGCTGGGCATTCGTTAGGGGCTGGTGTGGTGACGTTGTTAACAATTTTGGTGGTAAAGAATCGAGAGAGATTGGGGAACATTGAGAGAAAAAGGATCAGATGCTATGCAATTGCTCCCGCTAGGTGTATGTCGCTAAATTTGGCTGTGAGATATGCAGATCTCATCAACTCTGTTGTTCTTCAGGTAAAGTTATAACTTTAGTTGTCTTGTGTCAATTGCTTCCAATATTATAGACAGCACTTGGTATGTTTAATGGATGCCAAACTCTCCATGACTACATGAACTATCATCACTAAATTGTTCCTTTAGGAACCAACAATATGATTGCACAGGAAGCTGATACTACTTGACACAACACAACTCAATCGCACAAAGAATTTACACTCAAACAAGAGACTCGCTCTCAAAAAATACTATTCATTGATGATTTTAATAAATGGGCTATAATATATATTGGGGGGGGGGGGGGGGGGAGTAGGGAGTACTTCCCAATTTCCCTAACCACTAATAAGATAATCTAACATTTGATATCACTACGAGGTGACATGCGTCATAACCTCACAAAGAAACTTCTACATACCTTGCTTACACAAAGGGCGAAAATACCCTCTCCTAACTACTTATAAATGCCAAAAATAATGGGGGAAATAGGGGAAAGAATAAAATGAAGTTACAATTTTGTCCCCCAAATCTCTCTCATATTCACATCACATAACCAATTTCTTTCATCCACTTAGTGAAGCTACGATTCATGACTTTCACTATGATATTATGACCTATATACTTGTCATCTTCCTAGGAACCAAGAGAGCGCTTAACTATGCTCTATAGCCTCATCATGATCATAAAACCAGAAAGCACATGTGATACGTGACATTCACTGTTTTTCTGATAAAAAATTAGAACTGGCAGAATGGGCACACTGAAATTCAATAAAACTTGTCATTACAATATACGTGACACCATGATAGTGTTATGTCAACTCACTCATGACATCACAAGATGTTAGAAATTAGAATATTTGATTAATGGTTAAGGTGACGTAAACTAAACGTCAAAAGGCCCCTAAAAATATCTAACACACACTTATAGAGAGAGAAACACTCTTTTTCTATTTCGAAATTCAAATCTACCTCAAATGAGGCTTACATGGGGGGAAGGAGTAGCTTAGGCTCCAAGCTAAGGCCCTAATTATAAAAATGCCATTACTACACCCTACCTTTAAATACTAAAGCAAAACAAATGAAAATACAATAACAACATAAAAGAAAAGTAACAAAACAAAGATAAAATATTAATATGCCCAATAATGACAATAATGCGCCCGATTCACATCAATCTCCCCTCCTTGAAAAGAGTTCGTCCTCGAACTCAAAGGGGAAGACCAACTGAATCACCTCTAATACTGTAATCAAGGCATGATGGGGAAGCTCCTCGGACGCATCCAAATAGTCAGGCGGATGATCCATCGCCAATAATGCGCGGCATCACGGGAGAGAGCAATCAGAAGCTCGGTGACCAACATTGCCACAGTTGTAGCACCAGAAGGTTGGAGGCCCTGGATGTGGAGCAGTGGAAGTAGGAACTGAAGCTGTCACTGGAGGAGGAGTTGAGGCAGAAACCGGTGTAGGTGGAGTCCGTGAGGCTAGGGTTTGTCGCGGGGTGGTGGATTTGGGTGGGGGAAGGGCTGTGGTGTCAGGCAGGGGTGGTGGGGTTTGAAGAAGAGAGAAGGTTTAAGGTTTGTGGTTGTGGTTGTTTTTAGGTTGGGGCAGCAGTGGCAGAGAGGCTAGGGTTTAGGCCACTTGGGTGGGTGGGGGTGGGCGGTGGGAGTTTTCCGAGCGACAAGGAGTTGGGACACTTGTTGCCTCACCTCCGCTATTTGTTGCTTCATCTCAAGATTCTCTTCTTGTTGTTGTTTGGATCTTTTGAGAGCCATTGATGAGTAGTGCACGATTAGATAAAATATACACCGATACACCAAACACCAATGTGGAGCGACACCTGCTCTGATACCAATTTGACGTAAACTAAACGTCAAAAGGCTCCTAAAAATATATAACACACACTTTTAGAGAGTGAAACTCTTTTTCTATATCAAAATTCAAATCTACCGCAAATGAGGCTTACATGGGGGTATTTAAAGGGGATGAGTAGCTTAGGCTACAAGCTAAGGCCCTAATTACAAAAAATGCCATTACTACACCCTACCTTTAAATACTAAAGCAAAATAAATGAAAATACAATAACAAAATAAAATAAAAGTAACAAAACGAAGATAAAATATTAATATACCCAAAAATGACAATAATGCCCTCGATTCACATCATAAGGTATTATGGAGTATTCCCTACTCGCTCTCTTATAACCCCTGTCTTGGAATAATCAATGCATATAATTTTTTGAGAGTGAGTCTGTTGTGTTTGAGTGTTATTTCTTTGTGCCATTGACCTGGTTTACGTCATAGAGCTAGTCGCTCCACCCCATTGTTGTTGTTGTGTTGAAATTATAACAATACTACAATGACATTGAGGAAGAACACTTACGATGGGAATGAGCAACACACTAGTCAGCTCGATGTTGGAGAACTTGGAGTTCCTCATGGTTGCTATTCTTTCTACCCATCAGCAACCACCCGCTGGTGCCAACTTGTCGTCAGTCCCATCAACTACGCGTGACGTGATGAGCGACCCCCTCTCCGTCATCGTGGTTTGCCCCCTGTCCCATCCCTCGCCTCGATCGCGACCCACACAGCTTCCCCCTGTCAGGCTTCACACCACCTAGGTTACTCATGCTGGCTCTAGGGGACCTTTATCTGCTTCCCACCGTCTTTTGCTACCTTTTAGCATCAAAACCTAACCTCTCTGATCCCAACACACATCTTTGCTGCGTGACAACACCCCCTCCCCGCGACTCTTCCCATCGCTCCCCTTAGCCTTCTGCGCTCTCTTCCAATCTAAGGGTTTCTTGCAGAAACTGCAGAGTTTATACTCCCTCCGTCCCAAATTAAGAGTTCTTATATTTTTTTTTTTGTATAAATTAAAGATACACTCAATCAACGGCTATGATCAACACTTGTTTACTATCGTTGATTTTGGTTCATTATGTCCAAAAAAGGAAAGTGGACTATTATTTTGGGACGGCTCAAAATGAATAGTGGACTCTTACATTGGGACGGAGGGAGTATTTATCTTCTTTCCAATAGTAGTTGTAATGTGCCCATGTCTTGTGTATCCTATTGACCATTCATGTATTCTATGTAGCATGATTTCGTAAGCAATATCCCTTTCTCTAGAGAAATATAAAAATTTAAAAGTAGAGCCCTGAACTTGAACCACTGTAAAACGTAACGGGAAAAGGTCGTACTTTGATTACCATTTGACCAGTGTTCTAAAAAACGCGCCTAGGCGCGAGGCTTTTTAGATACGCCAAGTTTTGGCCCTAGGTGTGGATCAAGGCGTGGTCAACGATAGTCAACGTTTTTGGGGGTAAGGCGTGAAAAAACGCGCATTTTTTGAGGATAAGGCGTGAAAAAACCCGAGTTTTTTAGAAGTAAGGCGTGAAAAAACGCAATTTTTTTTATTTTTTTTTGTATTTTAAAAAAAATTGTATTTTAATTTACAAATATTTGGACATATTTTTAAGGTATGTACCATTTTAGTATTTTTAATAGCCTTGTCATATTCAAAAAATATTAAAAAATGCCTAAACGCCTTTTCACGCCTTTTTACGCCTAAGGCCCGCCTAGGCTTCTAAGGCTTAAGGCTTGGCCTCCACGCCTCGATCACGCCCCGCGTTTTTTAGAACCTTGCATTTGACTGTGGAAGAAGGAGAGCAATATAAGATAGGGATGATAATGGGGTGGGTTTATTTGGGTTCTTCCCCTTCCCCTAACAGTAGGGGTGGCAACGGGTCGTGTCGAACCGGGTTCGTGTCGGGTGATAAACGAATCGTGTGGTAAATGACTCCGCCCACACACGATTCTTTTATTAAACAGGCGGAAAAATTGAATTTGTACACAGTTCGTTTGCTTAGTGGGTGACACGACACGACCCGTTTCCTCCTGTTTAACTAAACGAATCGTGTTGCCCCGTTGGAAACGAGACGACTCGTTTTCACTCGTTAACGACCTGTTTCACTCGTTAACCCGTTTCAGAAATTCAATGTTCAAGTTCAAGTGTGAATTTTATTTTATAATGATGAAAATTAATTCAATGATATCATCCAAAATGTAAATAACAATAGTCTAAGCAAGGAGTAAACAAAACCAACCACAATTACAACCCCAAATCGTTCAAAATCCAAACAAAATTATCTACCAATAAGTAGCAACACAACTATTCTTCAAAATCCAAATAAAGTACAAACAGATTGTTCTTCAAAATGAAAATAGCATAATCATTCAATATAAAAAAAAATAGGAAAAGTCTAAATTTACTACAACTTCATCATCTCCAAATCCACAACTCCTTGCCTCCATATCATAGCTCCTCCAAATCAATTTTTCCTATCAAATTTAAATAGATACAAATAGTTAATATAGTGGACAAGTAAAAAAAGATAAAACTACTTGAATTTAAGTACGGATAACTTTTACTAGCTTCTCTTAATCATCCACAAAAATTGTGTTTGAGCATTGGCCCGATGACCCCTATTGAGTTGTATCGTCATTTGTTTCCTCCGATTCTACCACACTTTCATCAACTATACAAAAAAAACATTAGATAGTAAACAAAGAAAACTTAGTAAGCAAGCAAGCTTAGTAGTAAACAAAAATAAAAGGAATTCTAGGCAATAAATAAGCACCACAAAAATAAAAGAACTTACTTTTTTCCCCCCAAAATCCAATCCCGAGTGCATATCAATGCTTGAACATTTTCGGCAAAAGTGAAATTTGATATTCATAAAGAACTCGACCACCGGTGTTAAATGCCGATTCCGATGCAACGGTAGATGTTGGGATCAATGTTTAAAAAGGCGAAAGGCGAGGCGAGGCGTTTTAATCGCGGAGAGGCGAGGCGTAAACCTCGAGGCATTTGAGGCGTAAGCCTCACCGAAAAGGAATAAAGCCATAAAAATAAAATAATAAAGAAATATAAAATAAAACTACAAAAAAAAACATCCTTGAGGACTTTCTCACATAGTTTGACATTTTTTTGTTCCCCCGAGATAACTTTAAAAAAAAAGTAAGTTGAGAAAATCAATTTTAACATATTGGTTATTTTACAATATGACAATAAATTAATCAATGCAAAATCATATTGGAAAAATCATTTTTTTAGCTTCATTCACATATTGTTTTTTTTTATAATATGACAGTAAATTAATCAATGCAACTTAACAAGCAAATTTATTAAAAAACATTGATTTTTAAGCTAAGATTAAAAAAACAACAATTTTATTAAAAAAATAATAAAACATATCAACCTAAGTTTATTAAAAAAACAGCAACCTTTAAAATATATTAGTTTTTTAATATATATTCAGTTTAGTTAAAGATAACATATTAATCTAAGTTGAAAACCAAAAAACAGAAAACTTTTAAAAAGAAGTCATATTGAAGTTAATTTAGTACATTTATTTCAAACAAAATCAAATTGACAAAATCAGTTTTTGAAGTTTCATTAACATATTGGTTATTTTTTCAAAATTTCTCTGAAGTTACAATAGTAAATCCTATAAGTTAAGTGCAGTTTTAAAACAAAAAAAAAAGAACAAGAGCTTTTTTTTTTTCCGCGCCTCAGCGAAAAGGTGCGAGGCGCACCGAGGCGTATGCCTCAAATTCAACCCTGAGGCTTAAGCCTCGAAGCATTTTTTGCCCACCTCGCCTCGAGGCGTAAGCCTCAAACGCCTTTTTAAACATTGATCGGGATTGACAACACATCACGGGCCAAAATTGATAATGTTGGATAACGATTTTGCTCCCCTCTCCCAAAATCAAGAATGCCCAAATTTGTCAACCTGTCAATTTTTGACTCATTGTAATACATTTGAAGCGCATTAAGTCGACCGGTGCTATTCTCTTTTTCACTTCTGTCAAAATCCTACATTAAGATGTATTTCTACACGGTAATTTGAGCCTTAGCGGTATTTCTACACAGTAATTTGAGATCCAGTGAAATATTTTTAAGTTCTACAAACTTAAATGGTAATTCATGCGTCAACAACTAAGTCAACAAAGACATCATGATCAAACTTTAGGGATTTCAGTGAGATCACTCCCTTACTTTGATTAAGAAGTAGTTGCCCTATGTCATGTATGTCATCTCTAACACAACTATTCATGTGACTTGGCATGTTACCCATACCATAAAATGTAAAAGCATGTAATCTGTCTATTTGTAAAAAATGTAAATATTTATTTGTTTACAAACGTACAAAAATTTATTTGTTTACATTCAACAAAAAATGTAAAAAAACTCTGTAATCTGTTTACATTGTACAAAAACCTATAATCTATTTATTTGTTAAAAAAACAGATTCAACATTGTGCTACTGGAAGTACATTTCTTCCAGTTTACAATGTTATATTTGCTGTGAGAAAAAAGGAAACAACTGAGGCAGGGCAAGGAAATTTTACAGTAAACAATCCATCAATTTTATATGGGTTTATTTACCCGTTTCCACTGTAAATTTTACTGTAAACAGTCCATATAGAAAGACAGCAAAAACCATTTCGTATCGGTTTATTTACTTCAAAAACGACAAAAAACAACCGGAGGAAACGAAAACAACAAATGATTTTGTTTCTATGGGTTTGGAACAGCAAGGTCCTCGCCGGAAAGATAGATCAAAGATCTTAAAAAAAAAATAATTACCGGAAATGTTTGAAGAATCTGTCAGAACCGGAGAAATCGGAGCCGGAGAAATCTAAGGTGGAGAGGTCTTAGCAGGTATGGTCTTGGTGATGATGAGAAATGGTTTAAATGTTAATGGTGATGAGAAATCTAAGCAGGTATGGTCTCTTGTTGATAGGAGCATCCGCTCGGTGTGTGTGAGTGAGATTGAGAAATGAATTGTTAAAAGCAAAGTAGGGCTTTTGTTTGGGGCTCCTTTTTTACCCTAAAATTACAAAAATATCCCTCACTGTTAAAGGTTAGGCGGGTCTAACGGGTTCAAATGGGTCCCACGACATGTAATCAATTCATTTAGTAAACGGGTCAGGCGGGTCCTAAACGGGTTTTGCAAATATATGCAAAATTGATTCGTTTTCTTAACGGGTCTGGCGAGTCCACCCGTTTATCACCCGAACCCATTAAGGCCATACCCAAACCCGCTTAAAGCGTGTCGGGTTAATGGGTCATGTCACAAATTGCCATCCCTACCTAACATGGTGGGTTGGGGCGGTTTATAAATGGGCGTTTAGGTCGGGCATAAAGACTTCTTGAGTTAAATAAGCAGAATCGTATAATACAAATTAATAAACAAGAATAGTGTTTCACATCTCAATACTCATTTATCATTCATCAAGTCATTAATTAATTCGAATAAAAGGAGAATACATCATATTTATAGGTGCCATATACATTGTCACCAAGTAAAAAACCCTAATAGCTAATATACTAAACTACCATCAACTAATGGGGATTCTAAAGAATACCTCTTATTCTACTAGTAATTGAACTACTAAAAGTAGTAATAACTACAAATACATTTGGACTTGGTCTTGAATAAGTTTCAAGTGCATCACTATTGCATCACACCCACCTTGAACTTGCTCATCTTATTCTTTGAATATACCTAAATACCCTTGGCCTTATATTTGTTTTACAAATATATCCTTTAGTATACAGTATACAAATATATCCTTTAGTGCAGACCAAATTATGTGGACCATCCGTCTGACTAATTTTTTAAAATACTAGAAAAATGAATTTTAACCAAACTTGGTGGAGATGATCTCCGTAGCTAGGAGATTATCTGGAATTTTTTTTATCAGGAAATTCATTCCCAATGGGGGTGAGATGATCATTAAAGGTTTTAACGGTCGAAAAGGCACATATTTATCAAGTTCGAATTTTTTGATGTTTGTCAATAACTTTGCCATGCCCAAGCTCTTGAAAAACATGCCTTCGAATGGGATTCTAAGTACATTCATGTTATTAACCTAAAATATGTTTTAAAATTTTTTCACCAAACATCTATTTCTTCCCTTCTCACCTCGCAAAGACAAACCAAAGATTCTTTGCTCAAGTAAGGTGGGTTTATTTTGTAATGTAAGTGTAATATCAAAATAGTATAATAAATTCTGCTTTCCGTGTTTGATGTCAATATATATTATGTCTGCCTGGAGATCATTGCGCCATGTTCTAATATTTTTTACTTTAATGAATCAGGATGACTTCATGCCTCGAACTACTACGGCATTAGAAGTACTTTTCAAGTCACTTTTCTGGTAAAAGTTTGCAGGTCTTGCTAACTCTTAAGTTTAATTTACCATTATATTCAACGATCTATAAATAGTTGAATATTTACCCAAAAAAAACATTGTTCCGAAATTCTTTAAGCTGATCAGCAGTTTTTAATTAAAGTATGCTGTAATAATTGTCAATTTCTCTACATTTTCTGGTAGGGTTACTAATTTGGATAAATTAAAAGCAAAGTGGGTGAAAACACATAATGAACAATAACTTGTGGCCAAAAGAAATGTTATATATTAGGATATTTCATATTTTATTCCGAATATATATGCGTAAAATGATGGCACAAACAAATTGTCTAGGCTTGTTACTTGAACAGAATATCCTTTTGTCAATCTCTACTGATTGTTGTTCTTGTTAAATTGTACCCTTGCATTCCTTTTGGGTACCAAAGTTGACGATGTATTAGCATGAATGTAGAGAACCTCATTATTCTTCGAAAGTTTGCTTCCAACCAAACCAAAATCAATCCCTTAAGTTTTGTCGAATAATTTCTTCACAAACAAGGTCTATGCCCTACTTTATTTGTCAGGTTTCAAATTTGAAGTGAAAGCATTTTTATTAATATACGTTACAGATTGCACCACAAGTATTGGACCAGAAACTAACAATGTTGCGTTACCTTGGTCAGTTTCCCGTGCTTACTATGCGTAACGTGCCTGAAGGAAACATGCACACTGGAGGAGAAGTTGCTTCAAGATCCTAGACGGATATATGCACCTGGTCGCCTCTATCACATCATTGTGAGGAAGCCATTCAGGTATTAGTATTCTGTATTTCAAGTCAAATTTTGATTAACTAGGGGAGCTTGCTTAATGGGGACCTGGGGGGAGTGTTAGTTTTGGGGAACCAAACTACACTATATGATCTATAAAATAAAAAAAAAAGGAGGGAGGAAGGGGAGGAGAGAGAGGGTTTTTGTTATATCAAAACCAACATAAAGGAGCCAACATCTAGAGTTTCTGTATAAATGACAGTGTTATTGTAAGTACAGGTTTTGAATATTCTCTATAATTTTCAGGGTTTGACTTATCTTTATTTTCTATTTTATCTATTTATTTACTTCTGAAGGTGAATCCTATCTCAAGGGGTTAGTCTAAATCATGTTAGGTGACTAAGTTTCTCTTTTTCTTTTTCGATGCAGGTTTAGAAAGATCCCCCCAGTTGTGAGGACAGCGGTACCTGTGGATGGAAGGTTTGAGCACATGGTTCTTTCTTGCAACATAATGTCAGACCATTCTATTGTTCTGATAGAGAGAGAATCCCAAAGGGCACTTGATGTAAGTTTTTAATTTCTTGGTAACAATAGGCTAGGTAGTTGGTGTACAACATTCCTACCCATTTGTTTGAAAATACTTTCTGATCAAATCCTCTGAAACACTAGAGTTTACTCAACTGAAGGAGTAAGTTACTTATTATTAGTAGTAGTGTTGTGCAAAGTAGCAAGAAATGTATCATACAATTCTCTCTGTCTTCTTTTTCTTTATCATTTTTTTTGTGTTTTGTTTTGTTTTGAAGGTGATGATGGTTCATATAAACAGCAACGACAATATATGAAGAGGAAACTCTCTCTAAACATCCTTTATAATTCTCCAAAGTCTAATTACAATATGAGGCCAATGACCTTTATAGATGAGGTTAGCTTGATAACCAAGCTAAGGCTAAAATGTGTAAATTACCCTTCATTAATTCTACTAGATGAAGGGATACTAGAAAGGACAAAAATATCATTTTATAGCCTAAGAGCGTTACATCATTAAAATTAAGAAAAAGACATGTATCCCCAACTAAAAAGAAACTATGAACAAATAAGAATAACTAATGCATTGAACTCGTCTTGCACAAATAATGCATTAGATATCGTAAAGATCTGATACGAGCTCATTTCACTGGCAGCTTTGCAAGCATTTCACTTCGACGAAGACAAACTTCGCTTCAATGATAAAGGGTTAACAAAGAAAATCAAAACGCTAAAAAATTTGGAAGCTTTCGCAGGTCGCGAGCAACTCTTCGTTAGAGCGAGCTAACAACGATAAGGTTGCGAAAACAAAGATAGATTTTTGCTTTATGAAGCGAAAGTTGCAAAACACTTTGAGAAGTTCTTGGAATCAACCATGTCTTTTAAATACACACTATGCACATTTTCACACTATGTTTTAATATGAAAAGTATATATCATATGTATATAGTAAATTCTCAAAGAGCATACGCACAAGGTTACCATTTTATTCCATTTGAGAAAATCTATATTTTGGTTATGTTGTATCAAGGGTGTTTTATGTCATATAAGTCCTTTACCTTTTATCCTAATGCGACAATCTCATTAGTTATTTCATGAGGTAACTTTTGGATAAGTTGAAGAAGTATGTTCTTGAATCATAAGCATGAACCTTTTTGGATCAACTCAGACGATTCAAAGTGTGTTCTAGTTAAAAGAATTAAGACAACAAACAAGCTGGAGGCACATGAGTATGCACATACTTTGCACTCTCTTATCTAAATCCCAGGTAACCATTGTATACCACCAACTCTCAACTCAAGTAAGTTAAAGTTCTAAATCTACAAACCCCTCACTCTCATGCTTACAAGTGTTTCATGTACTTAACCCGATGTATACCACTCCCCACGTAACCCACGAAATAATATAAAGCACACCCACTATTCATGAAACACTCACACACTCATCCCTTTTCCACGTTTGAGCAAACCCATGGGTGACGGAAAATACCTTACCTTTCAACCCAAAAGCTCACTTTAGAAATGAAGCGCCACATCTACCTCTCAGGTTCTCAACCTGAAAACGCTTAACACCCTAAACGATCCCTTTATATGTGGAAGAAGTTTGTGGCAACCCCTCTTAAAACCCACTTGCATACCCATTCGCTACAGAGAACAAACCCTTCGATGTCTGCTAACTTTGATCCCAAATCTTTACCCCACTCCGCGGGATATGAAGAATCCCTTCACTGCAAAAAAGGGGTTGGAATTTCGAGCCAATTTCCACAAATCTCCACCTTGACAAGAACTATGATACTGATACTCCATTCGATGGGAATTACCCTCATACCGAATCTCCCCGTTTGCTACGCCTAAGAAAAATGATCAACCATTGAGCTTTCTTGTACCAACTACACCTATTTGTACACCGTCCAATACCATTTCAAAGAACCAATTATCCATGCAAAATGCTCTCGCAATATACACCTCCCTTGGCAAATTCCCATTGCACCTTGCAATTTTTAGTTGCTCTCTTCTCGACCATTTCAGAAATTTGAACACACGGGTGTAGGCCTGTCAATGGATCGGATTTTATTTAAATCCGAATCCGAATCCGAATCCGATCCATTTAAGCGGATATGGATCATGCCTAAAATCCGATTATCCGATTACCCGATTACCCCTTTATTAAATGGAGCGGATTTGGATTCATATACTCCGATCCGATTAATATTTTTAGTATATATATATATATATATATATATATATATATATTATAATAGTTCTTTATTTAATTATCTGTTTTTTTTTGGAACATTTGTAAAGTAAATTTATGAAATAAGAGTTGAAAATAAAAATGTTGTAAATCAAGTTTAACATAAACGGATAATCGGATTTGATCCGATCCGATTAATAAACGGATCGGATTCGAATCCGTTTAACATAAACGGATATGGATTTGGATTTGCATGACCCGGTCCGAATCCGATCCGTTTACAGGCCTACATGGGTGAAGGCCTAAATGTAGCTACAACTAGTCGAATATCCCCATCGACTCCAAAAAGGGATCTCGATCCAACCCCCTCGCTAGTAAGATTTCCTCTCTCCATTATTTGCCGTGGAAACATACACTCCGCTCATCGGTTGTGAACTAGAGAAATTGAAAGGCCTTTCATACTTCTGTACCGTGTTTTCAATAAACCCCCGATATCAAATAAGACGAGATCAACCAATCCCACAAATCACGTACAATATTGTGTGATTCATGAACTCCACTTACAACCGAGCATCGTTGTCCTTGGAATTCATCACTTTGGAGATTGTGAGAATATCCCCAAAAGTCCAGCAAATACCGCTAACGCCTTGAGGTACTTCTCGAGCCAACACCGAACTTGTTTCAAATATCGAACCAACAAATGACTTATTTCCCTTCAGCGCTAGCGATGCCCATCAATATTTTTTTTCCGGGTGAAGATTAAACTGTACCAATAGACCACACTATTACACCCTTTTCAATTGCATTCCGGGCTAGCAATAACACCTACCATCTTTCTCCAGCTTCCATTCTTCTATCTACCCTAGTTAACGACCTACGTTGAACAAGACCCCCACTCTAAATCATCTAGAGCGAAGCAACCATTACCATGAAATTCAAGTCCCTCCACAGAAACTTGTGAAGCAATATCCCCACACACCTAAGGAATCCAAACACTAATGGTTTGGCACAAAAATCTCATTCCAGATTTTTTACAATGACCTTGTGCGCACCAAGATCTTTGACACTAATTGGTTTGCCCCGATACCAATTTGTTTGGGCAACCGCCATTAATAATGACCTTCGATATAATCAAGATATAATGGTAATAATAAACAAGCACAATAAAAATTTAAAGAAGAGAGAAACACAAGCACACTTAGATTTAAGTGGTTCACCAATTTGGCTACATCTATAGAGGCCCGATTCCACTATATATGAACAAGTTACAAGTAAAATACAAAATACTACGAAGAATAAATCACATACCCTTTACTCTCTTACCCAAATCCTGGATAGCGGTTATACTCCAACTCTCCACCGAATTGAATCAAAGTTCTAAACTTAGAAGCCTCTCAATCTTAAGCTTATAAGTGTTTTCCAAGTTCCCCATGTACCCAACCCGGCCCATACCAATCCCCATGTAACTTGGTGAGAAATTGCTCACAAAATACATATAGAGCACATCCACAATACATAAAACACTCACACACTTCCTCCTTTTCCACCTTTGAGCATTACACATGGATGAAAGGGAAAATATCTCACATCTCTTCGTCAAGCTCTTAAGAGTTACTGAAAACGTAGGGTTTAAACACCAAACTGATGCTTTATACATGGAAGAAGTTTGTGCAAAACCCCGAAAGACCCCTCATTTAGTCCACCTCCGTACCCGTTTGTTGTAGCTAACAAACCCCTTGTTGTCTGTCAACCTTCCTTCGCTGCAGTGAACAAACCCTTCGTTGGTTGCGTATTTCTATATTCTAAGATCTCAAATCTCTGCCCACTCTGCGTGCAGCAAACCACCCCTTTGCTGTAGTGAATGGGCTAGAATTTCGAGCCATTTCCACAACGCCGACTGACACTTGCACCATCTTCCTGATTCGTCGGGTGGGACACTTGTAGATGACGACTTGTGATTACTGAGGCTACATTTGGACGCATTGATCCAGATTTTTATCACCATGATATGGCGAGTTCAAGGGGGGAGGGGAATGGTGTGGTGGGACCTGCTGGGGACAAAACTTAAGAAGATTCGATACGGATACATACAAGTATGATACAATACGGATACAATGATACTGATTTTTTCCCACTAAGTAGGATACGAAGACATTGGGATACGTTGTATATTATATATATTTAGATGTATAATATTTTGATGTATATGGGATTTCTAGTGACATGTAGCGCGTGGTTGTGCCTACGGGAGACGACTATCTTTTATTTTTCATTTTTTAGTTTGGAGTTTATTGTAATTTTCCTTTATTTTTAGTGTTTAATTAGTTTCCAATTATGTTTGGGGCTAATGAGTCATTTTTAGGTATTAGTTGCCCTTTTGGTCTTTTTGGGTAATAGCTATTTATTGGCCTTTTGGCCCTCATTTGTACTTAACCTTGAATATTGAGAATTAAGATTAGAGAGAGAAAGAAACCCATTTCTTTAGTTTAATTATTTGTTGTTGTTGTGTAGGTAATAGTTGTTGTGTAGTGTAGTAATAACGCTTCCGTATTTGAAGATTCACATCAAATTGGTATCAGAGATGCGTTTGTTCCTGGTGTTCGTCGAAGTGTGTGAAGCGGGTCACGAGTTGAGATTCCAACTTTGACAATCCTGCAATCGAAAGATTGATAAATGCCCAAATGAGAATTGGGTGAATGGAAACCCTAAATTCCATCACCACTAAAAGAGGAGATACCAACTCTTTTATCTCGTCCACCCTCCATCTCCACCACCACCATCCCCCACTTCCACCTCCACCTCCTACCGCCACACAACCACCACCCCATTCTACATGAATTTCCGTCTTCAAATTTTTTCCCAAACCTTAATCTAAGAAACCTAACACCCCAAATTGAAACTCTAGCCCTCAAGAAGTCAAGAACCTACAAGCCCAAATCAAGAACCCACCCCCTACCCCTACCCTACCAAACAACTCGCAACCCTGCCTCAACCACTTCTAACCCCATTTCCGGCGCAAAAACACCCCCAAACCCCGGAAACAACCCAAGCAACCCCCTTCCTCCCCTACTACCGCTGACCTTCCCCCTGTCCAAAAATATCTTCCCCGCCACCAATTCTCCACCGGGAGTGACAACCGGAAATTTTCTGCCGCATGAACGGCTCCACGGCTCCCCTCTGTTACAAACCATTATAGTCGCCGAGAAGGATGCGGTTCGATCGGAACTACAGGGAACTCACTGGAGTTGCAAGGACTGGCCACCAACAATAAGGAACCACTAGAAATGATCCCGATCGTGCCGGAAAATGGTGCTGAGGCTGCCGACGGCCAAACCTTGGCCGGTCGATCGTATCTTTCCTCCGATTCAACCCCTGTTCCACCGGAGCCTACCAAATATCCAGTCGAACCCATCCCAGGATCACCTGCCTTTATTACCAACCCATATTCCAAAAAAAAAAAATACTTAATATATTCCCCACCTTCATCAAATCCTAATATCCAATCCACCAACAAAACCTAGCCCATTTTTTTTAAACTAAAACAACCCCACCTCCTATTAACCCCATTTTTTACCCCTTTTCCCACTCATTAATGCCCAACCGCAAGTAAATCCGACCCCAAACGGGCCCACCCTACTTCGAACCGATCGCACCCACTCAATTGACCTTTATTCCGGTCAATTTTTGACACAACATATGACTTCCATGAGAAATGTACCCACCGGGGATACATTTTCCAACTATTTGCTATCGGGGATGTCGCCGTCTTCAGTCCTCTTGTTTCGCCATCGTACTTGCAAATGTGCGGTCGCCGGAGTTACATTCCGGTCAGATTTAGGGGTCCACCAAGCCAAGTTGCAACCATGTGCTTATGGTGTTGAGAAGGCGGAATGGTCGTCAGTTTTTGGTTGCTCGGATTCTGTAGGGAGGCATCGTTGAGATTCGGGTATATTAGACCCACTTGTTGAAAGTTCATATGGGTCTAACAGAAGTTTAGCCGGTCCATTTGTGTGTTGGATTTGATTTGGGGTTTTGCTTTGCTTTGGAATTTTGGAAACTAACACTTGTACCAACACGTGTTCATGTGGCATCGATGAGTCACCCTCCAAGCTCGAGGACGAGCTTTTTCGAAGACGGGGAAAATGATGTATATGAGATTTCTAGCGACTCGTGGCGCGTGGTTGTGCCTACGGGAGACGACAATATTTTATTTTCCATTTTTTAGTTTAGAGTTTAGTGTAATTTTCTTTTATTTTTAGTGCTTAATTAGTTTCCAAGTATGTTTGGGACTAATGAGTCATTTTTAGTTATTAGTTGTCCTTTTTGGTCTTTTTGAGTAATAGCTTGGCTAGCAAGCTAACTCTTCCTATAAATAGGCCTTTTGACCCTCATTTGAACTTGACTTTGAATATTGAGAATTGAGAATAGAGAGAGAAAGAAACCCATTTCTTTAGTTTAATTTTTTTGTTGTTGTTATTGTTGTGTAGGTAATAGTTGTTGTGTAGTGTAGTAATAACGCTTCGCATTTGAAGTTTTACATAATATTTTATTAAATATTTCAACTAAACTAGGTTGTCTTTTGCCAAAGCAATACTGTCTAGAAAACTGTGCAAGTGCAAATGAAGAGGGAAATGTATACTTGTCGGAAACATTATGTCCAACACTATCTACGGTAAAGATGAAGGGGAAATGAACTGTTTAAGCCCACAAACATCATAGATTAAGCGGAAATGAACTATTTTTAACCCCAAAACAATGTGAAACAGTAAGAATTGCCAAACACCCATCGTTAATACAACATTCAACAACAGCTATTAACAAAAATGAACAAGAAGTCATTAATTGTTAAATAACAGAATATTAGTCACATCAAATCCCTAACGTTAGAGTACCAACGACAAAAAGGTAGAGCACCAATTTTATTTCTTATATTTCTTCAAAAAAGAAGAGAGGAAAAGAACATATCAGAGCGTATCCGAGCGTACCCGAAACTTGTTTTAAATAAAAAAAATTCAGTATACTTAAAATTGCATATCCAATCCGTATCCGAACGTATCGGACGCGTATCCTTATCTGATACGTGTCGGATACGGATTTGTAACCCTATACAGAGTAGCCGTGCTTCATAGACCAGAACGCGAGCCAGCGGTCCAAATCAGTCGAGGGTTTATCTATTTGTTTTTATTTAATTATACTTTTTTTTCTCGTCATTATCCATGCGAAGTTGGTGCTTAGCTAGGAACCCATGGCCACTCATTGTACTCGATCAATTTTATGAGAGTTCAGTGATATGTGCGTGTTCACATCACTTTTAGCCATGGCAGTAGGTGTCCTCGAGTTCTCATTTTTTAACATCTCATAAACAACATTGCGGAGGTGCTTCAAATTATCAATGCAAGTGCTCTCTGAAATCATGACATCAATTGCGAAACCTCACTAACGTTAAAAGAGCTCTTGCCATTTTTGTTTGAGCGGATGTCTTTCTGGTCGCATCTCGCACTCGTATGAAATTATGGGTTATCAGAAGAAACGTTCGCGAGAATGCGATTAAAGTTCCTGTCGCACGCGAAATTGGCGACAGAATAGGATACAAGGATATGTCGGTGTGTTCGAGAAATAATTAGACATAAGCGGTAAGCCGAAGGTGTCCCTCTTCTCTACACCTTACAATACTCTAAACACTGTTAACCGAGTTTGTTTTTCCCCCTCTTCTGATCGTGCAGAAGAATGGCGGATAAAACAACTGTAATGGTGGAAGTTGGAACTCATGTTCTCTTCATACTTCTTGTTACTTGAATCCTTGTCATTGGAAATTGTGTACGGTATTGTTGAGTGATCAAGATTGTTTTTTTTATCTATATTTTTAAATTACAGTAGTTGAGAGTGAGTGATGAGCGGATATAGAGATTGAGGACGAGGGGTTTTGTAGTTATTTCTGAGGGTGCAAGTCATTTCAGATTATAGCCATCGAGACAACTAGCTGTTAGGGAGGCGGCAATGGACATGCCGCCTGGAATCTCAGGTGGCAAGGGTTTTGCCGCCTTGATGGTTTGTATTCACCAACTTCTGGAGTTATATGTTACAATCCATTTTGTCAGAGGCCAAATTCTGCCTGCGACGTGGTATGCCAAAATAGGTTGCGCGATTGGAGTTGGTTTAAGGAATATTTGCATCATTTGCTTCTCATCTGTAGACGGACATGCTTTTCTGCTGAACTTGAAGTTTTGGCTTCTTTCATGTTAGAACCTTTTGAACAGTCATTCAATCTACTTTTCTTGTGACGACTATAATTTCTAGCTTCCACTTTTGTAAAACACCCTTGTCCAAGATTTGTAAGTGCTTCATTTCATAGAATTTTGAATACCTCTTCTTTCATCCTAAAATTAGATAGTATTTTGTCCAACAATCAACGTACCTCAACGTAGGGTAAACAAAATAATGAAGCTACCATGAAGAAATGGATCAGCAATATTCTTTTGTACTCGTGACCTACCAACCATGAAGAAATTCAACTTGTATCACAGTCTGTTTAGGTGCTTGCTTTTATTCTGTATAAACTGTTCAGATTGAGATCATGTGTTCTTTTACCTCTTTCTTCAATTTGTTTTGGTAATTGCTCTAACTCAACATCCAGATAGTCTGCCAATCCCAAAACAATTCCCATGGAAGCCATTTTTGCTAGGGAGAATATTTCATCAAAGCCAATTCCTTTTTTTTTTTTTTCATATCCTGTGACTACCAAACGAATTTTTAAGGGTTTTCCTGCTCTTACGAAGTTCTACCAACTCTCAAGTAAGCCTTATTCTTTTGTAACTAGTTCATCTCAGAGACGGGGTTTCTTGTGGATGGATGTGTCTACAAAAGAACTGTGAAATTTGACATCTAAACTTTTGTGACTTCATTCCTTTTAAGTTTATATAAAATAAATTTAAATCCATTCCTCAGTGATCAGGACTATCTTGATCTAAAAAGATCGTACCCAGTGCACAAGGCTCCCGCTTAATTGCAGGGTGTGGGAGAGGCAGATGTCCGCTGGCTTTATCTCCATATATGGAGAGCCTGCTCCCATGTCTCGAACCCGAGACCAACTGTAGCTTCGGCAAGGTCAATCTTGATCTCAGAAGTATAAATCTATCTAGATATGTTAAATCTTCACTTTAGAACAAGAACACCCGGTCCCAGTTAAAATAGCGCTGTAAATTTCTTCACCCCAATTCTGACATTTTACTTTTCATGGCAGTTAAGACCTTTCCATTTCCTGTTTCCACTGAACAATATAATATTTTAGCTAGCCCAATATTCATGAAACTTGAGATGTCATTTTCCTGTCATCCGTCCTTTCATGATACTGAAGGATTCCATTCTGGATGATAAATCTTTTACTTTTTTTGATGTTTAAATAAGCTTTCTCGTTTGGTTTGTGGTGAAGTGAAATATATGTTTGAGATTTCACTCTCACCCAGGTTTACCTCGAACCAAACCGGGCATTGGTTTTAATAGCAAGAACGCAAAATGGTCTTAATTATATTATTGCATTTGTAGACTATTTTATGGATATTTTGGATTTAACCCCCACTTTTTATGATCGGTTTCGATAGCTCCCGAGTCTCCAAAAGCTAACAAAGTGACGCTAAAATGCCGTGGGAGGGTGTATTGCAAATTAAATTTAAAATTGGGGTGTACCTTCTCAGCCAGTCCAAAAAATGGGGTTTAAACTGTCAAAACACCTCGCGCATTTTTTATTTTTTTGATGTATAATTGAAGATTGAGAGCTCAGTTGCAGTGAAGTTGAAACATTTCTCTATCTTAGTTCAGTTAATGCTGGAAAAAGAGGGGATAGTGGATGTTCCGGCAACTCAGAGAATGGAGCGAATGGCATCTCTAGCCAAAGAACACTCGGAAGAGCACCGTGCAGCATTACAGAGGGCCGTTACGCTAGATGTTCCATACGCTTACTCACCTTCTTACGGAACATTCCATGAAACAGAGGAAGACGAAGAAGACGACTCTATAGAGGAAGGGGAGGGCTCTGGTAGATCAAACTGGGGTTTTTCTTTCATGTCCTCCAAGAGAGGGAGAGCGAGTTGGGATGGATTAGTAGTGCGTCTTTTCAACAAAGACGCGTCTGGCGAGATGGTATTGAAACCATAGATCTGTATTGGATATATATTATTTTTAACATATTATGAATTGCAATGTAGAAATAACTTTTGTAATTAAATTTATGATTTGTAATCATCTTAAAATAATATATCCAAAAAGGGGACCATATGCCATTGTGTGTTTGATTCCAAAGATTTTATGAGATGCTAGCTAGAGAAATAGTAGAAAAAGAGATGAATGGCTTGATGAGCTGCTCTTATTTTTTGGGTTGTACATAATCTAGTTTTTACCATAAATAAATAGATTATATGAAAATTGGGAAAAATAAGAGAAAATTTCACTTAGCCGTTCATACGTCTGTTTCTCCTCACTTTTCAATTTTTTTTTTTTGAATATGAAATCTTTTTTTTTTAAAACTCTTGTTTGGATTTACAATCAATCACAACCTAATATATAATGTAGGTTAGCCAAACAACATGCATTCTTTCATTCATGTCATTCCATTCTTGGGATTATCATGATTGTGTATTGTTTGATGACGTGTAGCCTTGTAAAGGATTCAATGTTCCTATGTTGATGGTTTAGTGATGGGGTCGGATCCATCCAAAGAATGCGTTTTGGTTTTGAGAATGAGTTGGAGCATCCGGATAAATATACAAGTCAAATCACACCAACTTTGCAAAATCAACATTTCTGCTATGCACAACCAGCTTTCGTGAATCGTAAAACCAATTTGTGACACGCAATACTATTTGGCTGTGCTATGAAACCATTAAACCAATTTGGCCCAAACAAACACAGTTCGAGTTCAAAGGGAACCACAATAAAAACTTAGGGTGTGTTTGATTGAAAAATTGGAAAATGAATTGATTTTCATGGAAAGCTATTTTAAGGAATTATTTTTCATATAAAATAATTCTGGGTACTGTTTGTAATTTTTTTCTAATTAGAAAATTATGTATTTCCCCGTTTTTGTTTCTTGAGCTAGGTAACAGGTCTTTATATTCCATGTTGGTGATGAGTCCATCTGGGAATCCTCAAAGATTTACATGGATTGATAATATAAACGAATGGAATCTTTTTTGGTACGCACCTAATGCTCAATGTCACAGGTATTTAGTGTGCAGAATATGGTATGTGACACTGCGTCTCCGGTTTGTAAATGTATGAAGGGATTTAAGCCTAGGAATTTACAGGCGTGAAGATTGAGAGATGGGTCTGATGAGGTGTGAGAAGTACGTAGTGGAATTGTTCTGGTGATGGGTTTTGGGCATTGAAGAATATGAAGTTGTCGGAGAGTTAAAGTTCGTTGGTGAACAAGACTATGAGTTTGGGTCAGTTGCCGAAAAACTGTTCTTGCATGGCTTTTGCGAGTTTAAATATTACCGAAGATGATTCTAGGTGTGCAATTTGGGCTACTGGGCTTCTTGATACGAATCAATATGCTATGGCTGAAGGTGGACAAGATCTGTTCGTTAGAGTTGCCGCTTCTGGTTTAGATATCTGTAGCAATGAAAGACTGCAACGACTGTAAGAAAGAGAAACAGAGAGGGGGAGAAAGGGATATAGTACCTGATCGCAAGATATGGGGAGGGAGTTTTGGAAATAAACACGCATGGGTTGGAAACTAGTGGGTAGAATTTTATTTGGAATCCAATTCTTTAAGGGTGGTGGGGAATCGTATCCCGACTTCTCAAGGAAAAATAAGTCACGTGAGAGGTTTTATGGAAATCAATTCTTTGGAAAATTTTGCAATCAAATGCTCAAAAAGATGAAAAATATGTGGAAAATGTAGTCAATCGAACACTCTTAGGGTCCTTTTGATTGGCGTTGCATTGCTTTTCATGGAAAATACTTGTTTTAGTTTTTTATTTTTTATTTTTTTTATCTTTGCTGTGGTTGATTTCAAATACATTCTATGAAAACAATAGTTTTTAATATGAGAAGTTCTTTGTAGTTCAACTCCCAAATAATTGGTTTCCATGAAAGACTTGAACAATAAAACAAAACCACTCCTATCTCTTTTCACTCCAACTTCTCTTTAAAATAAACTATATATTTGAATCATTTTCAACTTTGTAATTGTAACCATACACAATCTTATATTTTTTTTCTAATGTTATTATTCAGAGGAAAAGCGAAGTATTAAGTAGCTCATATATATTATCCCCTCCCCACTCCCACTTTTCAGGTTGCTTGACCACAAAGCCATTATTTAGTTGTTCATGGAATCTAAAATTCGCCCATCTAATCGGAACAATGGGCCCTTTTGATAGCCCTTATTTACCCTGAAAAATGAATATTTGCTACCCATTTGCCCTTTTTTTGGGTGTTTGATAGTTCAAATTTGGAATGCGAGCCTCTTTTGCTATCTTTGCAAAGATGCTCAGAAGTGGTAGTGACAAAACTATAAGTTGGGCAAATATGCACGGACCAAATATGAGTTGAGCCAATTCATTTTTTTTTCCTATTCAAGTAAGTATTAAAATTCCAAGTAAATGTAAAAAAAAATTATATTTTAAAACTTTTAAACACGGGACCTATATTTGACTCATATTTTTTTTGTTAATGAGCTTTATATTTGACTCATAGCTTTTAAATATGGATTCCATATTCGACTAATAGCTTTTAAAAGTAGGTTCCATATTTGACTCATAACTTTTAAAAATGAATCCCATAGGGGAGAGGGGGGGGGGGGGTAATAAGTACCAAGTTCCAGTGACTTGATTAATGATGCAAGAGATTTTTTCACTCGATCAATGTTGTCAAATGTCCTATTTTGCCAACTCAGCGCATTAAAGTGATCAACATACCCGCAAAATATCTTTAACAACCAATTACCTCGTTTTTTGCAAAAAGATAACTCCAAATCTACAAATTCAAAATTCACAAAATTTATATATTTGGAATATACTCTTCAATATTTATCAAACAACACTCATATTCGATATTTTTTTACGGAAAAATTGAAACAAAAAAAATTTACTGTTTCAGTCAAACCTTCATTTTTTGGGTAAAAAAAATCCATTTTTTTTGGTGAAGACCTTATTATCCAGTTTCGGCGATGGTGCTGCTGGCGCGAACTAAAAAAAGGAAAGAAATAAACGCAGAGAGAGAGAGAGAGAGAGAGAGAGAGAGAGAGAGAGACGAGGAGGGAGAAACACTCCAACAGGGATGTCTGACGGATTGTTTCGACGAGTCTCCGGTGGGGTGGGGGTGGCGCTGCGAGAGAGAGAAAGTGGTAATGTGTTTGTTTTTAGAGATAGAGAGAGTAAGTGAGTTTAAAATGGATATGAGTGAATGATACATTTATCAAAATATATGTGCTCTATAATGAAAAAGAACTTTGTGCATTTAATAAAAAAGTCAATGTGCTTTTATGTATCTTTGACCCAATAAATGAGACTAACCCATAATAAAGCCCGAAGAAAATGTTGCCAAGCTAAATGTTTACTCTTGACAAATACACTATTGCTGATATTGCTTTAGTGAGAGAAATCCCTTCAGTTGTTGTTTTTATCTCGTTTCATTTTTTACAATACTATATGATATGAAGAACTCAAACTCGAACCGGTATATATTTAACCAATCTCTTGTAATTTAATTGAAATCTTTGATGGGATTTTCAGGTTTGGGTTAAGCAATGTGAATTGGAAGTTATTCTTTTATTATATTGTATATTTTTAGTACTTGTAATAAATTTGATTATGGATGGAGGACTTTATTTATTTATAATTTGTTTTAAAAAAAATAAATTAAAATAGTCCTTATTTTTTCTAAGTTGATTTAATTTTAGTTAGTGATGCCAATTGTATCCTTATATTTAAATATTGTATAACAATATTTGACCTCCAATCATCACTGACCACCAGACCAGGCTTCTCGTCGCCGAATTTGGATGCTTGTAATCACCATAGGGCTTTTGATCACCATTGCTCCGGCCGATAACCAACATAAAATAAATGGTGTTTCTAAGGGCACCACATTTTTTGCTCCAAAATACCAAAACATTGTTTTTACTTCACAATGCCACTTAATTCTAATAGTTACTTTCAAATACCATATTAGGGTCACCACATATGACACACCCCAACCTAGTTACTTATAATTAAGTTTGAAATTCAAAGTGAGTCAAATCATAATTACCTTAACCAAACCATAAACATGAGTATCCTTTTTCAATTATTAACAAGAATCAATAAAACTAAAGCTTTTCACAATTTTAAAGTAATTATGCTTATTCAAACATACTGAAAGGATAAGTAGTCTTAAATTACCCCATTTGTGTTTGACCAAAATCATAATTTTATGCATCCCTTGCTAACCCAACCCGATCTCCTAGATTTGGCAGTGACATCACAGTACCTTGGTAATTTAACAGGCTTTCCCTTTTCGTTTGTCTGGCACTTGTTCAACCGGTTCTTCTTCCTTTCCTTAAGGACTTTTCCCTAATTGCCCACATATTTTTCTCCAATTTTTCTCCTCAATTCTTCTTCATCGACTTCCTACTTCTTTCCCTCTCACGCAAAACTATTTATGGCTTAGTTTTGGTTGAAGGATGAGGTAATATAAAGGGCGTAAAGTTGGCCAAACTCACATACTTCTTTAACCAATCAAAATCCACCATTTGTTGTACTAATAAGACGAAATATCATTTAACGAATGGACAAATTTTCCCCTGCTTCGTAATTCCAGCATAACTTCTTGCTCAGACCTCCGTTTAACACATCATTTTTTGCGTTACAAACCTAACTCATATATCTACAACTATATAGTTTTTACTTTAAGTCAATTGTTATTTTATAAGGGTCAAAACTAGTCTCCAACCTAAATATTCCTACCGAAACTTTAAAATTTTGTATTTGTAACTAATTCGATTTTTCGTGCTTTCTGAAGGTAGGATTAAACTAAACATAATAAATTAACATTATATATATTAATAACACATTACCTATGTCACATAAGCTAAGCATGATTTAAGCATAATTTATCATAATCTTATTCGGGTTGTCACAACTTTCCATCCTTAAAAAATTTCGTCCCCGGAATTTAGTATGAATTTCACTTACCAAACAATTAAGAATGCTATTTACTTAAGCTATATTCCCTTTACCATGTTGATTATTTAATTTCATTGATACTCCACAATACTTTAACTATGGGACTAACCTTATTCCTTAATACCTGCTCCTTTTGATCAATAATTTCCATCGGTTCTTCGTTGTACGGCAAATTTTCTTTCATAATATCTTCAGTTTCTTTATCATTTACACGTAATGATAATCATCTAATGATTTCTTATCAATGAAAACCAATTCCCAACACTAATATTACTTCATACCTTTATATGTGTATGTCGAACATTCACGTATAACAAATTATCAGTTGTATCAGCATATATTCACAATGACTGAACATTCTTAACAAACCTAGTACCATTCTTTACCGTTCTCCCTTCATTTATATAGTCCATCCTTATCATAGTGTAATATTTCAAATCATAAATATCATATTACCAGACTAGTTTATTACACATCACATTTCTATCTCCGCTCTAACACTAAATATATGTGTTTGACGTGAACTACTTTCTGTATCATGTCTGAAGTTTAAGAGTATGTCAAATATCATCCTTACAATTTCTTAATTTAATTATAGCCTCACTACTATTCATATATCGAAACTGAACAATCATTCACTAAATGTTTATTCTTAACCTAGATTTCATATTCACCTTCATGTTTATTGTGCAATCATGCACTATGAACTCAGTCTAACTTCTCACTATATTCACTTTTTCAGTATCATTTGATTATTCTTTAACTAAATAGACAATGATCTTAGAAAGTCATTTATCTAACACAATAACTTCACAATCATAATCTTATCCCAATGTTATTGACATGATATTCTTATGCAATATCATTAATACACTCATCTTACCCGTTTAGTAACATGGATGTTAAACGTACCATCACCACTTAAAACTTTAACCATACTTACCAACCCCCTAATACTTCTCTAACTATTATATGTCATATTTGTTTCAAATAACCTGTAAAAATACCTTAATATATCCCCTTATGGTATCTCACATAGCACATTATCTTTGCACATACTTCTTGGTGACTCCGTAGAATGTCAATCATATTCATTATATGTTATACTCTTAGTGATAACACGTACTTACAATGACAAATACAACTTAATATCCACCCAAATCAGCTGTGAATATTCCAACCCGATTAGCATCTTTCCCATACTTATACACCACACATACTCTTAAAAGGGCTCCCCAATATTTTTAAACTTTCAACTCTTTAACACTTCGTCTCAACTCTACTATTCATATAAGAATTTCAAAAACATCCCAAGAGTAATATTCACTACATATACTCATGATATTAAAAAAATACATCTAAACTCTTATTACTCTTTTCTTATACTTATCATAATTCAGTATGAACCCGTATTCAGATCAATTGTGATATATTGATAAGTAATTTAATTTCAGACCATTTCACATATTAAATTTAAACATATACATCTATTAATCTACCCACTTCACCTTTACCATGTGAATCTTCATTTTATTCACACTTTAACAATTTATCATCCCACCCTTTAACAGAATATGGGTTCCCGTACCTCACTCTCCCATATAAATGGGCACACACCAAACCATGGTTTAATAAGTGACGCAACTCAAGTCTACATATTCTAGTATAAGAAGAGATTACATCTAATACTTCACAATTTTCGTATACCACGTTTTGCCTTTGAAGATTTTCCTTCAATGACACGTTTGTCCATACAACAAATAAAACAATGCAAGGATTCATATTAAAATACCTGTATTCACTGTCATCCCTGAATAAACCTTAACATCTCATTTCCTTTTCTGCAAGATCCATACATTTCATATCCCATACAACAATATATAAGTATAACTAACAAATGTTAGTCAATAAAGCCAATTTGCTTATGACTCAAAACAATTTCTACTTTCACTGCCAAATCTAGGCGCTCCTCCCCCCAGAAACTCTAAAACCTAGGCTCTGAAACCAAAGTTGACACACCCCAACCTAGTTACTTATAATTAAGTTTGAAATTCAAAGTGAGTCAAATCATAATTACCTTAACCAAACCATAAACATGAGTATCCTTTTTCAATTATTAACAAGAATCAATAAAACTAAAGCTTTTCACAATTTTAAAGTAATTATGCTTATTCAAACATACTGACAGGATGAGTAGTCTTAAATTACCCCATTTATGTTTGACCAAAATCATGATTTTATGCATCCCTTGCTAACCCAACCCGATCTCCTAGATTTGGCAATGTCATCACATTACCTTGGTAATTTAACAGGCTTTCCCTTTTCGTTTGTCTGACACTTGTTCAACTGGTTCTTCTTCCTTTCCTTAAGGACTTTTCCCTAATTGCCCATAGATTTTTCTCCAATTTTTCTCCTCAATTCTTCTTCTTCAACTTCCCACTTCTCTTCCTCTCAATCCAAACTATTTAATGGCTGAGTTTTGGTTGAAGGAAGATGTAATATCAAGGATGTAAAGTCGGCCAAACTCACCTCCTTCTTTAACCAATCAAAATCCACCATTTGTTATACTAATAAGATGAAATATCATTTAACGAATGGACAAATTAGCCCCTGCTTCGTAATTCCAGCATAACTTCTTGCTCAGACCTCTGTTTAACACATCGTTTTTTGTGTTACAAACCTAACTCATATATCTACAACTATATAGTTTTACTTTAAGTCAAATGTTAATTTATAAGGGTTAAAACTAGTCTCCAACCTAAATATTCCCATCGAAACTTTAAAATTTTGTATTTGTAACTAATTCGATTTTTCGTACTTTCTGAAGGTAGGATTAGACTGAATATAATAAATTAACATTATATATATTAATAACACATTACCCATGTCACATAAGCTAAGCATGATTTAAGCATAATTTATCATAATCATATTCGGGTTGTCACAACATATTTAAAGTTATAAAAATCATTTACACACTTTCCCTCCATCTCTCTACACATTGAACCCTCCAAACCTTTCATCTTCAACTTTGAAACTTTTTATAGTCAAATCCATTCTCCTTCAACTAAAGATTAAATATGAGGTTGGTACATTGAATACACTACTCATTTGAATACCAAAATTTTTAAATTACCCCTTTGAGTATCCTTTTGAACTTATATATATATATATATATATATATATATATATATATATATATATATATAAATTAAGCAAGATTTGTTGCTTCTCTCACAACTCAGTCAATTAGCTCCAAGGCATTGAACGGGTTTAAACACTTCGAGCTGCTCCATCTCTCTCTACACTTCAGACGAACTACTCCATCTCTCTACACTTCTCCAAGGTTAATATGACTGCAATAATAATTTTATAATGTTACCCACTGAACCAACAAACTCGAAATCTATGTTTGTTTTGTTTTCTGAACATAAGATTAAATTAAACCCATTTTTAATGTTACCCTCGTATGGATTGTCTAAAAGTTGAAGGATATGAACTAGGATTTCATTCGTTATGAACATACCGAATGAATTCTATTTATTCGATATGTTCATGATGAATAATTTTTTTATTACCTAGGGTTTTATTCGTTACATTCATACGGAATAAACTATAATTTTCGGCATATTTTTGCCGAATGAATCTAGGTTTTACCTAGTTTCCATTCGTTGGTTGCTACATCCCTTGGGCAAATTTTTTGAAACTCCGATGCTTGTTCCGTGTATTTATCAATCCAAGGTTTTGCTCCGGGTAATGAAAAACTATGCCAATGACTTGCTACCGGGGGAATATGACAACCATACTTCAACTTCAAAGCTATAAAGTGATTTTCGCAAGCATATGCAATCTCTATGAACGTTGGATGCATGATTCGTTCATGTCTCATCGGTAGAAATATGAGACACTGTCTCTTCGAGATGATGATGCACACGCACTTAAAAGTTTGTGCCAAAAGATAACCATACTCTGGTATGTGAAATAACCTAAACACCCTAACGTGTTTTAGTTAATAAATAAAACTCCAACTCTTTTATATTTAATTTTTAACTTGATTGAAACTGTTGTAAGCACCCACACAAGTAAACACAGATTTGGGATGATGTTGCTGAAATAAAATAATTTAGAATGTCATGAGGCAAAATTGAAGTTGACACAGTATTTATTCTCGAGGAACCCACCGTGGTGGTAAACCCTATGTCCCTAGTCCCAGGACAACTCACACACCCAAGTCCACTATTACCAATTGCAAGTTACATATTACAGTCCTCCAAGTCCACAATTAATTAAACAAGGCAAATACAAACCCGTACACACAGCCTGGTCTAAAACAACCCAACTTGATTGAAAATCAGTCAACCCAATAACACCCCGGTAATAGTGACTATCACTTACTCACTACACACGCACAACGACACACTCAAATCCGAGACTCTGTGAAGTTGTGCCACACACAAATTTCAATATATAGAGTTTGTTTTAGTCAAAACATAAAAACATTATTGTGTTTATAAAATAAGACCAAACACCAATAGTTGAAGTCTACTTTTATTAACACCAAAAAGTTACCAATCAGGGACTAACTGATAGGTAAGGTTAAAGGTTCAAACACGCACTAACAAATGAGTTTTTGCTCAAGCCAAACCACATACCCAAATCAATCTAATTTAAACCAAAGTAAATAATGATTTTAATTAGTTAAAGAAAGTTTAGATTACTTTTAGGTGTTCTACACAAAAGTATAACCCACCGCTGAGATAAAGAAATTCAAATCTAATTTTAGTTAAGTCCAAAAACAAACAAACACTCAATACCCAAAATAAATTCAGTCCAAAGATAGTATAAACAAAATTTGTCCAAATAAATTTTATCCAAATAAACTTCGGTCAAAATAGAATTTCAGTCCAAGGTATTTTTGACCAAATAATTTTTTAGACCAAAAAGAATATTTAGTCCAAATAGGTGATCACAACAATCTCAACACAAGCAGATAATAAAAAGAATACACACTATCTGGATCTAAAATGTCTAACACTAAACGTGTCAATACCAACAAATTAATTTAAAAAAAATAATCTACTAAAAGTGATTTCAAAACAACAACCTTTTTGATTTTAAATAAAAAAAAAAAAAAAAACAATCCCAACACGGTCAGACACCGTTATAGTATTATTTACTCTGGAAAAAAAATTATATACAGAAGTATATATATGTATCTGTCCGTCTAGATATACGAAAATATATATATATATATATATATATATATATATATATATATAACAGATAACACACACGCACACACAGTAAAAAAAAAACACGCACACACTCAGATCACTAAACACACACACACACATAGTTCACCACATACGCACACACAGTGAATCACCACACACACACACACACACACACACACACATATATATATATATATATATATACTAGGGTATGCCCGTGCCTGAAGGCACGACATAATATTCAAAAGTGTACATCGTTAATAAGTCCATACGTCTTATTTAGTTCGCAACAAATAAACAATTTTTGAAATAGCCTATTATACGAACATATACATTTTTAAAAAATTGGACAAAAATTCATTTGTTTATGAAACAATCCACCCTGTTTAAGAACAAAAAGACTAACTATACTATTATTATTTCTAAATCTAATAATTTAACAAATTTGGGTTGAATTTCCTTTGTTTATAGAACAATTCTCTCTGTTTAAGAACAAAAATATCAATTATACAATTATTAATACATAACCTAACAAATTAATATAAAATTGCCGAAAATAATACCAAATTAAAAAAAAGTCCAAATGAAACCCCACATATGTTTTAAATTAATACCGAGACTATTCATTTGACAAAGGAATGGACATAGTAGAAAGGAACAAACCACTTCAAGTAAATAAGAATTGTAATTGAGGTACATAATACAAAAGTATTTTTTTTTATCAAATCCACCCATCAATTTTCTAAAATTGAAAATCGCATTAACCCAAGGAAGTCTACAAAACTGAAAATGCTAAAATCATTGATGAATCAACATAACATTGCCACTCTTTGTTATTACTCTCTCTAAGGGTGGAGATTCATAGTTATCGACTTCAAGCAGTTACGATCTGCTTATGCAGGGTAGCCGAAATTATATCTTCAACCCCTTTTATAACCAATCTTAATCCTTCATGTAAAGTATGGAAGCTCCGTCCGCTCTAACTGAATATAAGCACACTCGAAGACATCATCGTTGTAATACCCCGTACTTTTAAAGATATTTAAATTACAAAGGTGGGCGTAATTTGGTAAATTGAGGAATTACTGTGAATAGTAATTATGGAATTTATGAGTGAAATTGAATAAATTCAGAATATAAAGTAAATAGTAAATATTAGTTTGTAAGTGCCAGATTAATATTTACATGGATTATTTTTAATTACATGTCGCAAGTTGGGTAAAGCGACAAAGAAAATATTTTAAATTGGAAAATACGCATATTGAACATGTTGGGGCAAAATTAATGAATTTTAGTTAAGTACCTCGGATGGAGATTTCGACTGCGCCATTAGGTTCGGAATGGCCGAGATAGTCAAAATAGACTACCCGGGGGTAGTATTTGGGTTCCGGACATTTTTGGACTAGTAGGGGCTCGTAAACGGGCACACGAGTCATTTAACAATTGGGCATTTACCCAATTTCGGGTTTAAAGACTTAAGTAGCCCCCTTTCCCTTTCATTTCTGCCCTAAGAGAGAGAAGAGAGTAGAGAGAAGGAAGAGAAGAAGAAGAAGAAAGAAAAGAAGAAGAAGAGAAAGAAAATCCGGCCAAATTCGCGGGATTCGACTCGAGAACGTCGGATTTATTCCACAAGCCAAGTGTTTAACTTGCATATTGATTTAGTGTGTTAATTTCTCATATTGTAGTTGGTATAAAACTAAAGATTTTTGGGTTGAAATTTCGTGGATCAAAGGGGTTTTCGAAAGATTAAAACGGATATAACTCGATTAATACCCAATTTGAGAAACTTGAAATTAATTGAAATTAATTGTTGGATCTGGGTTCTAGGATGATTGGAACCCTTTGAATGTGTGTATTTATGGTTATTTGAGGTTGAATGACGATGAGAGAGGAGATAAAAAGCTTATATGTGTTTTAATGGAGGTTTGGATTTTTGGAGAAGAAGGTGAATAGTGACCAGCCCACTTCCGGGCTGTTTCGGACAGGAAGGGAACCGATTCAGCTCTCGGTCAAAACACAAAAGTTGTAGATAATTTCGATACGGACGCGTGGGCACCGACCGCGTATTTTTCTGATTTTTTTTCGAATTGTTATGATTTTTACAAGATGGCAGTTCCGGGGTGAGATCACCAACTCGGAAATGCACTCGGAAATTGGAAAAATAAAGGCTAGAATTATTTGGAGATAAATATTTGGAGTTCCTAAAAATAGTGTGGGGACTTCTAAATATTTTTTTTTAGTAAGGCGTGTACCTTGGGTTAGTTGAAAGTAAAATCCAAGATTTACCCAAATAGGGGTGTTCGTGAGGAAAAATACTTAAAGGGTATTTAAGTGTGATTTGAATGTTAAATAAGGGAACATGTATTGGGGTAGTGTTTTAATTGTGTGACGGCTTGTATTATTATGAATGAGAATATTCAAGGTTATTGGCTATCGTTACGAGAGTTTGGGGATTATAGCCATAAAAGATTGAGAATAGATAAATAATATATATCGGTGTCGTTGGTATTGTCATCGTGCGGTGAGAAAATATCGGAAATGATGTATTGAGGATTAGTTAAAATTGATTAATGCGTAGGATATTCGAGAGATAAATATACTACGTGGGAAATTTATTATACGGGTTGTGCGTATGCTCGAATGTTATTATATACATGGGTTAAATAATTACCTATGGGGAATTATGTATAGGTGAGAGAAATACCTATAATTATAATATGGTTGTGTGAATACCAAATTGATGATATATGTATATAGGTGGAATGTGTACCTATATGATTTTTTTATTATGTGTATGACATACCTACCATACTTGCTATCACGGGAGGTTGACGTTCGGAAGAGGACAATCTTATCCTGTGTTGCCTTCGGGGGGATTTTAGATTTGGTACCTCAAGAACATAGGGCTGTGAAAGGCTTATTTGTGAGTTGATAAGTCCGCTGCTTATGGGAGCGTAGGTATGTGCGTGACCCGTAGGTACGTGAACTATGTTCGCCTCCAATACGTGTGATTTGTATTGTTACAGTTCCTGAGTGACGTGTAACGGGTAATCCTTTTTTGTACGAGATGTACTTGGATTGGATAGCAGAGTATGAGTGCACCGCAGCTGAGGCTAGGGGTGCTATATATCTATATATGTATTGCGATTAACATATATGTGTACTTGAGATAATTCACGGATGCTTAGTAAATGAGAATGACTAAGCCACTTATATTATAGTTCGGTGGATGATTAATATACTTGTTGCATATAGTATACTGTTGATATATATGAGATGAGATATCATATAACCTAACCTTGTATAAAGTGAAAAGAATGAATAAAGTGTGATATTACTTCTGGTAGATTTATATCCGGATTTATATGAATGCGAATAATAGGTTCTAATGAGAACTATTAATAAATACGAGATGGTATAAATATGTTATGTACTGAAGGCCTAATGGATCCCGGTGATCAACATTGTCACGTAGTAGTGTATCGGGGGGGGGGGGTTCCTTGTTTGGATTTCGCTTCGTGAGACACCCCACGCACGAACGTAACGTAATGTTGGGAATGGGGAGAAGTTTAGTCCTTAGTACCCGAATCGATGAGGTTTATTAGAAGGTGGGTAATTACATTAGTTAGGCAGGGTAACTTAACTAGGTTGTCTAAAATGGTATGCGCTAGTTGTGCACTGTTAGAAGAGGGGTGAGGTGTATCTCATGTGAGAGCGATACCAGTTTAAAATATGAGAAATAACATATTTTAAAATATGGATTTTATGCACTTGCTAAAATAGTTTCAACAATCGGGCTCTGACCCATTTTCTCTACTTTTCCCCTCTCTTGCTATATATATATATATAGGTGTCCAGACACAGGGACGCCTGGATAATAATTCATTCGAGTCAGACGTTTGCTGCAGCAGCTGTGGATGCAAGCAGGTTTATTGTAGACGCTTCCATCATTGAGATCTAGATAGGAGGTATTGTAGTCATATTCGGGCAAATGGCCCAACTGTACTCATTTATTCATTTACCGCCTTTTGTGCGGAATTCGATTTGGTTGTATTATTTGGACCGAGTGTTCGGTTATTTTACTTTATTTTATTTCAGTTGTTGCATATAAACTGTTGTCCTTATTGTATTTGGATGGTTTGGTTAAAAAGATTAGTTAATTTAAAATTTTGACGTCGGCCTAATAGGATATTTGTAATTATTTGGTTTTTGACAGTGATGTTAAGAATGAACCACATGAGACTCCTGTTTTAATTTGATATAGGAGTGATCGCCCGGTATTTTATTAGGCGGGGTGTCACAGGTGGTATCAGAGCATCAGGTTCTAGTGTCCTTAGGAATCTGTGCGGACGTACTACGCTTTCAGCGTTGCTTTTGATTTGATATAGAGCCTTATGATTAGGATTGTTTATATCCTCTTATGAGATTTCGTTCTCCTGCCATTATGTAAGATTATAGTAAATCTTTTGCGCGCTCATTCGGGATTCGTGCGCTGATTGACGAAGGGCGACCATGGAAGTCCATTGTGAGGGCAGGAGGAGACGGGGCTTAGTTAGAGCTATAAGTTGATGTTGGAAATGAGGATTGCGGTAAAGGTCATTTTCCTTGCGGCATTGTCATTGATTGCTGTAATGACTACTATAGGATAGTAGCTATAATTATCTATGCACCGCTATAGTAGAGAATGGTGCTAAACTTGAATTTCCCAGTGAAGTTAGATGGGGAAAAAGCTTAAGAGGTCTTTGATGAGAATCGTGCATTGAAGTTGAGCTAGGCGAAAATAGTGTAACTTCACTTCTAGGAAGTTGAAGGATCGAAAGCTTGGGCCTAGAGTTGGGTATGGAAATACCCATATGTGAAAATTTGAGGAAAATTTTTTCACTCGTTGGAGCAATGTGAAATAGTGGGAATGATGGTCACCATATATAGAGGAGCATAATATTTTGCTCATAAATTAATCTTACAGACGGTTTTAAAATGAAAATTCCCGTGATTTAGAATGAAGTGAATGAAGTTTCTAGGTTATTCACATAAGAATCGGTCAGAGACCAACGGTGAATAAAGAGTGACATGGATAAGTGAAGTTAGTACCGGAGTAAGGTAGGTACAAGGGAGGAAGAGGCTTCTCCAGTGGAATAATAGACTCACTAGTAATTGGACTTATGTAGAGTGAGTTATATTTATTTTAGTGCAAGGTGTGAAATATGCAAAAAAAAAAAAAAAAAAAAAATATTAAAGTTGTGAGACTTTGTGATTTTAAGAGTCAAATGGGATAAAGACTCTTGGGATTCGAATTGAAATTTTGGGTATAATTGGGATACGAGCTAGTTGTGATAAGCTTAATATTTATTTATGTTATAAGTAAGTGAATACTTATAGGATAAAAATCGAATATGTTTATTCGGGAAATACGGGCTAATGTTACGAGAGATATACACGATTAGCCGATTATATTGTATATATACACGATTAGCCGATTATATTGTATATATACACGAGCATATTGAGACGTATATGTGATATGTTTAAATATATATATATATATGTGATTGGTATATTTATATGAAACATACCCCTCTAGTGCTATCATGGGAAGTTATGCATTTTGGGTGAGGCCCCTAGCTTGAGGAGCAGGGAGCGTATAGTCCCCAGGTCATAATGTCCATTTTATATTGTGTGATTTTTATCAGGAATGAGACGTGGTGGGTATGCTTCGTTCTCATTTCCTCGGAGGAACTATGATTGCTTCCCATTCATTGTGATTTGGTTTTTACCAAGTCGGTACGATAGTCCGATCGCTGGTACCCAGGATGATGTGTGAGTAATTCCCTGGAAGATGATAGCATTGAGAGACTGCATCCATTGAGTTATAGCTCTGAGGGATGGTTATTTATACTTATATAGTGTGTGATATATAAGTATGGATATACTTAATGTGTATAGTATAATGTATATATATTTATTTAAGATGTGAATCATATATATACGAACATAATAACGCATGGAATGCGAGATAAATGCTGGATGAGCTCGCCTTGATTGCTTGTCTAGATGAAAATTTGATGAGGAGATGTCTCATTACCATGATTTGAATGCATGGGGACCTTATAGATACAATTTAAGGTATGCAGGCTTTATTATTGAGCTGTGAGTTTAAGCTCATTGTTGTTTGGGCTAAGGACTTAGTGTTAGTACAAGCGCTTGGTGGTGTGGCTCCTGGAAAGAATTAAGAGTTTTGACCACATTTTGTCGATAGGAGATATGGGATTATCCGAGTGGCATATTTGAACTAGCGAACCTCCACGACCGACAAAGTTAAGTAATAGTGTATAGGAGGGGTTCCTTGTTTGGATTTCGCTTGCGAGACGCTCCACGCATGAACATTAATGACGTCGGGAGTGGAGAGATGTTATATAATGCAAGGATGCTATTTTTGACGATAATTTACCTAGTGTAGAGCAAACACTATCGAGTGAGATTCGTTTGATGACGGTATAATCATATAGAGTTATAAGTGCTACGGAGAAGCACTGAAAATTATTCTCTCATCGCAAGTATGTGGGTGAGTTAAGGTGAAGGAAATCGATTTGAGACGTTTATTCAGGCCTTGAATAGAAGGCAAATTCAGAGGAAATACATTTTGGGTATAATGTTCATAGCGCTTTTGCAGAGAGTAGGTGCCCAATTAGTTAGATTTTGCATTTCACTAAGATGGAAGGATATAGTGGTAGAAGTACGCTGGTAGGTTAACGAGGTAAAATTTAGAACATCCCGTTGGTGTCCCTTGGACCTTTATATCTCGATGACCGACGATGCGAGGGAGTAGTGTAACGGGAGGGTTCCTTGTTTGGATTTCGCTTTGCGAGACGTCCCACGCATGAAACCGAGCAAATGTCGGAAGTTGAGAGAGGTCTTGAGCACTAGGGAAATATTTAGAATAGTACTCATATTACGTGTGTTAGAGACACCTTAATCTTAAGACTACCACGAAGTAAGGGCAATAAGGCACTGATATACGAAGACTATTGTAAGATAACCACAAGACGATCGATGGGATAATCTTAAGAAGGATTGAATTTCCAAGTATCGGGTGAATTAAATTTCGAATTATTCGGGTTAAGGGATACCCATGTGTTAGTACCAGGCCAATGAAATGAGGCCCATTATTTAGAGTGAGTGTGATGTATCAAAATGTTTGCAATGGTGGTGCATATATGCACGGATGATAGGGGGTATGGGTACCCTGATTAGTAAATCCCAAAAATGTCCAAGATTGAAAGATGTGAAAATATATATGTATAATATATGCCTGAAGGGCGGCTATAAACAAGGTTAAATGGTATAGCGTATTGAATGTCGTGCGAGAATGATGATAATGCAAACATTTATGTGCAACGAGAGCTAACACACCTGAGATGGGATTGAAAGGCTGTGGAAAGTCATTTAAAAAAAAAGTACCTCTTAATGAAAAGGTTACCCAATTTATTGTGAGAAAGTGGAGCGGGGTCTTACTCAAGCGAGTATTGAAGAGTGGCTTGCGCGTGATTGTATGGTTAGCATACTCCAAGTAAAGAAGGAGTGTATGTAGTACCAAATTCCGGAAAAGTATATGATAGTTAATACTTTAATTTTCGGCATAGGGAATATACCTTGTAGATTAAAAGAGAGATAGTAATCTGAATATTTATATAATACGTAGCGATGAGAATAAAACACATATGAGAAGTGTACAATTAGGATGGGAATATGCCTATGAATCTTAATAGGATGTGTGTATGCCTATTATGTGATATTATTATTAAGAGCATTAATGGGTGATAACCTCGGGGGTGCAAGAACATTATTGATTAAGTGCGCTAATGGGTGTTAACCCGGGGTGCAGGATTAATATATATATGTATAGGGATGATATGACTATATGTGTATATATATGGATTTACGAATATTTCTACTGTGTGAGACTAGTAGATATGGTATTAATAATAAATACTTTACGCTAAGTGGTCTTAAAAAAAAGTGTGCAAGATTAGGGAAAATATATAGAGATGACGAGACTATATATATGAGCATATGCCTTGAGATGGGTGGAATACAGTGAGAGACCATTGTGTTAGGCTATATCTAAATTTGGTTAAGCTAGGACGTAATGTATATACCGATCCTAGAGTAGTGGTACAGGCTATATCTGAATTTCGAGGACGAAATTCTGTTGTAAGGGGGGAAGTATGTAATACCCCGTACTTTTAAAGATATTTAAATTACAAAGGTGGGCGTAATTTGGTAAATTGAGGAATTACTGTGAATAGTAATTATGGAATTTATGAGTGAAATTGAATAAATTCAGAATATAAAGCAAATAGTAAATATTAGTTTGTAAGTGCCAGATTAATATTTACATGGATTATTTTTAATTACATGTCGCAAGTTGGGTAAAGCGACAAAGAAAATATTTTAAATTGGAAAATACGCATATTGAACATGTTGGGACAAAATTAATGAATTTTAGTTAAGTACCTCGGATGGAGATTTCGACTGCGCCATTAGGTTCGGAATGGCCGAGATAGTCAAAATAGACTACCCGGGGGTAGTATTTGGGTTCCAGACATTTTTGGACTAGTAGGGGCTCGTAAACGGGCACACGAGTCATTTAACAATTGGGCATTTACCCAATTTCGGGTTTAAAGACTTAAGCAGCCCCCTTTCCCTTTCATTTCTGCCCTAAGAGAGAGAAGAGAGTAGAGAGAAGGAAGAGAAGAAAAAGAAGAAAGAAAAGAAGAAGAAGAGAAGGAAAATCCGGCCAAATTCGCGGGATTCGACTCGAGAACGTCGGATTTATTCCACAAGGCAAGTGTTTAACTTGCATATTGATTTAGTGTGTTAATTTCTCATATTGTAGTTGGTATAAAACTAAAGATTTTTGGGTTGAAATTTCGTGGATCAAAGGGGTTTTCGAAAGATTAAAACGGATATAACTCGATTAATACCCAATTTGAGAAACTTGAAATTAATTGAAATTAATTGTTGGATCTGGGTTCTAGGATGATTGGAACCCTTTGAATGTGTGTATTTATGGTTATTTGAGGTTGAATGACGATGAGAGAGGAGATAAAAAGCTTATATGTGTTTTAATGGAAGTTTTGGATTTTTGGAGAAGAAGGTGAATAGTGACCAGCCCACTTCCGGGCTGTTTCGGACAGGAAGGCAACCGATTCAGCTCTCGGTCAAAACACAAAAGTTGTAGATAATTTCGATACGGACGCGTGGGCACCGACCGCGTATTTTTCTGATTTTTCTTCGAATTGTTATGATTTTTACAAGATGGCAGTTCCGGGGTGAGATCACCAACTCGGAAATGCACTCGGAAATTGGAAAAATAAAGGCTAGAATTATTTGGAGATAAATATTTGGGGTTCCTAAAAATAGTGTGGGGACTTCTAAATATTTTTTTTTAGTAAGGCGTGTACCTTGGGTTAGTTGAAAGTAAAATCCAAGATTTACCCAAATAGGGGTGTTCGTGAGGAAAAATACTTAAAGGGGTATTTAAGTGTGATTTGAATGTTAAATAAGGGAACATGTATTGGGGTAGTGTTTTAATTGTGTGACGGCTTGTATTATTATGAATGAGAATATTCAAGGTTATTGGCTATCGTTACGAGAGTTTGGGGATTATAGCCATAAAAGATTGAGAATAGATAAATAATATATATCGGTGTCGTTGGTATTGTCATCGTGCGGTGATAAAATATCGGAAATGATGTATTGAGGATTAGTTAAAATTGATTAATGCGTAGGATATTCGAGAGATAAATATACTACGTGGGAAATTTATTATACGGGTTGTGCGTATGCTCGAATGTTATTATATACATGGGTTAAATAATTACCTATGGGGAATTATGTATAGGTGAGAGAAATACCTATAATTATAATATGGTTATGTGAATACCAAATTGATGATATATGTATATAGGTGGAATGTGTACCTATATGATTTTTTTTATTATGTGTATGACATACCTACCATACTTGCTATCACGGGAGGTTGACGTTCGGAAGAGGACAATCTTATCCTGTGTTGCCTTCGGGGGGATTTTAGATTTGGTACCTCAAGAACATAGGGCTGTGAAAGGCTTATTTGTGAGTTGATAAGTCCGCTGCTTATGGGAGCGTAGGTATGTGCGTGACCCGTAGGTACGTGAACTATGTTCGCCTCCAATACGTGTGATTTGTATTGTTACAGTTCCTGAGTGATGTGGAACGGGTAATCCTTTTTTTACGAGATGTACTTGGATTGGATAGCAGAGTATGAGTGCACCGCAGCTGAGGCTAGGGGTGCTATATATCTATATATGTATTGCGATTAACATATATGTGTACTTGAGATAATTCACGGATGCTTAGTAAATGAGAATGACTAAGCCACTTATATTATAGTTCGGTGGATGATTAATATACTTGTTGCATATAGTATACTGTTGATATATATGAGATGAGATATCATATAACCTAACCTTGTATAAAGTGAAAAGAATGAATAAAGTGTGATATTACTTCCGGTAGATTTATATCCGGATTTATATGAATGCGAATAATAGGTTCTAATGAGAACTATTAATAAATACGAGATGGTATAAATATGTTATGTACTGAAGGCCTAATGGATCCCGGTGATCAACATTGTCACGTAGTAGTGTATCGGGGGGGGGGGGGGGTTCCTTGTTTGGATTTCGCTTCGCGAGACACCCCACGCACGAACGTAACGTAATGTTGGGAATGGGGAGAAGTTTAGTCCTTAGTACCCGAATCGATGAGGTTTATTAGAAGATGGGTAATTACATTAGTTAGGCAGGGTAGCTTAACTAGGTTGTCTAAAATGGTATGCGCTAGTTGTGCACTGTTAGAAGAGGGGTGAGGTGTATCTCATGTGAGAGCGATACCAGTTTAAAATATGAGAAATAACATATTTTAAAATATGGATTTTATGCACTTGCTAAAATAGTTTCAACAATCGGACTCTGACCCATTTTCTCTACTTTTCCCCTCTCTTGCTATATATATATATATATATAGGTGTCCAGACACAGGGACGCCTGGATAATAATTCATTCGAGTCAGACGTTTGCTGCAGCAGCTGTGGATGCAAGCAGGTTTATTGTAGACGCTTCCATCATTGAGATCTAAATAGGAGGTATTGTAGTCATATTCGGGCAAATGGCCCAACTGTACTCATTTATTCATTTACCGCCTTTTGTGCGAAATTCGATTTGGTTGTATTATTTGGACCGAGTGTTCGGTTATTTTACTTTATTTTATTTCAGTTGTTGCATATAAACTGTTGTCCTTATTGTATTTGGATGGTTTGGTTAAAAAGATTAGTTAATTTAAAATTTTGACGTCGGCCTAATAGGATATTAGTAATTATTTGGTTTTCGACATTGATGTTAAGAATGAACCACATGAGACTCCTGTTTTAATTTGATATAGGAGTGATCGCCCGGTATTTTATTAGGCGGGGTGTCACAATCGTCTCCATCAAGAGCACGATGGAAAGAATCAAGAAATCTCTCTGATGCGTACTCCATTGAAAGGGTTTCAGACACCACACCAAAAACAATAAGTAATCAAGAATCATATGAAGACGTAGGAGACTTTCTTTCAATTAAAACAAAGCTGACAAAAAAAAAGTGAACTGTTTATCTCCTTTAAGGAATTGTTTCTCACATACACTTGTGCTCAATGTGCCCTTACTTGAATAGTACATACACATGTGCTCATTAATTAAACAAACATATTTAAGTAATACATTACATTCTCTATACATTGGTAGCTAAGAAACATTGATTAAATCATAATAAATCATTAGTTAAATCATTTTCTTATTCATTCTCTTATCATGGACCCATGTCCTTCTGCAGGGCAGGTGGAACACAACGACTTCCTAGATTGGTTGGGAAATCATTGGCAAAAGAACTTACATTTGCTGGTAGAAAAATTAGCGATAGAGATGCGATATCAGTGGGTATGTGGTAGAGATGGGAGATGACTTCAATTTAATTTTAGGGTAAAGTAAAAAGAACCCCTTGAACTATTTAATTCTTGCAAGAAATGATTTGAACTATTTATAATGAAAACAAACACCCTAAATAATGTATTTTAGTTGCAAACACTCCCTTGTTGTCGCTAAAAATTATTGATTTTTTGTTGCTAAAATGTCTGAGAAGGGGTCTTTCCAAAAAAATGCATAGGGGGTTTAAGCATTAAAAATATTTCAGGGGTGTTTCTTACAGAAACTGTGTAGCTCAGATGAGTTTTTTGTTTCTCTTTTCCCTTAATTCCACTCAGCCCTTTAGCAACACTGATGCATTACCATTCAGGCCTTGTTAATTACTATGTTCCTGCTGGCGAAGATCATTTCATGGCGCTTGAAATCGCCCAGAGTATAAAGGGCTAGTGCATAGATGAATACTCTGTTCGTCCTAATCTCGTAAATAAATGTAGCTTCTTTCGCTTCATAAAGTTAACTAAGTTGTATTTGTCAAAGTGGCCTACAACTCAACTTTACACGTCCAAAACTATTAATCATGTAACTTGTACCAGTGAGCGACTTCCAATGAAATTGCATGTTACGGGGTCTAATATGGCTTCTATCTCAGTACAGGTCTGATTGTCCGACTTACAGAGGCATCGTGAAGTTGTGTCAACTTGGCATCATATAGGAACTTAACCATCCAAGCGAGCATTGTGTGTCGCACATATTAAGTCAATATCAATATTTCGACCATGAAGAAAATGCCTACGTCAGGCAACACGTGCAGTTGTTGCTGCTTCATCTGAAAATGTCACAAACCCAAAGCCCCTATGAGAAGTTTTCTTCATATCCTTTGAAACTTAAGTCAATACTAATCAAATTCAAAGATGGTTCATGATGATAAAAATAGAAAATTGTACCGTGGAATAAAGATTTCCAAGCAAAACAAAGCCAATTTTAACCCCAAAAACTAAATAAAAAGAGTGATGAACCTGACAATACTTTTTTTACTCAACCGACCATTGAAAGGGCACTATCTCGGTATTCAATTTCAATATGGTCAACTTTCATTATAAAGCTAAAACTCAAGCATCTGGTTACTCAATCCACTAATTACTAAATAAAAATTTACTCATAATTAGTGAAAATAAATATAAATTCAAGCCAAACAGTTAAATGTTATGCTATATTTGGGTAGAAATCAACCTTCAAATTGAAAAAAATAATCACTTCCTGATCGATTTTGAGACCTACTGCTGCCATTGGAAACCACAAATTGACTGATCAGAGTTGAAACCTCTGGCATGCAAAGAGAGAGGGCTGAAATGAAACCTCTACAATCTCTTCTTCTTATTGTTCTTTCGAAATATCAACCTATTAGTTCCTGTTCCAAAGAAAATTCATCTTCTCATTTAAATTCTGTAATGTTGAATTAAAAAGTTACAGGACTCAAAAGTCGACAACTTTATGAATTATAACAGACGCGAGGGAGTCAAAGTCAAAATAGGAAGCTTGAGTTGAAGATGACACTTTAATGGCAGTATTCGAATTTGCCAATAATTCACCTTATTAGGGTCTGTCGTGCAATGTAACGCATTTTATGTTTAAATTAAATACTAAAAATACTCTAATCTTTCAAAAAAACCACTCACCTCTTGTAAATGAAATGATGGAGAAGCTCTGCTGCGGCTTCATGTTGCTCCTGCAGCTTCATGTTGGATCCCATTTGTTGAATCTTAGCTTCTAATGGGATTTCTTTGTTCAGATGTTTCCAAATGAATTTGTGTGGGATCAAATGATCCTATATGTCATGATCAAATATCAAAACACAAATTCTATGTACATATAAAGTCTTAGATTTCGATACAACAGAGATGTAACGAACACATGCTGAATAAAAAACAAAAATTGTCATTAAATATACCCATAAGTTTCAATTACAATTCAAAAATGTGTTTGGCAATTCCTCAATTACAATTACACTCAAAGATAGATAAAGTGTAACAAATGCAAAAAATGAATCAAAAAAGGGAAAACCACCACTAAACTCACAAACAAATAAAACTACATAAATACATAATAGTACTAATATTATTACATTAAAGAAAGTCATCGACACAATTTCAAAACTATCATCGACACAATTTCAAAACTATCCTGAGCAGAAGCTGAGTGAATGAAGTAGGAGTAAATGAGTCTCAGAATAACAAATTTTTCACTTATTAAATTACAACACAGTAAATTCTAAAGTCCTACCCTGGCATCAGTCATGATGTGAAGAAACAAAGCTCAACTAACATCATAAGAACTTTCCAAAAACAACAAATATCTACTTCCAAATATCTCTCATTTTTTAGTTTCTCTAGCGACGATTAGGAGAGGACTCTCCTGTTATTTGATAAATCGATGTCTTTGTTTATGAGTTCAAAGGAGAAACCCACTCTTGGTGGTACACAGATAAAGACATGCATACGGAATATTGCGATGCCGCTGGACCTTGCAGTATTCACTGATGCACTGGTCCAGATTTATTTCGATAATGCTGGTTATTAAGACCTTATCGCTAAGTGCATTGAATCTACAGACCATAACTCCTTTTGATATGGCGACATATTTTTCGAAGTTGTCTTCACAGGAGGGCGTACACAACCTTCGACAGATTATAACACCGAAATTGACATAACAATGATCAGTATATGAATTTGAATCAATAAAATGACTCAATTAAAAATGCCTAATATGTGCCACTAATAAAAAGTGTGTGTGTGTGTGTGTGTGTGTGTGTGTGTGTGTCTTAAATGAAGCTACCTTGAACACAAAAAAGATGGGAATGCCATGAATCAATAAATACCTACCAATTAAGATTGGAATTCCTATTTTTTTCTCAACACCTCATATGTTTTTCTATGGCAGCCTTTTCATCATCAATTTTCTTTAGCTCCGCCTTGACGGATTGTTAATCTATTCGAACTCCATCAGGATCACCACCTATAATTTTGACCTGGTCTTGAATGACTTCTTCTTCACCGAAAGAATCGTCAACAAAATTGGCAATAACTTACTTATTAAAGAAAATGGCGAGATTCAATATTGTAAAACAAATCAAGTAACTAACCTATAGTTTGATTTGTGGGGAACTAAGATAATGCTAAAAAAGCATTTTAAATAACAATCGGGCACAATGCATTTTATACTTGAGGAGAATGAATTGTTAGTATATCAACCCCACCTGTGACATTAAACAAAAAAATAATCCCATTTTGAATACGTGAGTACATAGAAAAATAAAGCGACTAAAACCAAACCAAAACAAACAATAGTAAAAAAATTAATAGGTTTCGTATCCCCATATGTTGGTCTTACTGAGAATCACAGAGAATCTGCCACAATGTTTGCAGATGAGGTTGGTACACAGGTCATTTAGCAGTTAACATCATCAAGTTCAAGTTCAACTCATAACATATCAGAACATAGCTCTTCATCAGAACATGTCATTTCCAGATTTCAAGCCTCATACTTATCACCATCATAATAGCAGCGCAGACCAAAATTCGGAGAAAACTTCATCAACTGAAAAGGTCGCATCAACAAATGAAAATATGACTATAGGAAAACTTATGGAAGCTTATGAGACTTGTATTTCTAGATTACGTAAGACCTAAACACAATGACGTATATCTTATTTGAAACGAATCTCCCCAGTAAACTTTACAAATGAGGGTCATCGTAAAGTTGCTAAAGCTGTTCATCGAGAGATTATGTCACTTAACAATCTTGACATGGAGCTCTATAAGCATGCTCAGGGCATTTTCACAAAGCAACATAGAAGTATGGGGCACAATTTGATTGATCCTAAAAAGCAGGAGAGCACAATTCATATTCTGCCTCTTCTTAGGAAGCCATTCTTTGGCCATGTCCGTTGTCATACTCCTTTTGCTCATTTATCTGTTTGTAAATGCAAGAAGAAGAACATTCAAACTTAAAATATGAATGTAACTTAGTTCCAGTGTAGTAAAATAGTTTTTTGGGAAATGGATGGGATGAATAAACAAAATATAATAAAACAATCATAGTGCTGATATTGGACAATTTGAAATGCCCAAAGTAACTTCTCCAAATGTTACTCAAATCTTGTTCCCCTTTTCAAATGTATGTCACTCCATTATGTGTATGAAAGTATTTTTTACGGGAGGAAGAAAATATCAATTAAAACCTCCTGATATACCAATAACATTTTCAAAAAACAAACCATCACATAAATATAACTTTCTTGAGGAACGCAAGGACAACTACATATTGAGTAACCACAATTAACAATAAAAAGAAGTGTAGAACATTAAGATATGCAATGGAACTCGCATATTTTTGAAACCCTAAACAATGGAACTCGTATATTTTTTAAACCATTGCGTTTGAATGTAATATCTACAAAATCAAATCAAATCAAAACCAATGATTCAAGTTAACTAAAAGAACCGATTAAAGTGTTGAACATATATGAATTTTCAGTAACCACATGCTTCTCTTTAGTTAAAAAAAATTAAAAACATAAGATATGCAATCAAATAAAAAACTATATTCAGTAAGTAAACAGAGTATAGTCGGGTCAGTGTAAATTGGGACCATATCTATACCAAGGAATATCATTACTAACAACAATAAAGCCACACAAAAAATAAAAGAAAAACTGTGCAAAAGTATAATAACCTTCAATGTCTTCTAGTTTAGAACAACTTCCTTATATTATTTACAAAATTAATTGAGAGCACTAAAATATGTCACGTGAGAACCAAAATCAAATGAGAATGACGAAAAAGAAGAAATATAATAATTTGAAATTTTTCATACACCAAAAACCCTAATTAAACCTAATCGCTCTATATTGAAACCTAACCCACCACTGCATTTAAATGCATTTTAGCACTAAAAATATTACCTAAAATGCATAAAACTTCCCATCACTACAGAGAAAAAACACAAAATCTATAAAAAGTAACCTGTAAAAGAAAAAATAAAGAGTATGTCTGTTTAGGTTGTTCCAAGTGTAATCAGTAACTTATAAAAGAAAAAATAATCTACAAAACACAAATAAAATAATTAGATCCCAACACATAAGCATACATGTGAATAGAAATAAAAGAAATGAATAAAATCGAAATAGATCTTAACAGAAATAAAAATGAACAAAGCCCTAAATTAAACCCAAATTAAATCGTAATCTCCCCATGTTTCAAAGCCCTAAATCCCGTGTATGTGAGTATTATTTGTAGGAGATGATGAAATTAAGTGTGTGTGTGTGTGTGTGTCTTTGTGCCTATGTGAGGGAGATCGATCGAGTTCGAGAGAGAGAGGGAGGGAAAAGAGAGTTACCTGCCGATTTGAGAGAGAGACAAGAGAGAGAGAGTTGTGAATCGATCGAGAGAGGAGAACAGGGGGTAGTGTTTGTGTGTTTCTTTGTTGTGTGGGGACCAAAGGTGTAATTTCCTATTTTACCCATGTTTTTGAATTTTGAGTAAGAGGGGGGAAAGGAAATCAAGTCTTAAAAAAGAGGGGGAAACCAAAAATAAAAGGGCAAAAGAGGAATATGCATCAAAATGATCTCATCCCTCCATCTCAAGCCTAGTTGGCTTTCGTCCGAACCGTTAAATGTCTTCCAAACTTATGAATAATAAAAATACCATTGTAACTTATTTTATATATATATATATATATATATATATATATATATATATATATATATATATATATATATAGAGAGAGAGAGAGAGAGAGAGAGAGAGAGAGAGATAGAGAGAGAGAGAGAGAAAAGAGGGGACTCACCGGGAAAAAAATGGAATAGGTGATGAGCCACCGGCGGAAGCCTTAGTGGCAGGACCACGTCGGAATCAGCTCTCACGGTGGACAGAGATGCGTGTCCAAGACGGAACACCAACTCCGACCAAAAAAATCGCGTCGTAACAGATAACGATTACAGATCTCAAGGTCAACAGTAGTAGTGGCAAAATGTGGCCCAAATAATAAAACAGTCCATATTAGCCCAAGCATCTAAATATGGGGCCCATATTTAAAAGTTGTGAGTTAAATATGGAGCCCATATTTCAAAGCTATGAGTTAAATATGGGGCCCATATTTCAAAGCAAGAAATCAAATATGGAGCCCAATTTTAAAAGATACAAATCAAATATAATACTCATTTTAAAAAGTTATGAGTAAAATATGAGTTTTTTTTATATATACCTCGAATTGTAATACTTAATTTAGTAAAACAATAATGGGTTGGTCCAACCCATATTTGGTCCGCCCATATTTGGCCAGCCCACATTTAACCCAACCCATATTTGGCCCAGCCCACATTTAGCTCAACCCATATTTGATCCGCCCAAATTAAGCCCAACCCATAATTTTGCCAGTGATAGTCAACAGCCCCGAAAAAAATCAAACCAAAATGGATCTTAAAAAAGAACGATCTCCACCAAGCGCTCAAGTCGGCAGAGAAAAAAAACGAAAGAGAGAGAGAACTGTGTAAAAGAAATCGTGTATAGTGGCTTGAGAGAGAGAGAATGTTGGCTGCCAAAAGTAAACTCAAAGCCCGTAAGAAATAAAAGAACCCATCTCAGACATTATATACCAAAACTAATAAAGGGCTGGTAAATAAAGAAACCAACAAGGACACAAGCATGCGATTAATAGGCACGCTCAAACAGGTTTTGAAAAATAAACAAAGCGTGCAATCTTGTCTAAACACACGAGAGCCTTTTAAAAAAACTTTTTGATAAACAAAAAAATAATTTATCTATCTCAATATATGTTTTAAACAAAAAAAAATATGACCAAAATACCAAACAAAATATACCTCACATAAAAGAATATTTTCAGAATATAAAAATACACATATGAAAAATATTTTTAAGAAGAAAAAAATTGTTACAAAAAAAATATTTATGAATATAACAATAGTTTTAATTAGTAAACAAGGCTTTATTAAACATACACAAAAGAAAACAAATATAATAGAAATAGTATGATACCCAAAATAATTTGATACTACATAAAAATTATTTTCATAAAAAAATAATTTATAAAATAAATCAATATAGGAAAATATGATTTAAGATATAAAAATAGATTTGAATTATAGAAATAATGTAGGAGCAACTAAAAAATATTTGTCTCAAAATTGAGCCAACACGAAGAAATGAGATTTTCAGTATGATCATCCAAGACTTCGGCATACAAGGGCTTGTATAATCGTCCAACATATGTAGAATAGTGTTCGGAAACCAATCATCAAAACAGTGTGCGTATAAGTCATTATTTGCCATAACTTCTTCAATCAAGTTTGATCTCACCTATCTCCATCCATCGGGTCCAAATCTGAGGCATTTAGAAATGCATCTAAACCCACAATTTTCGTTAGCATCAACCTAGACGATATCTTCTACGAAATCTTTATAAAAGATCGGTATCTCATTGATATACTGTTTATACGCGGGGGAGTAGTTCGGGAACCATGGGGCGGGGTGGGTGAACTTTGTGAAGTAAATTTTCTTCTTAGGCCTTTAGACCACGGGGTGTTCATTTTCTGTTGATTTCCTAACAAGTTCGAAGCCCGAGAGATCCCTTTTAGTTGAGTTCTCATGCATTTGCTCTCCATCAGTTGGTTTTCGACCTCTCGGGCGATCTTTGCAATGCTTAAGCACATATGGATCAAATAGCCTACCAGTGGTGGGACAATCGATGTCCTTGAGTTTTCACAACATGGCCCTTTGCTCATCGATAATTGAGCGTTCCCACCTTTATTTAAGAAGTATCATTTCTGGCTCGTAGTAAACCATATAGTACTTTGCTAATTCGGGCACCATTGTTAATTTATGCCAATGTGCATTGACATCCCCTCGTAATATTTCCCTACCCTCCATTCGGTAGATAACCAATTCATGATCACACAGTACATCATAGATATTTCATGCCAAGTGTAGGCACGATTTAACATCCATGCCAACGGTATCACAAGTTTTTAGCTCCTCAATAATTAGGTAAATGGCATAATCAGAAACCCGACTTATGAGCTCACACAAGATAAGAATATTATGGGAGTGCTTTAATTTTTGCAAAGAATCCTCAAACTTCCTCTTAATCTCGGTCACTTGCAACTCAATGTAGTTGTGCATGCCGATAAAAACCTTGTCAAAAGGAAGTTGAGAACTCTCCAAGTGCCTCTTCAACTTAGCGTGAGCTCCTTCACAATGATTGGTAGTTAGGTTGCCCCAGTGCCTAATCATATTTATCAACTCATGAATGAAGATATCCCTTAGATTGTACCATGTTCAATCTATGTAGTGAAGCGTGTTCGGGTATGTAACCCAATCACAGTTAAATAACGCCCACTCTTCATTAAAATCGTTATTGATGGGGGATTCAACCAAGTACATCCAATCCATCATGTACTTCTTCAATATATCCTCATCGTGGATATCTTTCCTAGCATGGAGTTACACATTGCAATGAACATGGAAAGTGAAAACCATTTATCTCACCTTGAGGAACATAATCCGCAATGCGTTCATGCACGGGTACTACCAATCTGTGATGAAAATCGTGGTACATGCAAACGGATCGAATAGGTATTTCAAACGTCCCAATGCCCACTTATAGATCTCCACCTTATCCTTTGCTAAAAAAGAAAAGGCAATATTAAAAGTCCTTTCGCACGATGTTATACCAACCATCTCGAACAAAGGCATCTTGTATCTATTGGTCTTATACGCACAGTCAAAATGACAACGGACGAAAAACACTTGGCCAAATGGATTGAGTTTCGATGAGCCCAAAAAATTCCTTCCACCTCCATGGTAGACTCATTCGTTCTATACCAATAGACGTAATGTTTATCCCCAATCAACTTTATTAACTGTTGCATTGCCATTCTACCCTCTCGTTCCAAAATACTCAGCTTTCCCTTGGCGTTGTGAATTATTTTCATGGTCGAAACATTTTTAACATTATGACTTTTTGTCGTCTTTAGAATGGAGGCCGACTTCACCTCACTCAAGGACATATCTTCAATAATGTTTTTCTCCACCGAAGTAAGTTGACCGACGTATGCATGTCCAACTAAAGTTTACGACAATTGGTGATTGTGGACACCGCTAATGACTGACAACATCCACTGTCCGTTGTCAAGAGGAATACCCTTCAATAAAAATGGACAATTGCACTTCCGAGTGGTCGTGTCCCTCTTCTGACTTTTTTCCCTTGACTACTCCCTACGTTCCCACCATTCTTCATGTGACGATCATGCTATTCACCACATCTCTCGCAACCCATGTCTAGATATCCCTTACGTGTTGAAGAAGGTGTATTGGACTTGGTGATCACTAGTACTATTTTGACGGATCTGTCTTGCTCTTGCGTCCAAGCAACCAACTCTTGTCGAGTGAAAAATACCTAAGAATTAAGAATATAATGAATCAGTAAAATGTAATTAAAATATATAAATATATTACATCTATAATAAACATTATAATACCTGCTCCGTAAAGAATTTCGTATTAACATCGACTAACACCAAACCACCTTCTCCGTTATGGGGTATATCGATGTTCGCTAAAGCCTGATCAAATAACAAGGAATTGAAATCCATAAAGGCCTCATGCATATGTAAAATTGTTATTAGGTGGGAATAAATGGAATTTGAATCACATCGTAATTATATTTGATAACAAGATTGCAAGATTTTCTATGTTTGAATTCCATTCGGCATGAATATAAGGAAATGGTTTCATTATTTCGGGGTAAAGATGACGAATAGTTATAGATGGTTCGGGGTAAACCTATCGAATAAATTCATTTAGTTCGGGGTATATATGCCGAATATGTGAATCTTGTTCGGCAAGATTGTAACGAATGGAGTTACTTCGAACAAAAAAAATATAGAGTTGGTTCGGGAGGTTTACCCCAAATTTCTTCCTTGAAATCAGGGCCCTGATCCCGAACCAACTGTACGTTTTTCGCATTCTTTTTAATTTTCAGATCTTATGAAAAAACAAATATATATGTAATGGGACCAAAAGTTTACCTAAAAAATGGGATTTGTAGAGTTGTCATTTGCTTTTGAGGTGTTGTCATTTTCTAATGGTGGAATATCCATTAGTATTTGAATATTTAAAGAACAAACCCTAGATATTTAATAATGTTGTTGTAGATGGTTGGCGGGGGACAAAACTTTAATAATGATGTGTGGGGACCAAAGTGACAAAACTTTAATAATGTTGTTGAAGATATTATTGAAGATGGTTGGTTGGATTAATGGAGACAAATTTGTCAGGTGAAGTGAAGATGAGAAAGGGAGAGTTTGGAGTGTAGTGGATAGAGAGAGAATGGGAGATTGGAGTGTAGTGGTATTTTGTGTTGTAGTTGTGTTAATTTCCTTAGAAACATCCATGATTTTACTAAGGGCCAGTGTAGTTTCTAAGGGCACAACTATTTTTTGCCACAAAAAATGCTTTTACTAAGGATGTTTCTAAGGGCACCATAAAAAATATGCCGTGCAAAAAATTTGCTCCTAAGGGCACCACAAACACCATTAGCAATTTTTATTGTGCAAAAAATCTACTTTTATAGATTCCTAAACACAATTATTTTTGCTTCCCCATTTGGAATTGTTACCCCCTTCCCAAATTGAGGGACGTGAAAACTATTATAGTAAATTTGTGTTTATATATTTATACTGCAAATTGAAATTTGCAATGTAAAATATTCACATTCTCCATCTAAAAAATTATTTCAAGAGCACTACACAATCACAAAGTCCTGACTTGAACAATAATTAACCAAGATCTAATGATGAAGAAGTTATAAAGATATCTAAGACATACCTAAACCATAAAACCATAAATGTATAAGGGTGAACCAACCCATGTTTCCCAGCAAACCCACTTACAAAAATAATAAACTATAATAGTGAACTAAATTAGCCCATAACATCCCTTAAATTTTGTTAACATACCTATAGCATCCCTTCTCAATATCTCTATTTTCCCTATAAAATTGGCAAAAAAAAAATCTTATTTCTTTTTATTACCTTTCATATTCTTTTTGCTTATCACTTTTTATTTATTTATATATTTTTGTCTCCAAGATGATTTCTTTCTGTATGTTTCCTTTAAGATGGTGAGATCCAAAACATGCATTCAATTTTTATTACATCTAAGTTCTAAATTTTTTTCTTCGTGAAGATTAAAATGAGTAAACGCAGAATTATAAAGAGCGGGCGTCGACGTTGAGAGGCATCATTGGAGATCGATTCCTGAAAAATAGGGTGTTTGCCGGTGGTTTTGCAAAACCGATGGGAGGGAGTGTAATACCCTATATTGACAACCCGATGTGAGGTTCTTTTTATAATCTGGACAGGGTAAGGCCAGTGTCATATGACCTACCCGATCACCGTTAATGTGTGCACGATGTTTTTCATGGGTACCTAACGAAAGGGTTCCTTAGGGACAAGTTGACATTTTAATGATTAGGCTAGTTTAATTTAGAGTATTTGCCGAATGCAATTTACGATGAGAGAGACCTTAGGGTGCATCAAGTCGAAGAATGAGTAGATCCCTTTATAGTAGTGTGTGGACGCTGCAGACAAGATATTCTTAGACTTATGAGTAAAAGTATAATGAGTTCAAATTTTGAGGACGAAATTCCTTGTTTAAGGGGGAATAATGTAATACCCCGTATTTTTCGTCCATTACTTATTTGTGAAAATTAATTATGTGTGCTTGCTGTGACATGTGATGTCACTATTTATAATTTATATCTGTTATATAATTCATGTTTGAAATAGGAATTAATGCATGGTAATACACTAATTAAATAATTGGAAGTGATTAAGTATCATGGGCGACTATGGAATAGTTCTGATCTAGATGTTGAGAGTTTTCTTGTTTAGATTACCCCCTCGGTATCAGGTCCCACCAATTTTGAAATAGTTTCTTATAATACCGAGTCACATGGAATTAATTAATAATTAGATTTTAATTAATTGAACTCGTACCGGCTCAAAACTTAATGTAATAAGTTAATTAATTTGTTAAATTTGTCATATTTTGTGTTGATGTTTGGGATACGTAGAAAGTTCATTTCTACTGAAAATAGTGGATTTTAAGTCTGCTGGATTAGTATATGGATTGGGTAGAGTTTTGGGCCATTTGTAGTGTTATTTGGACTCATTGGGTTGATGCTTATATTGGGTCCAAGCCTAATTTCGTGAAAGGAATATTTATAAGATTAAAAGACTAAACCTAAAATACATTTGGGGCTTGAGAAAATACCTAGAAGCTAAGGAATCAAGAGGCACAAGGATTTGGAACATAAATTGGGGGATTTGGGAATTGATTCCTCAATCAATTCAAAGACAAGTTTATTTAGTGTAGGAATTTGATTATGTTTGTGTTAGAATAGTAGTTATTCATTCAAATCTGAATCAAATCATGTTGTAATCTGATTTTAATCAAATCCATAATTAACATAAAGAGTAAATTGAGTTTATGTTCAAATTAGTATTGAATCTCATAAATCTGACATTGAGTATGGTTATGGCTGTTGGAAGTCGAGTTTACATCATTGAATCCAGTAAAAAACCCTTAATTATTTTGTGAATTGAACTTACTACGAGATTAATTGATTAAAATGATGAAACTAGTGTTTTTAATTGATAATTTGAAATTAATTCATAATCCATGTACAAATCGACGAAAAGTTTTAGATATAAGTTAATATTATTGTACTACAACTTATAGCTAAATGAGGATGGGTTGATATTGTTGAGAGGCTTCAGATTTAGTTTTTAAGGTTGGCAATGGAAGATTTTGAGTTTCGAAAAGATGAGTGCGTAGTTATCGTTCAAACGAGACTAGTATCTCATTATAATGAGAATAGGGGTTCATTCTAACGACATGTTGGACTCGTTCGAAAGACATTTGTTCAGACGTGTGCACGGATTGGAAATGGGTCCGTGTGCACAACCATAGCTGGAAACTTTTTGGTTTTTCTAAATAGGGTCTGGGTAATGATTTATGGGGAATCTTTAGAGATTAGTTCCTACCTAATGAGAGATATTGGATTTAGAACATGGAATATTTTAAGAATCCGTGTGTAAATGGAATTTTATATAATTAAGGACCCTAAGTATAGGCCGAGTATGAGGATATATCATGGGAGTGATAGATGTTTAGTGGTTGTGGACATCAACCATTCTTTTAGCATACTTTATGACCCAGTTGAGTAGGGTAGTACTATTTGAAGATAATCTTTGTGAAAGTTAGGGGTAAGACTATACCAAGATTGGAGAGACTTTGGGAAAATGGGATAGTATTTTATATGATCAATTATACTTAACGTGCATATAAGCTAATTACAAAAGATACTTTATGTGTAACTCGTTTATGTTGGTTTGTGTGTATTTGTTTAAACCCGGTTACTAAGGATTCTGCTTAATTGTGTGTTTTATGTGCAAACACACCACATGTGAGTGCTCATGGGAATATGTACTAGTGCAATATCCTTATGGGATGTATACGATATCTACCGCGCTGGTACCCTCTCAGACTTTACCTTGTTCATTTTTACCTCTGACACTACGTGCTGCAAGTACTCGTTGTATACCGGGGGGAGTAATAGGGGATCTTTTCTTATAGCCTAGGGTATGGGACCATATGATTGGTATGAAGGCGTAGTGATTATCTCATTTGATGCTTTGAGGTTATATGTGTGGGATAACCTATAACTATACCTAGTAAGTGTGAGTGATCCCCGAAGGTGATAGGGATATGCCTTCGTTATGTGCGGGCTCGAGCGTAGCCCATTTGTTCTGTATGCGACTAGGACCGTACTTAAGTGAAGGTTAAACGTAGATAATGTCATTCCTCTAGTTCATGTGATTCTTTGTTGTGGTACTTGAGTTGGTCGCACAAGTTTATATTTTATACTAGATATGTATATGATTTATAATAGAGATGTATAACTATAAACTTATGACTTGGGATTTATGTAACAAATATACTAGATACTTATATATTACATTAGTGTTAAGAGATTGCTCTGGACTTATAAATTTGAGACACACGTTTAGTAATGTGACTAGAGACTTTTAGCAATACTTTCGTTAGTTAGTGAGATGCGTATAAGATAAAATATTACCATAAATAATGATTCTTAAAATAAGAGGTTAATTATAAGAATGAGAAAGTAAAGAATGTTGAAGAAAGAGATGGACATTATTCACATGGGATCACTTGGGCTTGGGATTAGACGCATTCTATATTTAGAGTTGTTTGGGTTGGGATAACTTAAAAACAATTAAAATATATGAGGATGATGCATAATTATTATTGAAGCCCAAATTTAGTTAATATTTTATTCTTTATAAAGTTGTTGTAGGTTGTTGTTGCTGGGTAGACTTGGGTTGATTCATTATAGGAGTATCTGTAATGACATTCTATTCATCATTATTAGGATGTAGAAGTCAAGAAGTGTGGCTCATGTAATTCCTTGTATTTATTTTATAGGCAATTGTAATTTACAGTTTATCCCTAATCAGAGATGATTTTTATATTGTGAGATACATTTTATATTCTAAAATTGATATTTTTTTGTATCGTTAGTTGGATGGTATTAGAGATGATTTTATCTTATTCAGTGTTTTCTTCATCTCTCAGTATATAACTTGTTCAGTCTTATTTATTTTCTTATGCTGAGAATGTTAGCAAATGCTTTTGATTCCCGTAATTTTTGTATGGACCTGATCAATCTTTTTATCGATTTTACGGGGTGTCATAGGGGGAGAAAGAGATGGGAGAAAATGTGATTGGAAAATACATATGGAGAGAGTGATTTACTAATATGGGTGTTTTGGGTACTTAAAATTTTTAGGGACTAATTTTATTAAAAAAATATTGAATGTTTTATTAACAAAACACATATGTTTAGAAGTCATCTACCCCAAACACCCAAAATCAACTTACAAAAAATAAGGACTATGTCTTAAAAAAAATTGAATGTCCTATCCCCATAAACAATATTATTGTAAGTTCTAAAAATACATAACATACATTAGTCATTCATTTTTTAGGTTTGAACCATTATCTTTTGTTTTAATTAGCTCATATATGTGCGTAGAGATACGACTTCTTACATATGTAATTATGTGCACACACGTGTGGGATTTAAATTTATTGGGTTTCAATTCCCTATGTACACATATATACATATGTATAAGATCGTTCTTATGGTTCTGATCTGAATATACTTAATCATTTGATTTTGTATTCTAATTATATGGGACATTTCTCCAATGGGGTCTAAACAATTGACCCCTAAAATAGACAAAATTTTTAAAATACTAAAATATTATTTTCAACCCAACTTGCTGGAGTTAATCAACCTAATGAGGATATTATTCAAAAAATAATTAATCACATAATTAAATCCTAAAGTGGGTGAGATGATCATCAAAAGATTCAACGTCAAAAACATATTTTTTAATTTTGCATTTCATTCATTTATTGGTTGAAATGAGAGACTACGGGTCATGTCGAGTCGTGTTGTTTTATCGTGTTCGGATCTTATGGGATTCGTGTATAAATGAGCGAGTTTTTTTATCGTATGGAAAAATCATATTCAAACCAGACCCGTTATCTTAATGTGTCATTTCATGTTCACCCATTATTAACCATTAGGATATTGAATAATTTCTAGTCGTATACGAATTTACACATTTGCCCAATATTTAATATAATTAGACAATTAATTCTTTAATATTACTAATATTCCCACTTATTATAACTCACAATGATTAAGTTAACATTAAGCTATAAAAAATCTCTATAATTTCAAATACCATTTCGTATTCATTTAAATTAATGGATCTTACCTGGCATTAACTGGTACTAATGAGTGAAGGGGGTTAATATTAATCTGACCCATTAGCGATCATATCTTATCGGCTTAACATTACAGAAACTCTAAATAATATCGAATAATATTTATTATTTACTTAAATTAATGGATCTTAACGAGTCTTAACGGGTATTAACAAGTGAAGGAGTCAACATTAACCCATTTCGTTAACTACCGTGTCTTATGAAACATTGATATGATTCAAAACCATTAGGGGACCACCCATTAAATAATAACTTTGTATCGACTCGACTCGTGTCGTATTATCATGTTGTATCTCATTTTAGCTGGTCTAATCACACTTTAGTTTGAGTTTCAGGTGAAATAACCTAAACACCCTAACGTGTTTTAGGTAATAAATAAAACTCTAACTCTTTAAAATTCAATTCAAAACTAAATTGAAACCGTTGTATGCACTCACACAAATAAAAACGGATTTGTGATGATACTGCCCAAATAAAGATAATCATAATGGGATGAGGAAAAGTAGATAGTGACACAGTATTTGTTCTCAAGGAAACCACCGTGATGGAAAACTACTTGTCCCTAGTCCCAGGACAACTCACACGCCAAGGTCCACTATTACCAATTATCGATTACATATTACAATCCACTAATTTACAATGATTTAAACTAAGAAAATACAAGCCGTACACCCAGCCTAGTCTAAATACAACCCAACTTGATTGACAATCACTCAACCTAACAACACCTAAGTAATAATGACTACATATGCACAACCATATACTCAAACTCGAGATCCTGTGAAGTTATGAAAAATAGAATTAATTATAAGGTTTGTTTTAATTATAACATAAAAAAATTATCTTAGTTTAACATGAAAAATACCAATCAGTGACTAAATGAATGTTAGGTACAGATTCAAACACACACTCCTAAACAGGTTTTTGTAAAACAGTGTGTTAAATCACTAAGTTGAAGCACACACACTCCGAGTTAAACACGAGTTATCCACTTAGTTAAAGTCGAGTTACACACAACTAATTCAAGATTAAACAAACAACTTATAAACCTGATTAAGTTACAAACAGAGTGGAGAAATTTTAGTTTAACACAAAAAATACCACAGTTTCATGCAAACACATAACCCAGATCAAACAAAAATAAAAAAAACTTACGCATGCAGATTTATAGAGAGGCAGTACTAAACAAAACACACTCACACACACACACACACAGACACACACACACACACACACACACACACACACACACATATATATATATATATATATATATATATATATATATATATATATATATATATATATATATATATATATATATATATATATATATATATATATATATATATATATATATATAATAATGCTCTTGTGCGGACTAGTCCGCATTTTAAGAATGCGTACCGTACATGTGTCACTTAACGGTACACCTAGAAATTATCGCCTAAATTATAGGCACACTCTCTCTCTTTTCTGGACTCACCGTCAGGTGACACATGTCTGGTCCGCATTCTTAAAATGCAGACTAGTCCACACAAGAGCAGAACTGTGCATATATATATATATATATATATATATATATATATAAGTAGTAGAGAAAGAAAAGAAACTCATAAAGTTTACCAGAAATGGCTTTGGCAGAAGAAGGATCGAGAGATAAAAAAAACTTCAGCCAACGAACAAGGATCCATTCACCAAAGCTTTCTTCAAATCAGCAAAGCACGATTGTAAGTAGTATCAAACCTTCAAAGCTCCCCCACTGATCGTATTTATGCCGAGAGGAAAAAGAAACCCCCCCAAATAGCAAGGGACTCCACACGAAAAGCGCGTGTAAGAATCGTACCCCAAAACACTCAACACTTTCACTAAATACTCCACAATCAGTTTGTAGCCAACAAACACAAACAACCCTTAAACTCACATGCACAAGGTATAAAATGAATTGTAAGATCAGGCCTAAACACTCTCAAAAGTGTAAGAAAGTAAATCATGAAAATCCAGAGAAAGAAATTAAGAGAACTGTTTGGCAACATATGGTTGTGTTTGAAAATAAAAAGCCACACCACTTTCTAACACCTAACAACTTTGTTTTATAACCACGAAACAAAGGCCTCTGTATGAGATGAAATTAGCCAAAAACAAAAGGCCAAAAACGTAAGTTGTCATAGGCGGCTGAGGGCACTTTGGGCAAAGCCACATATTAGGGGAAAGATGGTAAAGTCAATGGACACAAGAGAGGCGTAAGAAACACACCAAATCAGATCTCATGCAGACCTCGAGCCAAGCACTTACCAGCCAATCACAAAACGACCGTTTGAATTAGATCAAACAACACATAAAAAAATAAAGAAGCCGCCGTTTTGATACGGTGTTAAAAGTATAGGTAATTAAACATTTGTTAGAGTTTAATTAATAAAAATACATTTAACACAAACAAAATAAATATAAAATCGTAAAATCAATTGAAGATGAAACAAAATATTCATATCAAGAATGTTATATAAAAAATTATTAAAATACATAACTGGTAAAAAGTATATAGGTAAAAAAAAATTAAAGTTTTTAAGTTGTAAAAGAATATGATTTAAATAAATTTAATAGAGTTAGAAGACAAAAAAACGTTGAAAGAAAAAAATACACAAAATAAAAGTAATAGAGTTAGGGCTAAAAAAAATGTAGTAAAAAAATCACAAAAATGAGACAGAACAAGAGGGCAAATTTCAATCTCCCCCTTTGGCCAATTTTGAGACAAACAAGACTTTGAGACAAAGTACATAACTCAGCTAACCACATTTTGAGTCCTATCTAAATATATAACTCCACAAATAACATTTTGAGTCCTAATCAAATACATAACTCAACGAACAACATTTAACCTAAAAGACCATAAAAGACACAGAGAGTCTCAAATTCTTCTCCTATTTGTCTCAATGGGACAAAGGGAGGAAACTAAAATCAAATTATGCAGGAAACGCACACACACCAACAGACATTCGTAGAGTTTCAAATCTATGATTATTCAATTGTTTAGTAAATAAATCAACAAGCTAGTCTTTAGTGTTAAGATATTCAATACAAATTTTCTTTTTCTCAACAAGTTCTCTAATAAAGTGTTCATGCATTTTGATATGTTTGGTATGTGAGTGAAAACAGGATTCCTTGAAATACTAATGGCACTTTGATTATCACATAAAATGAGTGCGAAAGGTTCAATTATACCATAGTCATTAAGTATTTATTTGATCCACAAAAGCCGAGTACAACAACTACCGACAACGATGTACTCGGCTTCGACGGAGGAAAGAGACACACTACTTTTTAGATGACCAGGAGACTAGGTTGTGTCCTAAGTAAAAACAACCACCTAAGGTGCTTTTATTATCATCGGCACAACCAGCCCAATCGGCATCCATATACCCAATTATTTTAGAATTTGTGTCAAATGTGTACATAATACCAAAACTTAAAGTACCACTAACATATTTTAATATGCGTTTAATTGTAAGCATGTGAGATTCTTTAGGTTCACATTGATATCTAGCACACACATAAACACTATTCATAATATCGGGTCTACTAGCCATTAAATAAAGAAGGCTACCAATCATACTCCGATAAAGTGTGACTTCAATCTTTTTGCTCGCTAAGTCTTTAGATAGCTTAGTAGTGGAAATCATAGGCGTCCTAACAATTTTTTCATTAGTTAACACAAAACGTTTAACCAATTCAGTAGCATATTTAGTTTGGGATATAAAAATGCAGTCCGATTTTTGATAAAGTTGTAAACCCAAGAAAAATTACAACTCACCCATTATAGACATTTGAAATTCAGATTTCATGAGATTAGTAAAAACTTCAGCCTCTTAAGGAGATGTACGCTTAAAAATAATGTCATCAACATATATTTAAGCTATAAGCAAACATTTTTCATTTCTTTTAACAAACATTGTTAAGTCTATTCCTCCTTGATTAAAGTCGTGGATTAAAAGAAAAGAACTAAAACGCTCATACCAAGCACGAGGGGCTTATTTGATCCTATATATAGCTTTTTTAATATAAAAATGTGATCGGGAAGAAACGGATCAACAAAACCCTTAGGTTGTTCAACATAAACTTCTTCATTAAAAAACCCATTTAAAAACGCAGATTTTACGTCCATTTGGTATAGTTTAAATTTTAAATGACATGAAACAACAAGTAAAAGCCTAATAGCTCTATTCTAGCAACCGTGGAAAATGTCTCATCAACATTAATCCCATCAATATGGGAGTATCCTTGAGCTACTAGTATAGCTTTATTACGCAAAACATTACCAGTTTCGTCACATTTATTTTTAAATATTCACTTAGTTCCAATGACATTTGTATGAGTAGGATGGGGAACTAAAAACCACACATCATGGATCTTAAAATGACCCAACTCTTCTTTCATGGCAAGAAGCCAAGATTCATCAATAAGAGCATCTTTTATATTTTTAGGTTCTACTAAAGAAACAAATGAAGACATTAAGGCATTTAAATTTTGAGCTCTAGTCTTAATAGGTTCTTTAACATTACCCAAAATGTTCTTTTTAGGATGATTTATCCTAATCCAATTGGGAACATCAAGGTCGTCTGGTGGAAGGGAGTCCAAGTCACTATCCGTTGATTCTTTAGGTAAATCATTTGAAGGAAAGTTTTCAACGGGTAATGATTCCAGGCTATCTTCTACCAAAGGGGCAACACAACCATTTATCACAACATTGATAGATTCCATAGTAGACTTAGTTTTCAAATTATAAATTCTATAATCCTGACTATTTTCAGAGCATCCTAAAAAAACAGCCTTGTCTCCTTCAGTGTCAAATTTAGACAAGTGTTCACGATCCTTACACACATAGCATTCACTACCAAATACCCTAAAATATTTCAGATTGGGTTGTCTACCATACCATAATTCATAAGGAGCTTATTTAGTATTTTTCCTTAAATGAATCCTATTAATTATGTGACAAGCTGTTTGAGTAGCTTCAACCCAAAAATATTTTGACAGATTCTCAGCATGGATCAAAACACGAGCCATTTCTTGAATGGTTCGATTTTTTCTTTCTATAATAACATTTTGTTATGGTATCTTAGGAGCACTAAATCTATATTGATACCCAGTCCCAATAAAATAGTCAATGACACACGTGTCTTTAAATTCCCCACCCCTATCACTATGAATACAAGTGACTTGAGTATCTTTCTCATTTTCAATTTTTAGCAAAATCTTCAAAAAATGATTAAAGGTGTTGTAATACCCCGTAATTTTTTGACTTTTAAATTTAGGGATGTATTAAATTTAATTGAGATAAATTAATTTAATATTAATTCGGAATTTTTTTTATTATTACTAGCGTGACGAGAGTTAGTAATTATTGAAAATCTGCCGAATATTACTAAATGAGTAAAGTAATGTATAAGATTGATTTTATAAAAATTGTCACGAGTTTTAATATTAATTCGGAAAATTGTTTATTATTACTAGCGTGACGAGAGTTAGTAATTATTGGAAATTTATCGAATATTACTAAATGAGTAAAGTAATGTATAAGATTGATTTTATAAAAATTGTCACGAGTGAATGAAATGACAATTATGAAAATTTAAGTTGGGATGCGCCTGTGTCGTGTCCGGACTAAATTATGATTATTACAAGTGAATAAATTATAAGTCACTCATATGGTCGTTTTGAGTGCGCCAATGTATCCGGAAGGATCGAGATAGTCAAAATAATATACCCGGGGGTTTAGTTTGGGTCTCGGGGTGTTTTTAGGCCTAATTAGCATCCCGGGAGGGTGTTTTGAGCATTTCATATTTTTGGGTAATTAAACCTACGAATTTACCAAGGATATATCAGATGTTAGGGGTTGTCATCTAGGGTTAGCATAAGCAAAACCAAAGAACGACCATTGTAGAAGAAGTGGATAAGCTTTCCAAGGAGTTCTAGGCCAAAAGCTCCGCCGTTTGCACCGCCATCACCGCCAAATTGTAGATCGCGCGACGAGGAACACAACCACACCACTTTCTTCCACAAATCAAAAATAAAATTTTCAGGCAAGTATTTATCTTGCTAATTTCTAGTTAATGTCCCTTCCATGTTACTCTAGGAACGAGGATCATATATTTTATTTGAAGAATTATATGTTTTAGAAGAAAAATTGCATGTGTTGTAGGGAGAATCTATGTAGCCTGAATTTTGATCATATGTAGAGGTTTTATCACGAAATTGGAAATAATATTGATGAACGAATTGATGTTGGTTAGGTTCTTTAATTAAAAATTTGGGAATTAGGGTTCTTATGAATTAATTTGGGGATTTCATGTAATCTTAATGATTTTTGACGAATTAATGATCCTAGGAGGTTATGAATGATATATAACCTTATTATTATCAATTGGAATTGAAGATGAGACGTTGGGGATTAGACTGTAGAGGTTTTTAGGCTTAAAATTGGTGAAAAGGGAGACTGCCAAAGGTTGAAGACGAAACAGTCCAGTTCGCGCGAAGTCGTTCGAGCGACACGTGGAAGTCGTTCGAGCGAGATCCATTCTGGTTCGAGCGAGATTCCTAATTTTTAGGGAATTTCCTATTTTGCCACTATTTTAGTAAACGGTTATTTTGAGTGAGGAAGATCAGTATCCGAGGAACCCAGAACAATACAAAATGTTTAGGAGTTGTTTAGGTGTAATGATTTAAATATTTGGGATGGTGAGATTACCTTGAAAATCACGGGAGTGAGATAATCGTAATTAGGATTTATACCATAAGGTAAGTGAGAGCATACCTACTGAAATTATACTTAGTGAGATGGAATACTTCGAGATGAGAAGTAAGTACAAAATAAATTATAAATGAGAATAAAAAGGGACGAGTTCGTTATGCGAGATACTCAAGTAAAATGTGATAATTATAATTATGGGTCGTGGGTGAACCTAATTTGAAAAATGTGAATAATTATATTGTGACACTCCGACTAATTAAATACCGGGTAGCTACTCCTTTATTCAAATTAATTCAAAATGTCAAGTTGGTTCAGTTCATAGCATCACTGTCGAAAAATATTTTAACAATTACTAGCCACCTAATATTTAAAAAGTGAGTTGTCAATTTTAATTAAATCCGAATAACATACAATAAGTATTCAATTATGAAATAATGATAACACAACCACATTACATTCTCATTACAATGATAAAGGAATAAATGAATCTGAAAGAACACTCCTCGGAAATAATCCGAAATACTGAATACAATGTCTGAATCATAAATTAATTACATCCAACACTGAAATGAAACTGAATAAATAAGATGTCTCTAAAATAAATGGGGCGACATGCCCTACAGATGAGTAAATCTGAAATAGAGTCAAGATAGAAAGTGGAAGCGTCTACTGTCAAGGTCCTGTAACTTCCACAACAGCTACAGCACGTCACCGGAATGGAACTCCTACGCTTGGTGTCCTTGTGGCTAGGCACCTAAAAGGTTTTTACAAGAAAATAGATTTAAAAGCAAACGGGTCAGAGCCTGATTGTGAAAACAGTTTAAAATGCAACAAGTGTTTAATACCATTAAACAGTGAATATAAAATACATGATAGTGCGTTCACTCACATGAGTTCCTCACCTCTCAACTAATTGTGCACTCATATCGTACCCGTACCCGTTATAGTTATTCCCATATCTAACTAGTCCAATACGAAATCTAACATTACTATACGATTTTCGAATCAATTCCCGACATCTTAATTTAAACAGAGAGTTTTACTTTTCTTCTTAGTTCTCAAAATTAGTAACACTAATCACTGGGGATTTTCCATTTTTAACTCTACAAAAATGTTGCTAATATTCACACTTACATCTATACATGACTGTTCATTTCAATTAATAGTATATTTTTTTTCTCATCATAAATATGCAATACTGGCACCCCGAGACTAAGCTGCGGTGCACACATACTCTGCTATCGAATCCCGGTACATCATGTACATAAGGACCACGTATTTCGAATCTCTCAGGAATCGTTTCGACGAGTAACAAACACACATAATGGAGGCGAACATAGTTCACATCACATGGGTCACACACATACCTACGCTCCCATGATCAGCAGGCTTATTAACTTCTCAATAAGTCCTTCTCTGACCTATGTCCTCAAGGTACCAAACTAAATCCCCCTAGGCACACAAAGATTAGATGGCCCTGATCGAACGCCGACCTCCCGTGATAGCAAGTATGGTAGGTATGTTATACACAGATAATCACATATACTAAGTATTCGCACATCTTAGATATATCTCATAATATTAGTGTAAGTATGTCTTACATTCTTATACAGTCATTAGATGTTGCACGTTTACAAATCCCCGAATAATATACATTAAAAGTTATCAACCCTTCTCACGTCGTAATTTTAGGTACTTATTTCCTAACCCATAAATGTCACCCGATTTATTACAAAATTCTAAGTTTTACTCCTCAACGTACTTAACTCTCACAACTATACCCACTGGTCAACAAGGGAAGGTTATCACTCAGTTAAATAAGTCTACTAGAAGTTTGAAATAAAAACAGGCCTAAAAGGTCATTCTGTCAACTCGTTAGAAATCTCGTTTGAATGAGATTGTTCGAACGAGGGTCGTTCGAACGAAGTCTTTGAACGAACTCGTTAGAAGGGATACTATCATCTCGTTAGAAGCTTGTTCGAATGACCTGGGCAGGTCTTCTAACGAGATGGAAGAATACGCCCAGAAATTTCTAAACTCGTTTTTCTTCAATTCCTCTTTTCAAAAATCCATTCTAAGGTCATTCCAATTAAGTTTTATTGCTAATAAACTAATCTAAGTCCTCCTAGGTCGCTTCTTAACATATTATTGGGGTCAAATCTTCCTAATCAACATGCAATTAACATAAATTCCCAATTTTCACCCCAAACCCTATGAACATGAAACCAGAATTTAAATGTATTTAAAGACTCCTTATTACTCCATTTTCAGATCATCAAAAGTTATGTTTTGTGTATTGAATTCGTCCGTAATCATTCTACATGTAATTCCTATCTCAAAATCATAAGTTTCATCATAATTCTATTAGTTCTCCTCAAGACTTTCTAGGCAATTAAAGTTTCTACACTAAACATGGAGGAAATATTCAATGCAATTAATAACATTAAATCACTTGCCTTAGATTTGTTCTTCAGATTTGTTGCCGGTGTTTCAAGGTTGATTCTTCCCTCTTTATGGTCACAATTTCTTCCAAAAATGATGGTGGAGAGATGGTTTGGTTTGGAAACCCTTTACCCTCTTTCTAACTTCTCTCAAAAACATCCGTAGCCCACTCTTTCCCTTTTTGGCTGATAATGGCCTTAGTGGCCCTTTTAATAATATCTAAATAACCTCTAAAATTCGTGGGTTTTAATTCCTTAATTTTTAAAATTACCAAAATACCCTTCTAGGTTGCCGGTTTGGCCTAAAAATGCCCCGGGACCCAAACTAAACTCTCGGCTAGTGTTTTCTGACTATTTTGACCCTTCCGGACACGTTGGCGCACTCAAAATGACCATTCGATTGATAAAAATATAAATAAATTTTAAATCTAATTAAATTCATTCTTGACGCGACTGACACGCGCGTCCCAACTTAATTTTCCAAATTATCGTATTTCTGCCTCGCGACAACTTTAATATTTTCAATACTCATATATTACCATATATACTCGAAAACATTAAATTTTAACATCATAATCAAATACCAACTCACATCTCGCTAGTATTTATATCCGGATTAATTCCCAATTAATTTTTCATATTATTCAATTAATCCCTTAAATAAAAATCAATAAAATTACGGGGTATTACATATATATATGACTGTGTGACTGTGCATATATTATGTATCTGTGTAAAAATCATGCGCGCGCTACTTGCTATCACGGAGGTTACCGCGCCGGGACAGTCTTATCTCGATGGGACCTTTATGGGAGATATTGACTTGTACCCTAGAACATAGGACTCTTTGGTATATGCTATCTGATTGATAGTCAGACGGTCCTAAGAGACGTGAGGGTATGTGCTGACCTCTTAGTGACTTGGAACTATGCTTCGCCTCCATTTGTTTGTGTTTTGTGTTAATACAGTTCGAGAGTGATTCCTAAGTAGTATTTTCCTTAGTTTGCGTGATACGGGGACTTGATAGCAGAGTATGCCAGCACCATAGATCTTATGTGGGGTGCCGTAAATATATATATTATATGTGTGACTAATATATATATGTATATTTATATGGAAACTTTCTACTATGCGTATAAGTAAATAAGTAATGAATAAATGCTTCAACTTTATTATAAGTGTTCGGGAACTTTATAACGGTAATGTGTTGTTTTAAATAACGTATGAAATCCTGAAGAGAATGATTTCCTAAAGTAAATATTATAACCTTGCTTTTCACATGGTAAAACCTTATGGAGAATATGATAGGGAAATTGATGAGATTTATTAGTACGGTAGGCGTGCACACTAGATGAGAGGTGAGAATTTTCAAGGGAGTGTCGCATACTAACATGGTTGTTGCATTAGCAGGTAAGCATTTTAAATACTTGCTAAACTTATTTTAAACTGTTTTACACTCGGGCTCTGACCCGTTTCCTGTTATCTCTTTTCTCTTGTATATATATGTATATATTTAAGGTGCCCAGCCACAGGGGCGTCTTTCGTAGATTCCTTGGACCGGACGCACTGTAGCTTATGTGGGAGTTGCAGGATATTGCTTAGACGACCTCGATGTTGAATCTACTCTCATTCTAGTTCTGATTAGTTAGGGCATGTGTCGCCCGTTTTCTTATTTAGTTGGATTTGTCAGAGATTGTGTTCATTTATCTTTAGTATTTTTACTCTTTGGGATTTGATTACTGTCAGGATGGTTTTCCTTTGTAGTTTTAAAGTTGGTATTGGATTATCTGAATGATTAAATTCATGGGTGTTTAATTTCAGTCTTAATAATTGTGTGAATCTTAAACTGTTACTTATTAAAGGTTTTCATAATTGGATTTAATAAAATGGAAATAATGTTTTAAATGGTTTTGACACTTAGCTTAATTATTTAGGGTGTTTAAATTGGAAAATTTATTTTTGCGACAGTGATGCTAAGAATGAACCAACCGTTCACCTTGATTATAATTCAATAAATGACTGATCACCCGATATTTAATTAGGCGGGGTGTTACAGGTGTCTGATTTTTCTTTCATAAAAGAAACCCAAGTAAATCTAGTGAAGTCATCAACAATAACAGGAATATAAGAATTACCACAAAAATCAGCTCGAGGGATCTAGCTAATATCCCCGTCTTGTTCTCAACGACCATTCCCAATTTTCCCCAATTGGGGAGCCTAGGGGCCGAGGAGCCCTCGTCGCCTCCACTACCGTCGAGCCCATAAGACATCATCATTATTATCATCATCATCATCATCCTTGCCTTAATACCCGAAGGAGACACTTTCTATAAAAAAAAATGTTATTATTAGTACAAATTCAAAATTAATTAGAAGAAGACATGCAATTATTAAGTCTAAATAGTACATGCGCTAATGTAATCAAGTAAAAATTGGAATACTTATTACTGTTTAACACACACACATATACAAAGGAAAGAGAGAAAGATAAAACGAGTGAAAATGATCAAGTACAAATTGGAATACTACTTACAAATTGAAAAATTATTTCAAATTCGAGTTATCATAAAAAATGGGTTGATATTCGGTAGGAGCAGCCAAGTCATTCACACTACTATTTAGACGCTTTGACGCATGTAGGACGATTGACCACGGCTCGTTGTTGATATACGCCGAGTAAAACACTTGGTTGACCTTTTGAAATGCACAAAAAAATGGCTCATCGCTCACGTGTTCGTTGCTCTTCAACTTGGACAAGTCAACCATGATCAAATTGGTGTTAGGATCAACTTTACAAGCATTTTCATCCTCAACTCTTACCCAGTCACAGTAAAATGCAACCTCTTTGAAGCTTACATAGTCCAATTCAAATATATTTTGAATTACACCATAGTAAGTCATTTCAGCTTCAATGAGGTTTTTATCTTTTGCACTCGCTCGAAAGAAAGTAAGAGCCTTGTATGAAATTCCCGAGTTCTGTACATTTGTATTTTTCTTGTACACCCTTGCGCCGAATAAGTAACCATTCAATCGATACTTTTTGTACTCTTGTGCCACGAATAAGGGTCTAGTGGCTAGACGAGCAAGCCTTGATGTTCAACCCCGCCCGATAAAAAATTGGAACCTTTCTCAAATCTAAAACTATGAGCCGAGGGTAAAAACCTCCTATGGAAATGGTATACATTTTTTGAGGTAGCGGGGAGATGAATAGATTCAGTATCCTCTCCATAAATAAGACAACACAAATAACCATGTAATACACAACCGAATAATGTTCCATAAGCTGAAAAATCATGAATTGCCCACATCAACATAGCTTTCAGAGTAAACTCTTCTTTTCTAAAAGAGTCAAATGCTTGCACACCCTCTTCCCACAACTTATTTAATTCTTTAACCAAAGGATCCAGGTAGATGTCGATGTCATCACTTGGTTCCTTTGGCCCAGGTATCAACAAAGACAACATCAAAAAATCAGGTCTTATACACTGTGAAGGAGGGAGGTTGAGTGGGGCTAGGATCAATGGCCATACACTCTGATTGGTGTTTAGATTTCCAAATGGATTGAAACCATCTGTTGATATAGCCAAATGAATGTTACGCTGTTCTCGAGAAAAATCAGGATACTCATAAGTCATCCTCCTCCAAGCTGTAGAATCAATAGGATGACGTATGAGATTATCCCCTACTTCTTCCCTAGCATGACAAGTCATTGTCTCTGCTATCCATGGTACTGCGAAAAATTTCTTTAATCTAGGCCCAACGGGAAAATATTTCAACACTTTTTGAGAAACTTTTGAGCTTGTTCCTTCCTTGCCAGTAGATTGGACATATATATGTTCATCGTATACGGTCAACGATCGATATTTTCAAACTCCTTTTGGTATAGTATGCAATCATACAAACAAGCATGAATCAATTTATACTTCATTCCCAGACCTTTCAAACTGTTCTTCATAACATGATATCTATTTGGAAGTGTATTCTCCTTGGGTAGTAAGGCCTTCACCCAATTCAGAATTCCTGTTATGCTATTGCTAGACAAATCGTATTGCGTCTTCAAACTGTGCAAACCAACCATGTCATGTAAAGTTGTTTGATCTTTCTCACAACCAGAGTATAACAGTTGGGTCGCCTTAAATTTTAAACTTTAGTAGTCATCGTCAAGGTTTATCGTGATATCTTCATGAGCACCTGAACCTTGTACATCGACAATGGACTCATTCTCCTCCACTTCATGAACTCCATACGCTTCATCAGCTAAATCCTCTAACATATTTTGATCTACGTCGTCCCCTTCTACATCTATCCTACTTGTTGTGAAGGTTGTTCGGGGACAAAAGTAACTTTCAATTCACCGTGAAAACTCCAAAATCGATAATTATCTTGCATACCAGATCTTAACAAATATAGTTCAACTGTTTTTCACTCAAACACCTTACCATTATTGCACATAGCACACGGACACGAAAACTCTTGATCATTATAACATCTCTTTGCATATTTCAAAAATTTATTAGCTTCTCTGCGAAATATATCCCCCAATCTATTTGTCTCCCCCATCCACTCTTTGTATTTAGGATATCCCATCAAATTTACTACAAACAATTACCTATTAAAGGTAAGAAGCATATATTCGTGGATTAGTATAAACAAAATTTAGATTTATAGTGTGTTTCAATTAATTATGTCTTATTTATATTCAATTTTTAAATTTCAATTTATGATAGTAATACCTATTTCCTCCATATCCTCTAAAGGGTGAGTGGTCCTATTCCATTCAAGATCGCATATTTCTGCAATATACTTTACAGCTCATCCACATTGTTACGATTTGAGAAAAATTCGACAGCATATCCTCATAGTTCTCCACGTACACGACGTAGATTTCCAAGTGTGAGTGTTATTTCAGTTGATCAATTGAAATAACACTCACACTTGCCAATATAGTATGTACTCGGAGAACATTAGGATACGACTCCAGAACTTCCTCCAAGTAACAACTTTAAGCCACTAAGAATATTATTATACAGGAATTATGCAGTCTCAAAACTGTCCAAACGGGACAATTCTAAAGATCTCATTACAGGGGTAATGACTCTTGAACAGGTCTAAAGGCCATTGAATGCGTACGCATAAGAACTAGAATGCTAGTATCTATGCGCACTATGTGTAATTGTAGGTATGTTTCATTTAATTATGATAAGTCCGTGGTCGTGACACAAAATAATTTTACAAAAACGTCGAAAACTCCCCCTCCCACCATTTTGACAATAATCCAATAGTCGTGCCACTTCCAAAATTAACCAACTTAAAAAATTAAAACAGTATAATTATTTACGAATTTATTAGTGTGACTTAAATTAAGTATTTTAAAAAAAATTAACAACCAACTTCCATATCCAACCACATCCGTCCAATATAATCCAACAGGAACAACAAACCAACAAATGTGTATCCCGTACTCCATCTAATTCATCTACTCAATTAATTCAATAATAACAATTTCAAACCTAAATAAAAATAAAGAAACAATATTTATAATGTCCAATCAATATTAACAATTAATTTCAAGTCCTAAACTAAACATTAATTTCAAATCCTAAATCAACATTAACAATTTATTTTAAGTCCTAAACTAAACACCAATTAATTTTAACACACACATACATACACGCATACACCCCCCACCCCCTGCCCCACCCCCACCCCACCACCACACACACACACATACACACACCTGAACACACACACACACAATCCCCCCCCCCCCCCCCACACACACAAATGCCACACCCCTACCCCACCATTGCCCCACCCCCCTACCCCATCCCCTGCCCCACCCCCACCACCCCCTTCGCCACTACACACACATACACACACACATAAATGCACACACACAAACCCACCCCCCACACAAATCACACACAAACCCACCACCCACCCCACCACCCCCTGCCCCCTCTCGCCCACCACACACACACGAACATATACACACACACATATACAAATGAAAGAGAAAAAGAGAAGAAAAAATACCTTAAATCGTAGAGAGAGAGAGAGAGAGAGAGAGAGAGAGAGAGAGAGAGAGATGAGGGGAACAGAAAACGGTGAGAAAAAAGAAGAGGGAAGAGTTTTTTTACTGATAAACTTGTCACGGACCTGTCACGGTCCTTAACCGTGACAAGTTTATAAGGTTGTCACGATCATTGACCATGATAAGACAGTGATAACTGTTCTTGTCACGGACTTGTCACAGTCAAGACTTTATCACGGTCTTGTAACGGTCAATGACCGTGGCAAAAACGCATGTTTTTTTATTACGATCATTGACTGTGACAAGCGTGAATGGCTCAAAAGTGACAATTTGGTCTTTTGATGTAGTGCACTATCGGAGCTATCATCCCATGTTTTAGACAAATGTGCTTTATTTGAAGGTTACCATTTAGATTTAGAAAGACATTTATCAACATAGTGACCATATTCATTGCACTTACGACACTAAATGTGGCTCGAATCCCTTTTAGATCCAGATTTTTCAAAGATTTTCTTCTCAAAATATTTTTCACGGGGTCTATTGAAATAACTAGGTTGGCCTTGTTTTGATGCAAATTTATTCCTAAATTTCACAAATTTATTTTAGTGTTTAGTCAAGAGAGCAATTTCATTATCCAAAGAATCTAAACAGATTTCAGATTCAGTTAAATTGGACAAGGAGGATACAAAACTATTTTCACTAGTTTTAAAATTAAGCACATTTTGAGTTTTGGTGTGTGCAGGTGCTTTGGATCTTTGGTTATCTCTCAAAGTATTTTGATATTCAAAAGTTTTAAGTTTACTACACAAGAGATGTGGAGTATAACTATCCAAATTATCAAATATAGTGTGAGCAATTAAATCAAAACTTTTAGGAAGAGATCTGGATTTTATCACATATTTCAGAGTCGACATAAATGACACCATTAGCATGTGATTGATTTTCAACATCTTGAAATTTTAAATAAATAATCATCAAATTTCTCACTATCTTAGAATCATAAAGTCTAACTAGCATTTAAGACTTGACCCTTTTAACTCTAGATTCCACATCATAGGTAATCATTAAAATATCCCAAGCCTATTTAGATATAGTGAATGCTGAAATTCTTTTAAATGCAATTGCATCCATCGCTTGTAAAATAGCATTTTTGCTTTTTTTTATTAGACTGTGAAAATAGTTTTTCCTTTTTAAACCATTCTGAAAGGGGTTTTCGAACAAAAATTTCCGCATCATCATCACTACATTTAGTAGGCGCAGGAAAACTGGTTTCAACAGTATCCCACCTCATCTCCCAAGTGTTGGAGGTGCACAACCATTATTACTTTTCAGTAAGCGAAGTTATCGCCATCAAACACAGAAGGATGTACGAAAAACCCATTATGGTCACCCATGATGATAAGTTATATATTTTAAAAACAAAAGAGTTCAGAATCTTTGCAGAATAAATTTTTTAAAAAATGAGTCGTGAGGAATAACCTAAACATCCTAACGTGTTTTAGTTAATAAATAAAATACCAAATCTTTTAAATTCAATTCAAAACTAGATTGAAACCATTGTATGCATGCATACAAATAAAAACGAATTTGTAATGATGATGCCCAAATAAAGATAATTAGAATGCAATGAGGAAAAGTAGATAGTGACACGATATTTATTCTCAAGGAAGTCACCGTGGTGAAAAACCCCATGTCCCTAAGTTCAGAATAATTCACACACCCAAATCCACTATTACCAATTATCAATTACACATTACAATTCACCAGTTTACAATGATTTAAACTAAACAAATACAAACCGTACACCCAACCTAATTTAAATACAACCCAACTTGACTGACAATCAATCAACCAAGTAACACCCAAATAATAATGACTACACATATACAATCACACACTCAATCCCAAAACCCCGTGAAGTAGTACAAAACATAATTAATTATAAGGTTTGTTTTAATTAGAACATAAAAAAATTATCTTAGTTTAACAAAAAAAGATAACAAACACACCAAATTATATCTATTTTAATTAACAAGAAAAATACCAATCAATGACTAATAAAAGATAGGTACAGATTCAAACACACATTCATAAACAAGTTTTTGCACAAGCCAAAAATACACTAAATTGATTTTAAAATAAAAATATGTTATAAACAATTCTGAAAAATCAAGTTACCCACACGAGTCCTCTTACAAAATAAATTAGTCACACACACGCACACACACGAGATTTAAACACAATCTGAGATAAATAAACTAGTTAAGTTAAACGGGTGAGTTAAAACCGTGAGTTAAATCAATAAGTTAAATCAACAAGTTAAAGCACACACTCGAGTTTTACACGAGTTATCCAAGAGTGAAACCTCAGTTACACACAACTCACCCTTACAAGCTTTAGATAGTTCAGTTCAAGATTAAACACACAACTTATAAACCTAATTAAGTTACAAACTTAGTGGAAAAATTTTAGTTCAACACAAAAAAAGACCACGATTTCAAGCAAAAACATAACCCAAATCAAAATATATATATATATATATATATATATATATATAATTAAAGTAAAAATCATATTCCTTTCATATATTTAAATTTTTAGATCAATGCTTTTCAAGTTTATAAATTTAGTCTCTGTGGTATAATAACATTTATAAATCTAATCCCTATGATACAATATCTTTATTTCATTATTTTTCACTTTTTTCATAATATTTTTAATAAAGGAACTAAATTTATAAAATTATATAAAGTGTCCTATTTTTATATACTTTGAGCACTATAAAGACCTTTTATCATATTCCTTTCATATATTTAAATTTTTAGATCAATACTTTTCAAGTTTATAAATTTAGTCTATGTGGTACAATAACATTTATAAATCTAATCTCTATGATACAATACCTTTATTTCATTATTTTTCACTTTTTTTCATGATATTTTTAGTAGAGGTACTAAATTTATAAAATTATATAGAGTGTCCTATTTTTATATACTTTGAGCACTATAAAGACCTTTTTTTCAAAACCTTCATACATACATACATATATATCTATATATATACATACATACATATATATATATATACATACATATATATATATATATACATACATATATATATATATATATATATATATATATATATATATATATATATATCCACCAAATCTTTCTTCAAATCTGCAAAGCACGATTTAAAGTAGAGTGGTGCTATGGGTACCAAATAATTCCCCCAAATCTCCCCCAAAATAGTATTGATGAGTTGTGTCCTGGCAGGACCCATACCATAAGGTATAACACTTAAAGCTATTTGGGGATAATTTGGGAGAGTTGTTTGGGACATATAGCATTTTCCTTTAAAGTAATACCAAACCTTCACAGATCCCCCACTGATCGCGTTTATACCGAGAGGAAAAAGAAACCCCCCCAAACAGTAAGGGACTCCACACGAAAAGCTCGTGTAAGAATCGTACCAAAAAACACTCAACAGTTTCACCAAATACTCCACAATCAGTTTGTAACCAATAAACACAAACAACCCTTAAACTCACATGCATAAGTGTTAAAATGAAGTAAAAGATCAAACCCAAACACTCTCAAAAGTGTAAGAACGCAAATCGTGAAAATGTAGAGAGAGAAACCGAGGAAAATGTTTGGCAGCATAAGGTTGTGTTTGAAAATAAAAAGCCACACCACTTTCTAACACCCAACAACTCTGTTTTATAACCACGAAACAAAGACCTTGGTATGAGATGAAATAAGCCACAAACAAAAGGCCAAAAATGTTAATTAAACATCTGTTAGAGTTTAATTAACAAAAATATATTTAACACAAACAAAATAAATATAAAATCGTAAAATCAATTGAAGACGAAACAAAATATTCATAACGGGAATGTTATATACAAAATTATTAAAATACATAAATGATAAAAAGTATATAGGTAAAAAAAAATTTAAAAATTTTTAAGTTGTAAAAAAATATGATTTAAATAAATTTAATAGAGTTGCAAGACAAAAAAATGTTGAAAGAAAAAAATACATAAAATAAAAGTAATAGAGTTAGGGCCCAAAAAAATGTAGTAAAAAAATCACAAAATTGAGACAGAACAAGATATGGCAAATTTCATGAGGATATGAATATTTGTTGGTATTACCTTTTAACAAATGATGTTTTGTATTATTTCTCAACTTAAAATTATTTTTCGAAATGTGTATATAAATCTCTCTTAAAATATCTATTGTTAATTTTATGGAAAATGATATGTACAAACACACACCCCCAAAGTGTGACACCCCGACTAATTAAATACCGGGTAGCTACTCCTTTATTAAATTAATACAAAATGCCAAGTTGGTCCAGTTAATAGCATCACTGTCGAAAACATTTTAATGATTACTAACCACCTAGTATTTAAAAAGTAAGTTGCCAAATTTTAATTTAAGTCTGGTTAACATGCAGTAAAAGAATAATGAAAGAACAACAAAATCCATTCACCATAACGAAGTAATGAAATAACCAACAATATAAATATAAATCCGGAGGAAAACTCCTCACAACAATCCCACAACTGAAAATAATATGACAAGTCTGAATCCTGAATTAATTACATGCCAGAAGTCTGAATAACTGAAATAAATGAAATGTCTCTAATAGAAATGGGCGACATGCCCTACAACTGATAAATGCTGAATATAGAGTCAAGATAGATAAAGCGTCTACAAGCAAAGTCCTGTAACTTCCACAAACAGCTACAGCTCGTCACCTGAATGAGGATCCTAAGCATGGTGTCCTTGTGGCTGGGCACCTAAAATGGTTTTTACAAAAATAGATTTGAAAGCAAATGGGTCAGAGCCCGAAAGTGGAAATCATTTTAAAAACAACAAGTGTTTTAATAACATTAAAACATTAAATGCAAAATACATGTTAGGACGTGCACTCAGATGAAATTCTCACCTCTCGACTACATGTGCACTCCTAACGTACCGTACCCATCTAAAAGACATACATATCTAACCAAACCGTAATAAGTTCTACCTCCTACTACTCGATTCCCATATTACAGTCTAGCGTTACCAATTAAATAGAGGGCTTTACTTAAACTCAGATTCTCAATTTGTAATACAATTCACTATCGGTTAACCCGTTATGTTTTCTCAAAACATTACCATAATTATACTCACAATACCAACATGAAAGTTCCCATTAATTGAGTGTATATTATTCACGTCATAAATATACAATACAAGCACCCCGAGACTAAGCTGCGGTGCACACATACTCTGCTATCCATCCCGGTACATCACGTACATAAGGATCACGCATTCCCAATCTCTCAGGAATCGTTCTCAGATAACAACAATCACAAACAATGGAGGCGAACACAGTCACATCACATGGGTCACGCACATACCTGCGCTCCCACGATCAGCAGACTTATTAACATCCCAATAAGTCCTTCTCTGACCTATGTTCATCGAGGTACCAGTCTAAATCCGGGCAACACAAGGATTAGAGGGCCCTAAGCGAACGTAAACCTCCCGTGATAGCAAGTATGGAAGGTATGCCATACACATAAAATCAATACATATACTAAGTATGCACACATCTTAGTAATCACCATAATTTATTTGTAGTACACTTCTCATTCTCGTACCTACGTATAATGTTACACAATTTACATATTCCCGGTTGATACAATTATACAAGCCATTAATTGTTCTCACGTTGTAATAGACACTCACGTCCTAATCCATAATTTCCATTTGGTTCGAATCACACTTCTAGGTTTTACTCCTCTATATATCTCAAATGTCCCTACTATATCAATTTATCATCAAGGGAAGGTTATCTCTACCATTAAATAAGGTTACGGGACACGCGAAATCAAAACAGGCTAAAAATCCTAAACTGTCAACTCGTTAGAAGTCTCGTTCGAACGAGGCTGTTCGAACGAGAGTTCGTTTGAACGAAGTGGGCCTTCTAACGAGATCTCGTTCGAACGAAAGTCATCGAACGAACAACCCTCTCGTTAGAAGTCAAACTGTCAACTCGTTAGAAGCTCGTTCGAACGAACTCGTTCGAACGACCTGGGCAGGGCTTCTAACGAGTGGCCAGCTTTGAGCCCAGATTTTCCCTATATCGTTTTTCCAACTTTTCTTCCTCTCCAAACTCATTTAAACATCAATACAACAATTGTACATGGGTTCTAATCATTCCTAAACATACTTAGGTTATATATTAACGTTTATATAGGGCCAATTCTTCCTAAACATCATTGAATCATCAAATCCCTTCATTTATCCCCAAATCATATGAACATGAACCCTAAAATTTTAAAGTCACCAAAGGGCATAATTAAATCCGTTTTTGATATGAACAAGGTGTATTTCCATCAGAATAATCCTCCTAACACAATTCTACATGCAATCCTATCATCAAAATATAAGGTTCTAATTCCAATTAATGGGTTTTTATCAAACTCCCAAGAACAATACAAATTATGTTAATTTCCTACGCATGGAAGAAACATTCTTTGTAATAAACGAAATTAAACCACTTGCCTTATGTATAACTCCGATTTTGATGTCGAATTGATGAATGGTTCTCTCTCTCTCTGCAGAATTCTCCTCTCTTCTCTCTCTACAAGCCTTCTTCTCCAAAGTGACAATGGTGGCTAGGGTTTGCCTTAGGAACTCTTTTGGAACTAATTTCAATAACCTCCGTAGCCTATTAGGTTATTAGTGGGTAATTGCCAAATCAGATATTAATTCCAAATTTTCATGGGTTTTAATTCCCAAAAATCCAAAATTACCAAACTACCCTTGTACGTTGCCGGTATGGCCTAAAAATGCCCCGGGACCCAAACTAAACCCCCGGCTAGTGTTTTCTGACTATATCGACCCTTCCGGACGCGTTGGCGCACTCAAAACGACGATACGGTTAATAGAAATAAAATTCACTTTTTAATTAAAATAAATATATTCCTGACGTGACTGTGCGTCTCAACAAAATTTCCAAATTGCCGTATTTCAATCTCACGACAAATTTCATAATTCAATATTCATATATAGTCATATTTACCCATTATAATCAAATACCAACTCGCATCTCGTTAGTATTTTAATCCGGATTAATTTCCAATTAATACACATTTAATTCAATTAATCCCATAAATAAATATCACAAAAATACGGGGTATTACACAAAGTTCCAAAAATATCTATAACGTTTGTACATTGGGTGGGGTTCACATAAGGTACAAGTACTTAATGCATTTTTGAGGATGTTTTTGTGCATGTTTTGGGACTCGTAACACACTTTAATTTTATAAATTACATTTGGTACCGTATGGGAGTGAGGTCTTAAACTCTAAACCTTCTTATTGTTTTTTCTGAATAATTTTTCATAATGTAATTATAAAAAATTTCTAAACTATTGGCCATAATTTAGTAACATGGATATGTGAGTCATTTTACATAAAAAAATAGCAGAGACACGAATTTTTGGGTTAGTTGTTCATGGGTCTTAAATTTAGGGGTCACTTGTTTTTTATAAATAAAAGTGGCACGTAAACTAAAAATAGATTAAGGGGTTTAGTGTAATTTATTTTATAATTAAGAATATTAAAATATCATACATTTTTCATGAAAAATGATAACATAATTGTGTAATACCCCGTAATTTTATTGATTTTTATTTAAGGGATTAATTGAATTAAATGAGAATTAATTGGGAATTAATCCGGATATAAATACTAGCGAGATGTGAGTTAGTATTTGATTACGATATTAAAATTGAATATTTCTAAGTATATATGGTAATATATGAGTATTGAAAATATTAAAATTGTCGCGAGGCAAAAATAGGACAATTTGAAAAATTAAATCGGAACGCGCGTGTCAGTCGCGTCAGGAATGAATGTAATTAAATTAAAAAGTAATTTATATTTTTATCAACCAAATGATCATTTTGAGTGCGCCAACGTGTTCGGAAGGGACGAAATAGTTAGAAAACACTAGCCGGGGGTTTAGTTTGGGTCCCGGGGCATTTTTAGGCCAAAACAGCAACCTAGAAGGGTATTTTGGTAATTTTAAAAATTAAAGGATTAAAACCCACGAATTTTAGAAGTTAATTATATATTATTTGGAAAGCCACTAAGTCCATTATCAGCCAAAAGTGAGAGAGTGGGCTACGGAAGTTTTGAGAGAAGTTAGAAGAGAGGCTAGAGGACCTATACCAAACCATCTCCGCATCATCACAATTGGAAAGGATTTGTGACCGAAAAGAAGAGAGAAATCCAACCTTAATCATCAACAACGAACCAGAACATCGTATTTAAGGCAAGTGATTTGATATTTTTAATTGCAATGAATATTTCCTCAATGTTTAGTGTAGAAACCTTATGCTGTGAATATTTTGGAGAAAACCCAATGGGATTGTTGTAGAAACCCTTAATATTGGTTAGAAATTGCATGTAGAATGATTATGGACAAAATTTGGTATTCAAAACTTAACCTTGATGATTTAAAAACGGATTTATGATGAGTATTTAGGCATAATAAAATTCTGGGTTCATGTTCATAGGGTTTGGGGTAAAATTTAGGGATTTATGATTTTGACATGTTGATTTGTAAGATTTGACCCCAAAAGTATGTTAAGGAATGACCTAGGGTGACTAAAAATAGTTTACAAACATTAAAATGTAATTTGGATGGTCTTAGGGTGGATTTAGAGAAGAGAAGAATGAAGAAAAACGAATTAGGAGATTTCTGGGCGTAGTGTGCCATCTCGTTAGAAGGCCTGCCCAGGTCGTTCGAACAACCTCGTTCGAACGAGACTTCTAACGAGATGACAGTACCCCTTCTAACGAGTTGGTAGTTCGTTCGACGCCATTCGTTCGAACGAGATTTCTAACGAGTTGACAGAATGGCCTTTTTAGGCCTGATTTTATTTCAAACTTCTCGTAGACTTATTTAATTGAGTACTAACCTTCCCTTATTGACTAGTGGGTATAGTTGTGAGATTGAAGTACGTTGAGGAATAAAACTTATAATGTTATAGTAAACAGGATGACATTTATGGATTAGGAAACGAGTACCTAAAATTACGACGTGAGAAGAGTTAATAACTTTTAAGGTATATGATTCGAGGATTTGTAGACGTACAACATTTAATGGCGGTATAGGAATGTAAAACACGCCTCTATTAATATTATGGAATATCTAAGATGTGTGAATGCTTGATATATGTAGTCATTTGTGTATAACATACCTACCATACTTGCTATCACGGGAGGTCGGCGTTCGATCAGGGCCATCTAATCTTTGTGTGCCTATGGGGGGATTTAGATTGGTACCTCGAGGATATAGGTCAAAGAAGGACTTATTGAGAAGTTAATAAGTTTGCTGATCATGGGAGCGTAGGTATATGCGTGACCCATGTGATGTGAACTATATTCGCCTCCATTATGTGTGTTTATATCTTGTCGAAACGATTCCTGAGAGATTCGGAATACGTGATCCTTAAGTACGTGAGGTACCGGGATTAGATAACAGAGTATGTGTGCACCGCAACTTAGCCTCGGGGTGCCAGAATTGTATATTTATGATGAGAATAATATATTGTTAATTGAAATGAACTGCCATGTATAATTGCAAGTGAGAATATTAGCAATATTTTAGTAGAGTTAAATGGGAAATACCTAGTGATTAGTATTACTGATTTTGAGAACTAAGAAGAAAAAAGAAGAAGGTAAAACTCTCTGTTTAAATTAAGATGTCGGAGATTAAATTGTGAATCCTATAGTAATGTTAGATTACGCATTGGACTAGTTAAATATGGGTATAACTAGAATGGGTACGGGTACGGGTACGGTAAGTGTGCACAATTAGTTGAGAGGTGAGGAACTCATGTGAGTGCACACACTATCATGTATTTTATATTCACTGTTTAATAATATTAAACACTTGCTGTATTTTAAACTGTTTTCATAATCGGGCTCTGACCCGTTTGCTTTCAAATCTATTTTTCTTGTAAAACCTTTTTAGGTGCCCAGTTACAAGGACACCAAGCATAGGAGTTCTATTCCAATGATGTGTTGTAGCCGCTGTGGAAGTTACAGGACCTCGATAGTAGACGCCTCCACTTTCTATCTTGACTCTATTTCAGATTTACTTATCTGTAGGGCATGTCGCCCCATTTCTTTTGGAGACATCTTATTTATTCAGTTTTATTTCAGACTTTGGGTTGTAATTAATTAGTGATTCAGACTTTGTATTTGGTTGTATTCAGTATTTGGATTATTTAGAGGAGTATTACTCCAGATTCATTATTATTCCATGGTTATTCGATTGTGACTATGTTGTGTTTGTTATGTTAGCATTTAATAATTTAATTTATTGCATGTTAATCGGATTTAATTAAAATTTACAACTCACTTTTTAAATACTAGGTGGCTAGTAATTGTTAAAATGTTTTTCGACAGTGATGCTATAAACTTAACCAACTTGACACTTTGTATTAATTTGAATAAAGGAGTAGCTACTCGGTATTTAATTAGTCGGGGTGTCACAGGTGGTATCAGAGCATCAGGTTCTAGTGTCCTTAGGATCTGTACGGCTTGTTATGTTTTCGCGTAGCTTTCTTTGATGTAGAGCCCTATATTTTAGGATTATTGTACTCTTTTGTGTATGTTTCTCTCTTTAGCTATTTTGAGATAATAACTGCGAACTTATAAGACTTTACTCTCATTTCAGATGCCTCCACGACGTGCACAGCGAGTTCCCAAGGATGCGCAGCCCGAGCCACAGCCTGCACCAGTTCAGGGTTCCTTGAATGCCGCTGAGGTTACCGCTATTGTAGCCCAAGCGGTAAATGCCGCCCTAGCAGTTGTGCAGCAGGCACCCCTCAGGCGCTGGTAGTAGCGCCAGTTCAGTCTCATGCATTCCCGTCTGCTTGGGAACGTGTTCGTGATGCTCTTCAGAAAGCACACCCTCCGGAGTTTGCAGGTAGCTCCAACGTTGTTGTGTCCAGTCAGTGGAAGAAGGACATTCAAAGGCACTTGAGGATGTACGAGTGCACGGATGTTCAGAAACATATACTTGCTACTTTTAAGCTAGTAGGATCAGCGTTGCAATGGTGGGAGTCCATTACCACCCCGGAGGAGAGAGACATCCTTTCTATTCAGGAGTTTTGGGTGCGGTTCGACCGCAAGTATTTTTCATCAGCCGTTCACACTGAAATGAGGAGGAAGTTAATGAACCTCAAGAAGGAGGGGAAGATCGTGGCCGAGTATGAGGCCGAATTCACTAATCTCTTGAACATTGTTCCCGATGAAATTCCAACCGAGGAGAAAAATATTCAGAAGTTCATGAATGGGTTGACTTGGAGGATCCATCAGCACTTGTTGGGTAATCTCTCGTTGGCCACTTATTCTGATGTTGTTAACGCATCACTACTTCACTGCCAGGACCACCGCTTCCATATGTCAGAGAGTAAGCGATCCGGAGAGTCCAACCAGCAGGGCAGGACAGGGGGAAATGCTGCCAGCGGGGCACAATCTACTCAGGGTCAGCATAGGCAGGGAGATCAGGGTCCCCAACAGTGGGATTTTAAGAGGTTCAGATTTGGGGGTTTCAAAAATGGTCAGGGAGGTTTTCGTCAGGGCCAGCAGGGTCAACACGGCCATCAGGGACAGCACGGCCAGCATGGCCAACAACAGTAGTTTCATCAGGGCCAGCACGGCCAGGGGAGGAATGGCAACGGCCACCAGGGCCATGGGCAGCAGGGTCAGAGAGGGGGGAACTTTTGAGGAAATGTTTCATTTGTGGAAAGATTGGCCACAAGTGCCAGGAGTGTCCTGATAGGGGCAGGGCCCCACAGCAGCAGCAGCAGGGTGCTCGACATGAGCCCCAGAGACCTATGTTTCCCGCCGCCCTCCCAGCAGCACCACAGATGCCAGCTTTGCCACCCATTCCAACAGTCCCAGTCCAGTAGGGACATCTTCAGTACAGACGAGTTTATCAACTCCAGCATGCCACAGTCCCACAGGATCCACCTGCTATTGAGGGTATGTTCTCTATTTAGGGGACTATGGGGCGTATTTTATTTGATACGGGGGCCACACACTGTTTCATTGCTACGAGATTTGCACGCACTTTGGGGTTGTTAGACACTGCAGAGAGCACGATTACTTGCGTAGATTCACCGTTGAGTAGGAGTTCCGTGATTTCCCTTACTTGTAGAGGTGTGGGTATAGAGATCGGGAGATTTACCTTACCTGCTGATATGCTAGTATTAGAGATGACTGAGTACGATGCGATTGTTGGTATGGATTGGCTAGTTGCGTACCGGGCCATGATTGATTGTTTTAGTAGGAGTATTATTTTTGCCATTCCCGGGCAGGAGATGTTTTTAGTGGCGATGCCTCGCCCTGAGGTAGATATAATGAATTTTCCACTCATATAAGTGGTACTGCATAAATGATAATACCTTTTCAAGCGTTCAATATTCCATGGATATGGGAGCTCATTTCCTTCTTAATTTTTGAGAAAATAACATCCTAGCCTCGCTATCTTTGTGAAAACGTAAGGACTTTCCAATTTGGGTCCCAACTTTCTCACTTTCGGTTTTCTTGTGGCTATGGTGACCTATATGTGCACCCAGTCCCAATATCGGAGTTCTCTTTGGTGTCACACCCTGCTAAATCCTGGCGTTGGCCGACACCAAAACTAAGCCGGGTGCGAGTAAATAAAATACCGTTCTTAGCATGTGGCAGATATGAGACATTTAAAAAATTAATCCACAAGATAAATAATTTAATAAATCCCAAATTATAATAACCAACTATACGATAAAAGATCCATCACCATGCTAAACTCCAAATAATAAACTAATCTCCAATAGTATAAAACTGATTAAATTCCAACTGAATCCATAATGAAATACCTAAATAAAACCCATATAACATTGGAATCGAATGGCCCAACAAAACCATAACCTGAGTCTCAATGTAAATACGAAGGAAAAGAAACTAAACTAAACTAATACGCATAAAGTAAATAACTCTAAGTGCACCTCCAAGAAAGTCTCCAAATAATCCTATGCAGCTTTTCTAAAGTTATTCCTGAAAAGGTTAGCCAACGCACGAGGTCAGAGCCCCGAGCATGAATACACACTACTCCCCTCAAATAGGATCCTTGAATCTAGACAATAGCATTATACATGATAAATATCATAATAGAATATTTTAATTAATATGAGATAATTAAACGCAAGAAGGGTAAATTACTAACCACCCCCAAAGGTTCTTATAAAATTACACCAATATCATTTTAAATATCCCACACTCCCTGAAAGTGCATCTCGCGCAAAATCTTCTCGCGAGATCGCCTGTCATTCGAACGACATGGCATCTCGTTCGAACGACCCCTGGAATTCTATTTGCAGTCCCCTGTTTCTTCCTGTTATATGTTATTGGTACTGCTAGGTTGTTTCTGAACAATGTTTAAAAAATACAAAAAGATTTTCGGTTTAGAAAAATTTTGAAAAATCCAAAAAGAGTTTTTTATTTTGTTTGCACCTTATATGAATTGACAATTAGGATGACCAACTCACAATTTCATGCCATATCTATGTGACTATTTGATAGTGTTTTGAGATAATATATTGTGTCATTTAAGGGCTTTACAAATTTTGGAGTCTTTGAGATGATATAATGTTACTATATACATGATTGACTCTATTTGTCCTTTATTGCACACATGCACAATTTTTTTTGACTTTTGTGCTTGTCTATCACATGTTGGTTGAGTGTTTCCATCTCAATTCTGTCTATTCAATGAACCAAATGCGATAAAACTTGACAAAAAGTAGTGCATGCTATAAACCGTTTGTGAGATTGTGTGTTTTGAACAACGGTGAAGGGCCTGAAAGGTACTCATTTGTCCTTTGCGATTAAGTCACCGTTTAAATGGACCTAAAAAAGTGAGGTATTAAAAATTATCCGGGGTCCAATGAGGTTTAAAAAAGCCCGAAAAAATTGAAAAGCAATAAAAAGAAAATTATGCCAAAAATGGGCCTTTTTTTTGGTTTCATTACTTCATAAATAAAAACATTATCTTTTAATGAGGGAGTTTGGATGGAATTTTCTATGGGTTGCACGTCCTTAAAAGTCATGAAAAAACATTACATAGTTTTGGACGTTATTGGTGTGGAAATCATTTATACTTTGATTTGTTGATATGATTAAGACGATGTCGTCTAAATTCAACAATTTTACACTAAAGGACCATTTTTGATGTTCATTCGTTAGGAGTACACTTATGCATCTTGTACATATGATATGATTGAGTTGATTTTCCTATCGAATCTGTTCACACACATTCATTCCGTTTTCATGATTTTGTTGTCTTAGTGAAAAACTCATGGTGTGTGATTTTTGTAACATCACTTTTGCATTGTTTTGTATAAAAAATTGAAAAATAGTTTGTTTGCCTGATTTTTCGTGACACCCCAATTTGATTTATGTGATTTATTATTTTCCTTCTCTATTTCTAACAAATAAAAAGGGGGAGAACGAATTGTGATTTTACGGGGGAGTTTAAGTGTGGGTGAGATTTGATTATGTTTTCATGTTTATGCTTTATATCATTTCAAACACGATACGTCACGAGGTTTTTACTTTGTCACATGTGTGTAGGTACAATTGAAGATTTTGGAGTGCACACCCTGATGAGAAAAGCTTAAAGGTTTTGAATTGTTGATTGTTGAAGCCGAAGTTTGAAAAATTGAAGACTTGTCGATTTATCTTTCCACATTTGGGTTTTTGGGAGGGTAGATTTGTATAGGTCATATTTTGGTTGATAATTCGAATATTTTTATTTTGTACCGGCATAGACATAGGGGGCGATTTGTAAGGACATTGTCTGTCACAATTTAGTATGTCATATTCCTTTACAAGTTGCTACAAGTCGTCGAAGGATTGAGAAGCTTGCATCTACAAAGACGAATCCGAATTTCAAGAAGTTTTCAACATTCAATCCCAATAAGAATGAATTTAGTAAAATGTGTTTAAGTTCCATTTACATTTTACATTAAAAGTGTTGGGATATTTTTTTATATAAAAGTTTAAATGATTTTTGAAACATTTTTAAATGGTTTTTAATTTTTCAAAATCATAAAAGGTTTGGATAAAGATCTCCTGATCTCGTGAAAAGTTTTAAGATTTGAGGATTCCAAGTTATTTAAAACTTATTTTTTTTAAGGGGATCAGTGACTGTCGTTCAAACGACGTCACATCTCGTTCGAACGAGATGGAGTGTCACTCGAACGACGCCGTTAGTCGTTCGAACGAGAAGGTGTTTTGCCTTGACACGTCATCGCCTTGAATTTTAATATTTAAAGGGTGTCAGGCGACTGGATTTCGGATGGAGAAACACTGGTTGTAAAAAGAATATGATTTTGAGTGTTTTGGTCTTTCTCCAACATTTTAAGAGTTCAATCTCTTATTTTACAATTCACAAAATCCCAAGTACTTTTGTGTGAGTTGTTTTGTGGAAGCCAAGAACATTTCTTTGCTATTGTTCATCCTTTGTGGGTAGATCTCTACAACCGAGAGCTGCGTGCTATTGTGGAGGGAGTCTTTACAAAGTTTATGACTGGGTGTCATTGAGGATCTTCTGCGTTTTGATTCTTTGCTGAAGACTGCGTGCCTTTGTGGTATAGCTGCACGTGAACCACTGCTGATTTCTAACCGATGCTTTGAAGTTTGACGAAGACACCTTGCATTACACTTGTGGGCGATTATCAGGTTGTATGTAAGTCAATGGTCTTGTAAACTCGTCAAAGTTCTAGAAATAAAAGGTTTTGCCCCTATGAGCGAAATTTGATTTCATTTACATGCTTATTGCTTTATGATTTCATATCACTTAGATGCATGTGTTTGGGATTAATTAAAAGTTGGGTTTCATTAAAAATGGTTTAGTTGACACACAATTAAAATTGATTTATTTGAGAAGTCGTATTTATTTCGCTGTAGCACTTCTTCAGTCCCAAATTATTAATTTAATTAAATTAACCCAAATTATCATTATTCTCACTTTTTATTATGGCAGTCCTCCCGCCCCAGATGAAAATTTCCACTAAAGTTGAACACTTCCTCTTGTCAAAACGACCGTTGATCCATTTAAACTGTCAATCCCGCAATTTGACAAGGTTCCACGCACGACACGGCATAAAATGCTGACTGACCCGTTTAAACTATCGGCCCTCGCTATTTATGTCACCCATATTTTAATACCCCTATTATTATCTTAGTTATTAAATCTCAATTCTCAATTTCACAATTATCAAATCACCCCACCCTATTTATCGACGCGAGATCTTTAAAATGCCCCTTAGTCCCATACCTAAAGGTCCCCAAGTATACATACGTCATGTCCTACATATAGGATGAAATCACCAAGAGAAAACTCTTCCTAGTCTCATGCGTAGGCTATTGTAACGACGATAAATATAAAAATCAGCCCGCCCTAAAATATAAAATCCCCACGAATTTACACTAACTAGTCCCATACCTAGCAAGTATAAATTTTAACAAAGGCCTACCCACTAGTCCCATACCTAGTAAGCAGCTTAAAATAGGTTTGATCAATATACTATCCAAAAGCCCCTCGTCCCTGCGATGGAAAATGTGAATAAAATAAATCACACAAAACATAATTCATAAGAATAACACAACAATTAATCACAAAGGTCCTAATTCAATGAATAACACCGTCATAATTTTCGACACAATTATATCCGTTCAATGATGTTATTTTAATTAACATGCAACAATATTCCATACGAGATAATCGTTCTCTTTTATAAGTCATCAAATTTATAAGTGTGAGCGCGTCCCAATAACCATATAAATAATCCCATATAAATTCTACATGAGAACCTACACCCAAAACCATAAAAAAACCAAAAATCTAACCTATGCACCCAAGGGTTTCAAAGATTTAAATCATATTCAAAATTGTCATAAAAACAATCCCAAAATTTAAGTGTCCATTTTCTCTAATTATGTTACTAATTGATTTTTATCAGAAACACATGATTAATGGTTTAGCCGATACTTAAAATGCATAATACTAAAGGAAAGGAATAGAGTATTCATGCTTGAATAAAATTTGGTTTAGAAATATGATCTTGAACGTGTATTTCTCTAAAAAAATTGACAAAGATTTGTTCTTGATGCGTTTTGAGAAAATCCGATTAATCTTGACAAAGCTTGAGCTGAAAGTTATGTAGAATGGGGCTAGGGTTTAGAGGTTGAAGAAGATGAAGAAGATGAGAGGTTTCGGATTTTTCAGAAGGCTACAATGTGTTTTAAAAGACCTAAACTCGTCACTTTATGTTTTTATACCAAAAAGAATTAGAGTCATAATTAGATACAAACACTAAAAAAAATATTTCGGATGATCGGACCGTTGAAATTACCTGAAATTTTGGGGCATAGTATCTGAAGATGAGAAGAATCTGCACAAAAATTTTTAGCTCGATCGGACGGTCGAATTTTTTTTTTTATATTTTTTTCTGGAGAGTTTTATATTTTTTTCTGGAGAGTTTTATATTTTGAGGACTCTTCTAAACGGCCCAACACTTATATATACTCATATTAAGAGTCTTGTAATCTAGCTTTTTGAATTTCGAATATAAAAACCAACATATTTAATTATTAAAAATAATTAAATCTAAAATTTTATTTTTCTTTAATTTTTGAATTAATTAAATAATTAATTGATAAAAACACGGGGTGTTACATTTGGCATATTTTTTTGCTTAATTATGAGGCCATTTTTTGCTTATATACCGCTATCCTTATGAGTGACGCTTCTCTCTTTTCTTCAAGGTGGGTTTGAGGCCTTCTTCATTTACAATGGTTTTTAACTATGCTACCCTTTGAATGGGTCAATCTCTATTGGAATTTCTTCCTCAGTTCCATAGGTTAAGGAGAAATGTGCTTCTCTTGTGGGAATTTTGACTGTGGTCTTGTATCCCCATAATATGGTTGGTAGATCGCTTACCCATAGTCCTTTGTATTTTTATAATTTCTTCTTTAGGCTTGTGAAAATGGTTCTATTGGTTACTTTCACTTTCCCATTTTCGTCAGGATGTCCTGACGAAGAATAGTGGTTGTTCACGTCGTAGTTTGAGCAAAATTTATGGAAGGTTAGATTATTGAACTGCTTCCCATTGCATAAGATGATGGATTTAGGAAAGCCAAATCAAAATATGACATTCTTCAAAATGAAACTTATTGTTTTACTTTCTGTGATTATGGTCACCAACTCTTCCTTATCCCATTTTATGAAAGTGTCTATGCCCATTTTGCAATTTTTTACCTTTGCTGAGAGGTAGGGGACGTAGGGGTCATACTTGGTCAACCCCTCATTGTGCATAGGGGAATGTACTTAACACATGAAAAATTTCCTCATTTATTTTATTTTGTATGGATAAAAATCTCTGAAATTTGTCACATCATTGCATTAGAGATTTGGTGTCTTTTCCTAAAATGGGCCAGAAGTAGCCCTGCCTTAGTACTTGTTAGGCTATAGTTCTGGGGCCGGCGTGGGCAATAAAAATGACTTCATAAATGTCATCCGAGGATATACTTTGCGTCTTGAGGTCCCTAACATCTTTGAGGAGAATCACTAAAACCACATGTGTATAATACCCTTGATGGAGGTAGTATTGTAATACCAAAGACTTCAGGCATCTAACTTGTAGCTTATCTTTGGGTAACAAGCTGCTGCTGAGGTATTAGGGTAATCCAATTTGGTGGCATTGCCATAGATAATGAGTTGACTTGGAGTTTGGTGATGCTGTCCAAGGTGATCATAATAATTTCTAGATCGATTTCGTCTAAAAAGGCTACCCTTTGTAAATGGTTAACGTCTAATTTCTTTGCTTTGTTGGCTCGATTGATGATGAACATGGGAACCTTTAATATGATCCCCCTAAGAGCATCCGTAGTGATGTATATCGGCGAAAGGTAAGTTTAACAGCGTGTGAGGCACGTGTGTGTGTGTTTTACCTATCGCCCAAATGGGCAGTAAGTAGTGGTGGAGTTCTTATGAACTTCTATAGTTCGTAAGAATTTCTTACGAACAAATAAAGTCCGTAGGAAGTTCTTACGAACTATCGAAGTTCGTAAGAACCTAACGGTACATTCCTCCGTTTATATATTCAGGAAACTTCTTCCTTCTTCTTCACTCTTCTTCATTCTTCCCAATCCGTTTATATTTATTCAGTTCCTCTTCTTTCTTCTTCATTTGTCATCTGCATCTTTCATCTTCTCCATTTTCATCGATAATCTTCTTTCCTCCATTTTCTTTTCTTATTTACTCAATATTTGTATGTACCAGTCTCATATAATTCAGTCCAAATATTTTATATATTTTTCCTAAATTTTATTCATATACTCTCAAAAATCATTCCATTTATTCCCAAATATAATTTCAAATAAGTCCCAATCTAGATATAGAAAATCCTTCAAATCAGATCTTGTCAACACGATGGAATTAGGTAGAAAATGGAAGAAATATATTAATATCGGGAAATCGAAAAAACACGGGTCGACTTCAACGACAATTCCCGATTCTTCCGCGCCGATTCAATCGTCGAATCCCGTAATTGACAATTATACCCGTATTTACGACGGAGTATCACACGCATCGGACGGCGAAACTCCGATAATAAACGGAAACAAATTCGAATTTCGGGAGAATTGGGCGGGGCCAATGAAATTGTACAAATTGATTCAAGAGAGAAACCCGATATCAAAACAATTATCGACAGTGTCGGTTTTATGTCGAATTTCTTTTCTATGGTGATGCCCAATTCCGATCAATGTATTGTGACGGCGATGATCGAACGTTGGTGGGACACGACGCATACCTTCCAACTACCATATGTCGAGCTTGCGTTCACTCCGCTGGACTTCACAATGCTTTCCGGTAATAATTTATGGCTTATTTCGTTCTACTTATATTCATAATTGTTTCAAAATGTGAAAATAATATGTTGTACTTAAATTCATAATTAATTGTTTGAAATATATTTTTAGGTAATTATATTCATAATTATTTCAATATACGACAAAAAAATTGAAAAATGTACCCGCATTCCGATTGTGTCAATACATGAAAATAATTATTTATATTCACTTAATGTTTCAATATGTGAAAATAAATAGTTGTACTTAAATTCATAAATGATTGTTTGAAATATATATTATGGTTTTCATATTCATAGTTATTTAAATATATGACAAAATTTTAAATATATGTACCGGCATCATAATTGTTTCAAAATGTGAAAATAATATGTTGTACTTAAATTCATAGTTAAATGTTTGAAATATATTTTTAGATAATTATATTCATAATTATTTCAATATACGATAAAAAAATTAAAAAATGTACCCGCATTCCGATTGTGTCAATATATGAAAATAATTATTTATATTCACTTAATGTTTCAATATGTGAAAATAAATAGTTGTACTTAAATTCATAATTGATTGTTTGAAATATATATTATGATTTTCATATTCATAGTTATTTAAATATATAACAAAATTTTAAATATATGTACCGGCATCATAATCGTTTCAAAATGTGAATATAATATGTTGTACTTAAATTCATAATTAAATGTTTGAAATATATTTTTGGGTAATTATATTCATAATTATTTCAATATACGACAAAAAAATTGAAAAATGTACCCGCATTCCGATTGTGTCAATATATGAAAATAATTATTTATATTCACTTAATGTTTCAATATATGAAAATAAATAGTTGTACTTAAATTCATAATTGATTGTTTGAAATATATATTATGGTTTTCATATTTATAGTTATTTAAATATATGACAAAATTTTAAATATATGTACCGGCATCATAATTGTTTCAAAATGTGAAAATAATATGTTGTACTTAAATTCATAATTAAATGTTTGAAATATATTTTTAGGTAATTATATTCATAATTATTTCAATATACGACAAAAAAATTATGAAAATGTACCCGCATTCCGATTTTGTCAATATATGAAAATAATTATTTATATTCACTTAATGTTTCAATATGTGAAAATAAATAGTTGTACTTAAATTCATAAATGATTGTTTGGAATATATATTATGGTTTTCATATTCATAGTTATTTAAATATATGACAAAATTTTAACCTTCGTGCAGGCATTCCAATTGGACAAGGATGACCGATTGAAAATCTATGAATTGAACAATATACAAATTTTGTTAATACCATAAATGAATTTTTTCCAGAAATTCATATACAGAGATTTACTGGTGCGGGAATTCCAGTTTCTGACCTAAAAAAATACATAGAAAATTTTGTTAAGGTTGAACCGTTACCAGATTATATGTCCCTAATCATAGCTCGGGCATTTTGGTTTTATATATTGGGGAGTGTATTTTTTCCAAATGCTCACTCCACTGCCGACCTTGGTTATTTACATTATCTGGAGGATATTCCTGCCATCGGCACATACGACTGGGGTTCGGCTATTTATGCCCGTATTTTATGGTCTTTGGACAAAGCCAGTCGACGACCGTTGACTAGCGTTGAATGCATGTGGCAAATACTCGAGGTATATTATCGTTTCATCTTATTTATTAAAATTTATGTTTCATTACAATATACGTCAACTTATTCTAATGAATTAAATTTATTAAAATTTTTTGCAGTATTTACATCACGAGTACATGGCCACGGCATGTCCTATTCTCGTCGATCCGTCTATCGATGCGTGGCCCCGTATATTTCGTTGGTCGAGGGGGAACAGAAAGAAAGTAAAGGGAGCACAACGGTTTAACATCTCAAGCAGTCAACATCATCTTGAGATGCGGTCACCCGAGTCCATTATATGGCAGCCATACGAGACTTCTGCCTACCGTGACTCTGATGTCATCTTATATGCTCGAGAGATATCGGGGTTACGGATGATTTTTTGGGATACCCTATTTCAGGGTTTTTGGTACTTGGGTGATCGGGCCATCCGACAATTGACTGGTAAGATATGTATAGCAGACAACCTACCATTAAGTTTGTGTTGTGCCTCAGAGCATGATTTCCAAGCAGCTGCCGCCCAAAATTGGCATATCGCAAATCAATACGTAAGAGATGTGTCACAAGAAGAGTATAATGCATATTGGAAGGCAGTAGCACTCGGGTCAATACTACCGCCGATTGCCAGATATGTTAATGTAGATTTGATTGGAGTTGGTTCAGTGGCACCTTCGACGTTGCGAATCCCGCAAGCACCAGCACCGACAAATGATCCGCATGTGTATGAGACACAGTTCTCTGTGGGTGGTTCTAAGCACATCCAACCACTGAGGCAGAATTGGACGGTTGACGTAGGCCTACCGGAGGGGGCTTCATATACTATAGATGTGCCGAGACCTGAGTTTTCAACCAACGCACCTCCAGCTCAATCTTTGACGCAGTTAGAATGGCGTCAGTCCTACGTCGAGGCAGAAGATAACATTCGAGGCCTACGTCATTTAATATTACACGAGACACGTCAGCGAGAGGATCAACTCAAAGCACGTGATGATCGGATTGATGACTTGGAGCGTAGACTAGCACGTTTTACTATGCCTAATCGAGGGTTTGAGGAGGGTGGCACTAGTTCTAGTCGTCCGAGCGTTTACAGACCACACCTAGCCCCACCCTCTGACCCGGTCCCGACATATGAGGCCCAACAAGGTTGGGGTAATTTATTTGGGTCTGACCCTTACACGGGTTCACATGCAGATTTAGGTGCTGATTTTGAGTTCGGCCCGGGGCGCCAGTGATGTATAATGTAAAATTGAAAAATGTTAAGAATAAATTTTCTTATTGTTGTCTCAATGTAATTGTGACGATAAATGTTATGATGTATAATGTCTCATATTTATGAAAAATGTTATGATATAATGTCTCATATCTATTTTCATTTATTACACATTGAAATATTGCGAGTGCTCTGAAAAATGTTATGATATGATGACAAACAATTATTGCGATTGCTCTGATATGATATAATGACAAACAATTATTGCGATTGCTCTGATATCATTTTTTATTATTGACTTAAGTAGTAAAAACAATAATAAACGATCAAAATGATTATTAGGAGAATGTGTTCAAACGCTTAGGTCGAACCTAGTAGAAGTACAACAATATGGTTTCCCATTGCGCACTAAACATTTAGGTAAGTAAGATCGTTGCGTATCTGAATCAACATATTCTTCGTTGTAGTTTGATATATTTGGTTCGTACTCTTCCCCATCATTTTCATATATGCATTCCGAAAAGTAATCATAACCGGAATTGGTGTAGTCTGAAATATCGTTATCTGATGCCAACGTAGAGTCGTTATATATGTTAATTAATTGTTCTTGAATGTGACGACCTGATAGCATCATGCGTTGTGTTTTGTGATAACGTTGTAGGCGCCTCTCCATCTGCCATATCTCTTCCTCCAATAAATCAAGACAAAACATATCCGCTTCTTCGGGATACGATATTGGCCAAAGTGCGGCAGCCTGATTTTTTGGCACGGATATGTGATGGTAATGGCAAAGCACCTCCAGGTCACACCTTTCATCATATTTATCTGGCCATATGAGGTGTTCCCAAGGATACACAACTCCGTCTTCAGGTTCCGAATTGGGAGAGATTATGAATATATGACAAAAGTCATTGAGAAAACGTCGAGAAGTATCAATTGGATGAAATTATTTTTTTCCCATACCAATCGTTACCAACAATATCTGTGTAAGAGACATTGTAAATGGATGAACAGTAGGGAGATGAAGCCATTTTTGAAATATAAGACAATGGTAGATAAAAAATTGTTGCAATCCTTCTAATATTTTTATAGGTAATTTTAATCCTTCGAACATATAATTTTAATTTACAATGATATAAAGGCACACATACCAATGTAAAAGATAAATTATATAAAGGCACACATACCAAGGGACACATAAAGCTATCAAATTATCACGTAGTAATTTTATAAATTTATAAATTATAAAAAGGCACATATAAAGGCATAATAATAACATGCAGACGATTGAAGTTACCACATAGTAACTTTCTAAATTAACTATACAACATTTTGATTGCCTGAAGAACCTGAACCCAAAATGAAGCACACTTACCAATAGCACTGATAATATCAGTAGCACACTTACCAAGATCATACAGTATATTTACATACGGAAAGGACACAGATATTATTGACGCTGAACGAGCGCACTAATCTAGATAAATTTGTATTGCACACTTACCAATAGGACACAGAACTTAACATTTTACATATATTATCTGTAGCACAGTTACATGTAGCACACTTACATATATATAAGATTTACCTATAATTATAAATACCCGTGTACCGTAAAACTATACAGGTAGAGTATAATATTTCATCTACATCAAAATTAATTTATTTATAGGTAATTTTAAACCTTCGAAGATATAATTTTATTTTACAATGATAAAAAATATTTATAATAATACAAAGGCATACATACCAATGGAAAAGATAAATTATAGAAAGGCACACATACCAAGGCACACATAATCCTGAAAAATTATCACGTAGTAATTTTATAATTTTATAAATTATAAAAAGGCACATATAAAGGCACAATAATAACATGCAGACGATTGAAGTTACCACATAGTAACTTTCTAAATTAACTATACAACATATTGATTGCCTGAAGAACCTGAACCCAAAATGAAGCACACTTACCAATAGCACTGATAATATCAGTAGCACACTTACCAATATCATACAGTATATTTACATACGGAAGGACACATATATTATTGACGCTGAATGAGCGCACTGATCTAGATAAATTTGTATTGCACACTTACCAATAGGACACATAAATTAACATTTTACTATATTATCTGTAGCACACTTATCTGTAGCACAGTTACATGTAGCACACTTACCTATATAAGATTTTAATTAAAATTATAAATACCTGTGTATCGTAAAACTATACAGGTAGAGTATAATATTTCATCTACATCTAAATTAATTTGTAACCATATTATATCATGGACTCCTCTAGTTCTAGCGATGAGGGACGAAATATTTTGCTCCAATATGCACAATTTAATGAAGGTGGATCATCCGATGATTCAGACGAGGAAATGATTTTTATGATGGAGATTACCCGGTGGTGTGCTGAAAAAAATATAATTCGCGATGGGAAAGAACTCGAAACGAGACGTCGAGTGAATCGTAAGAGAGAAAGGGGACATGCAACACTATGGGAAGATTACTTTGGGGAAGATAAGGTATACAACGAGTATTTTTTCCGAAGGAGATTTAGGATGCGGTATAATGTTTTCAATCGCATCCTTGAATCTGTTTGCCTTTATGATAAGTACTTTGTTTAGAAGAATGATGCTTGCGGTCGTCAAGGTTTAAGCTCTCATCAGAAAGTGTTGGGGGTAATTCGACTGTTAGCTAATGGGGGTTCCCATGACGTGTGGTCTGAGCAGTACGCTATGAGTGAAACCACTCTATTAGAAACTATTATTAGATTTACAGAGGCAATTGTACGAATTTTTGGTCCCCAGTAAGGCAGAAATCCGACACAAGGCGACGTTACAAGGTTACTCAAACAAAATGCAAATAGAGGTTTCCTAGGAATGCTAGGGAGCATAGATTTCATGCATTGGCGTTGGAAAAATTGTCCAACAGCATAGCACGCTCAATATAGTGGTCGTAAAGAGTCACCAAATATAATCCTTGAAGCGGTTGCCTCCTACGATCTTTGGATTTGGAAATCATTCTTTGGGGTGCCTGGTTCTTGCAATGATTTGAATGTCTTGCACCGATCTAATGTCTTTCAAGAATTGCGCAATGGGACGGCAGCTCCCGTTAATTACAATGTTAACGGAAATTCTTACGACATGGGCTACTACCTTGGAGATGGCATTTACCCTCCTTACGCTTCAATAGTAAAAACATTTAGGAACCAAAATGGCATTACACAAAAACAGAAATTATTTTTCAAGTACCAAGAAGCGTGCAGAAAAGATGTTGAACGTGCGTTTGGTGTATTACAAGCTCGATTCGCTTTTGTTCGGGAACCTTGTAAATTATGGAATAGGGCGTCACTATCAACCATTATGAAATCGTGCATTATAATGCATAATATGATTATTGACGATGAACGTAGAGATTGTCCATGGCAAAATGAGTACGAACAGAATGATGAAACACCTGTAATTATGAGGGGCCAAACTAATTTCTACGACTACCTCATATGGGATGCTAAGATAAGAGACATAACTAAACATCAACAGTTACGGAATGATTTGGTAGAGCACATTTGGAACACCCACGGTGATGAAATGGTCGGTTGATGAATTTATTATATTTTTTATTTTAACTGTGGTTAAATGTTATGTTTGTTCCATTTTTAATTTATATTTGTAGGATTGTCGTAGTGATCATATACCTGTTATTCTATATAAAATAATGGTTTAACCGACAATATTATATAAGCGGAAAATTATTCAACAATACTCACATTTCATCTATTTAAGGGTGGCATTTCATTTATTAAGATGGATAGTGAATCACTTTCCATATACCGAAAAAAAAATGAAATACAATTATGAGGGTTCAATTTTACCATTTAAAAACACTACTAATCATTAATTGAACCGCTTGGACTAGACGACCCGACAGAGTTCGATTGCAACTCAGATATCGCAGCTTCGGTCGCAACAACCATCGTTGTTAGGTCATTGAACCTTTTAAAACGAAACTGCTTTTGTATTTCATTCATATGGGTCATATCCAGCTCCATGATGTACGATTGCTCTCGTCCTAGGCGCACGAGCTGATCCTGCTTTTTGGTGAGTTGATCAGCTCGCTTCATCTGAATGAACGCATCCATTTGAGAGTCAAATTTAAGGGCACGATTATTCTTCCACTCTTGCTTTCTTTTAAACATTGCATTGAAGTCTTCGCAATGTTTGAGTACTGCCGTGTTACAATCCAAGCTGTCAGAACGCGCTCGTTGACATGCACGTTGTTTCTCACCCTTTCTGCCTGGGGGTCTATCCGGTACGTCTCGTACCCCCGGAGTATCATCTTCGCGTACAGGTGTAGGGTTGTCGTCGTTCCCCGCTGTATTTTCCAAGTCAAATTTTGGTAAATCTTTTAAAATTTGATAGCAGTTATCGAACGTAAAATGTTTGTTGGTTTCGGCGCGGTACGCGTCGCGTGCATTAGTAACCGCTTGGAATTCGTTCGTCCTGCTTCCCATATTCTTCATTTGGTGAGAAAGCTTTGCAATATATAGCATTATTTGATGCGATATATGATTATAACGTGTTGATAACATGGATCTCGTACGAGTAATTGTAATTTCATGCGTGACGTTATACTCATCTTTCACAGTGTCCCAAAATGTGCCCGATGATATTGAGTTTCCTTCAATACTTCGAGCTGTATATTTTTCATAAATGGTACATAATACTTCATCCTCAAAAGGAGTCATATTAGGTTGTCGAGATGTACTGGAAATAATTGGTTGAGAAGAAGACATATTTTTTTATAGAAATAAAATATATTTAGAATGAAAATAAGAAAATGGAACACAAGACTCTAAAAATTTATAAAGGGGGATAATAAGAAATTGGGAGAAACTTGGCCCCTATTTATAAAGAATTCTCTCAAACGGTGTTAGATTTTACAGTGAGTAAAAAGGGTTTCCTGTGAACTTCTTTTCTTCGTAGGAATTCTTACGAGCTTCTGAAGTTCGTAGGAACTTCCTACGAACTTCTTTTGTTCGTAAGAACTTCTTACGGACAAAAGAAGTTCATAGGAAGTTCCTACGACCATCAGAAGTTCGTAAGAAGTTTTTACTGAATCAGTAGACAACCGGTAACTTTACAAATCCCTTACCATTCCTCTCTCCAGTTTTGTCAAGTGCCTATCCCCATTGTACGTCTACAAATTTGTAATTTTACCATTTTTTTTGTCCAAACACTCCACCATTGTGGATGATCTAACCAATTCAAGATAACTATCCACGTGGTCTCTTTTTCCTTGAGATATCTTAGTAATCTTATCGACCACTAATTGGTAGTCGCTGATTTCTACCACTCATTTTACTTTTAAGTGTATGTTCAACGTCATTATTAGAAATTTTGGATTTAAAATACAGGGCGAGTGATATTTTACCTCCTTTTAGGGTTAATAGATGGAGTGCTAAAGGGTCTATCCACGTGTAAGACCCACTTCAAGAATAATGGGATTTGGAGTTTGGTAGAGAGGGATATTGGGCTCCAGAATAACTTCTACAAGGTCTGCTGAAGTGTGAGCTTATTCCTCTCCTTCCAAGATTCTACACTCAACGATGAAATGGATGAAATCTCGGGCTTCAATGGAAACTCTAGGTTGATATTTAATGTTAAATTTCCATAGTTTCGAAAACATTTTACCAGCCTTCTTAAGGTTTCATACATTTGCATAGTCTATCTTAGGGAATGATCTCTCATCACATTGATAATCAGGGCTAAAAATTAGGGCCTCAGATATTTGACGAATATACTCGGCCCGAAAGACAACTTCTCTATCTTGGGAAACCTTGTTTCAGTTATGAAAATGTAAACATTTATGTATATTTTGGTTTTTTTAATTCGGTGTTAAAGCATTTTGAGTCTTAGACAAATACGAGCCTAAAATCTTGATGCATTTGTAGATTTTAAGAGAGAGTCTTGATTATTAGAACTTATGGACAATGAAGCCTTGAAGATCAAGCGGATACTCTACATTAAATTATTCCATTGCGGACCAATCGAAGTGTATCCTTTTACGGATTAACTCTTTTATTTCTCGTTGGATATGCACACGCTTACGTGTCTTTTTATCAAATCAAATCTTTTCAGAATGGAACATCTGAATATCTATGTGAAGTGACCTGAGTATCTTTACAAAAGAAAATGTCTAGTTTATTTGAAGACATATTTTTATTGAAAAACCTTTCTGTCTGTGACCGTTTGAAAGATGGACATTCACACCTGTGCACATAGTTACATGGATTTAGGCATGAATATGTTATGTCTAAAATCATGCGCACGATTGTGTTTTGTCCCCATGTGCATGTCTATCATATTTTAGCCATTAAGTTTTTCTCTTATTATTTCTGTGTGCACGAATGGGTTTTTGAACCGTGCACATGACTGCACATTTTTTCCATTATTTATTCCCTATAAAACCGTGCGCATGGTATCTATTTTTACATGTGCACACTACACAACATATATTTTTGAAAAACCTATAAATAGACCTTATTTCCCCCCAAACGTAACAAAACTTTCCTCATTTCAAATTTTACGTACTTAGAGGATATTTTTGAGGTTAAGAGTATTACTTTTTCCCTTCTTTCGCAGATTTCATGTGTTCATTCAAAATTGTGTAAATCTTAGATCTACTTCTAGATCTAGACTTGTATAGAACCAATGAGTGTTTTTAAAATCCAGACATGATCTATATCCGTATAATTTTAATTTTACAATTTCTACATCCAAGATATAAAAGGAGGTGTTTGAGCTATTAAAGAGTTAAAGTATGGTGTGATCCGGGGATGAAGAATGCGACTTCCATATCCGTTTGATGGAGTTTTGAATAGATAAATCATTAGAATGGGGGATAATTTCAGTGTTCATATGTAATTTCTTGTTAGGGAACAAAAAAGAGGAATCTTTTTGCGTCGTGTAAAATTTATTTTCAAATCTAATGAGAGATTATGATGCATCGAGGTTTTTCACTCCTAGGCGGGGGTTTCCCTCATAAATTTATGCTGTGTGATTATTCGTTGATTTACTTACTTTGATCTTTCTTGTTTATTACTTAGTTAACCTATATCTTTATTTAAACATTGAAAATGACATGAATCTAGGTTACTAGATGGTAATTGTTTTAAAATTGAGATAACATTGCATGTAAACCTATTCACCCATCCTTTTGGTTTGGATATGGATTAGACACATACTCTCTCAATTAGTATCAGAGCAAAGTTGCTCAAATTTAGTGCTTAACATCCCATTTTGATCCTTGTTTCTGGTTGAGTGTATTTTCTTTATTGTGTGTTTACCAAGGATAATTCTGATTTTTATTCTTTGGGAGTTAGTTTGGAAAATATGCGTTAATAATGTTATTCACATTTAACTAAGAATACATCTCATGCATTCAACGAATCTATATATGAAATTGCACCTAATGGAATTGAATTGAGTGATGATGATGAGATGAGGAGATAAATCACGAATATAACAAGTTGTTTCGTGAGTCGCTTAAATTGAACAAATCTAACTTCAAGACGAGAAATATAATCAAAGTCTTTATAAAAGAGAGTGTTTTGTCGAAAGAGAAAGATGAAATAATTTTTAACTGAAACTTGAGTTAAAACTTGTTAATGACCTTAACTTATCTTTAACAATTGATAAATCTAATCTCCTTGAAATAAATAGACATCTTGAGATTAGTGGGATCAAGTTGTGCGAGTTTGGGCTGTATTGTCCCTTTTAATTTGTATTATTTTGGTAATTAATATATGCTTACATTTTACCAAAAAAAATATTAAAGAACTTGAGAAAGGGTGTATGACAATTTACATTAAAGAAAAATAGTTTTAATGGGGAATTATTTCTTTAAAAGGTGATTTAAATAATGCCATGAAAGTAAAGCTTGCCTTAGAGGATGAGTCCATGAAAATGAATAAGATGTTGTTTGATAAGTCTATGATACATAAGAATGAGAAAGGACTAGATTTTGACTCGTTTAATGCCTCTCTAAATACATTTACTACATTTCTTCATGAAAAATCAAATGTGGTTGAACAAGTGTGTTATACTCAAGTCAATGAAAATATTATTTCTTCAAACAATAACAAAGTAAAATAACTTGAGAAGAATATCTTATCTAACAAGAATGCAAAAGTAAGGATGAAAAGGATTCTCAAGTAAAAAAACCTAAAATTATTCAAAGACATCGATGCAAGAGAATCATTTTTTCAACGTACCGAATACTCCTCATAGGCATCATGCAAATTATTTTATAAGAGAAGGTTTTTCAAAATCAAAGAGAAAAAATATTTTACAAAAGGAATATGAATGTTTCTCAAAAGCCTTTTCAAACTTATAAATGTTCCTATTGCTTTATAAGAGGACATTTGAGAGATTTTTGCTATAAACTTCAAAATGCTGAGCAATATTTAATACACTAGGTTCTTAAGAAGAAATAAATTTCCAGGGCTTAAATCAAGGCTTCAAAATGAACCAAGAAACTTAAAAGGGATGTGAGCAAGATGACAAAGGTTGATCAAGTTAAACCTAAGTGAATTAGGAAGGAAAACCATGAATTTTGTGTTGTCATCGTGGCTCTTAAAGCCTCTAACTCTATCAATTTGCACTTTAATAGTGGTTGTTCGCATCATATGATGAAAGAAATGTCATTTTTCACTGCACTAGATGATTACAGTGGTGGTCTAGTCACATATGGAAATTGAAAAAGGCTAGTGTGAGTGTTAATGGTACCGTGAAAGTTTTAAATAACACTACACTCCGCAATGTTATTAATATTTAAGGACTTATATCTAATCTCACTAGCATGAGTCAACTTTGTGATGATGATTATCTTGTGAGTTTCTTGAGAGGTGAGTGCCTTGTGAAGAAAGAAGAAAGTAGTGAATTGATGAAAGGGGTTTGGTTAAGTGATATATTTATATCCTTGTGAGCTAACTTAAAGTTGTGCCTCAAAATGATTAAATGGAGTGAATTGACTTATGTATCAAAGACTAGGACATATTCACTTCAGATACTTGGATATCTTATCTGGGAAAGAGAGAGTTTTTGTAAAACATTTTGTAAATGTTAATTTGTAGTTGGAGATCATGTTGAAACGTGACAAAAATATAACGAAACATCTTGAGAATGTTTCACAATTCAGAATTCACCTTGACATTTTACACACTCTTGAGTTCGATAGGACGTGTACTTAAATGACATTAAATTGTGCACGATACACCTACGAGTTTGGGTGATTACGATTCATTACACAAATATCCCCGGACTTTATTTAAGTTTTATTATTTCAAATAAAATAAAATAAAGGGGGCATAATGAGAATTGTACTTGGATATTTACTAAGTTTAACTAACCATATGCAATATTATATAATTGGGTCAGAAAGATATTATTTTTGCAGAGGCTTCTGAATGTGCAGATATTGAGCAATGCAAATATCAAGTCATTGTTCAAAGATATGATAGTTTGAGTTACACCCCATGAAATGTAATAATTAGGTTGCTTTCATTTTTTTTTTCGGGTGGGAATTGTAAATGACATATGTAATTTATTTTATTTTATTTTATCTTGAGATAAAATAAAATAAAGGGGGCAAATGGATATTATGATGTAACATAGCTTGTAGTGTAAAGCTTCTTCGACATCCTCCGCGACAAGGTTGGATTGATGAACCTTCAGAGTATAGTAACATCCAAGCAGGTCATTACAAAAGCTTCTTCAGTTTCTTTCGCAAAGAGTTCAAACGGGTTAATTAGTTGTCACTCAGAAATTGACAAAGTCATAGTCATCCTTCATATATGACATCATATTATAAGAACTTTGCGAGCATTGAGATAAGTCTTCTATAAAGGTGTATCAAAATTGTTGGTAGCTGAACCTCGATCGTTATGACTTAACTCGTCCGAAGAAGTTGGTCATGGAAGCAAACAGACGAAGGACCACGCTCAGTTTGTCAGGTACGGGATCCTGTCCTGAAAAGAGATACAGAAGAATGAGTTTACAAAAAATCTTAACAAGCGTTTTCATTGTTAAGTCACCGTTATAGGTGGAGTTGATGAAAAATCTTAATAAGCATTTTCGTTGTTAAGTCACCGTTATAGGTGGAGCTTATGAAAAATCTTAACAAGCGTTTTCGTTGTTAAGTCACCGTTATAGGTGGACCTTACGAAAAATCTTAACAAGTGTTTTCATTGTGAAGTCACCGTTATAGGTGGAGTTTACGAAAAATCTTAACAAGTGTTTTCGTTGTTAAGTCACCATTATGGGTGTCGCCGTTATTGGTGAAGTTTTACAAAAATCTTAACAAGCGTTTTCGTTGTTAAGTCACCGTTATAGGTGGAGCTTACGAAAAATCTTAACAAGTGTTTTCATTGTTAAGTCACCGTTATAGGTGGAGTTTACGAAAAATCTTAACAAGTGTTTTCGTTGTTAAGTCACCGTCATGGGTGCGCCGTTATTGGTGAAGTTTTACAAAAATCTTAACAAGTGTTTTCATTGTTAAGTCACCGTTATAGGTGGAGTTTACGAAAAATCTTAACAAGTGTTTTCGTTGTTAAGTCGCCGTTATTGGTGAAGTTTTACAAAAATCTTGACAAGCGTTTTCGTTTTTAAGTCACCGTTATAGGTGGAGTTGGTGAAAAATCTTAACAAGTGTGTTTTCATTGTTAAGTCACCTCTAATGGTGGAGTTTGCGAAAAACCTTAACAAGTGTGTTTTCATTGTTAAGTCAACTCTAACGGTGGAGTTTGCGAAAAACCTTAACAAGTGTGTTTTCATTGTTAAGTCACCTCTAACGGCGGAGTTTGCGAAAAAACCTTAACAAGTGTGTTTTCATTGTTAAGTCACCTCTAACGGTGGAGTTTATGAAAAACCTTAACAAGTGTGTTTTCATTGTTAAGTCACCTCTAATGGTGGAGTTTGTGAAAAACCTTAAAACGTGTGTTTTCATTGTTAAGTCACCTCTAACGGTGGAGTTTGCGAAAAACCTTAACAAGTGTGTTTTCATTGTTAAGTCACCTCTAACGGTGGAGTTTGCGAAAAAACCTTAACAAGTGTGTTTTCATTATTAAGTCACCTCTAATGGTGGAGTTTGTGAAAAACCTTAACAAGTGTGTTTTCATTGTTAAGACACCCCTAACGGTGGAGTTTACGAGAAACCTTGACAAGTGTGTTCTCATCATTAAGTCACCTTATAGGTGTGAGTTTGTGAAAAAACATTAAAAAGTGGTCATTTGAGCGAGTCAATAATACATGCATGCACAAGAAACCTCATCATGATTAAAACAAGTCAAACAACATGTGCATGCACTAAAAGATTAATCAAGGACGATGAAGTAGTTATTATGTAAACCGTAATAATACTTTCACCAAGCTTGGTTGAGAATGACGAAAGAGAATGCTGACGTAGTTATTATGTGTTCATGATAATACTCTTTACCAAAGCAGAGTTACAAACAATCGCAATAAAAATGTGGATGCATGATCATTTAAATAGGAATGGGGGCAACACTCGGTGTATATCATTCGTATGAAAATAATGATAAACGGGGTCCTTCGAAATAACCTACGAGATCAAAGCTACAAAATGGGATTTAAGATATGAGATATAAAATTGATGTATATCATATAACTGAGATATGAAATATGAGATTGTATTATATCATAAAATGTGATATATGAGGTAAAAGTACATCATCAAGATGAAATGAGATATGAGATTATTACCCACGATCCACAGGTCGATCGAAAATATGAAAACTGACTAAAATTATTTCGTACATACAGTCGATATATTTCAGACATGTATCAATATATCAACTATATGTACGAGGGGGCAAATGTAGGAGGGTCTTAATGATAAGCCTCTCATTAAATTATTAAATGATATTAGAGATGATTAATATTGACAAAAGTCCACGTGTTTATGCGACTGAGGTATTATTATGCGCGTTGGACATATCACGCGTATTTGTGTGTTATTTACATATTAACTAGACAATATTCTAGTATTGAGAGTTTTGACATATGTTATGGGACACATGCCACTTAAAATAGGAAATGTGTCACCACGAGTTAATTGACACGTGGCGACCCACTTGGGTTGGTTTTGCTATAAATAAGCCCTACCCCCATACATTTGAGAGAGATCTTCTTGGAAGAGGAGGGTGATTTTCTTATCTTATGAGGTTTTAGAGAGAGTTTTGAGATGAGTTCTTTGAGAAGAGTGGCAACACCTCCCACCTCTCCGAAAAACCACCACGATGAGTTTTCCGGTGAATAGTACGAACCCACGAACTACGCTGACTTTGATTTTGAGCATAACGGATACGTAGGCGCAACCGAAGTTGCTCAAGTCAAACACGTGCTAAAATCGAGTATTTCCCCAAAATTAGACTACTCTCTTACAAATAGTGGTTGTTCGCATCATATGATGAAAGAAATGTCATTTTTCACTGCACTAGATGATTACAGTGGTGGTCTAGTCACATATGGAAATTAAAAAAGGCTAGTGTGAGTGTTAATGGTACGTGAAAGTTTTAAATAACACTACACTTCGCAATGTTATTAATATTTAAGGACTTATATCTAATCTCACTAGCATGAGTCAACTTTGTGATGATGATTATCTTGTGAGTTTCTTGAGAGGTGAGTGCCTTATGAAGAAAGAAGAAAGTAGTGAATTGATGAAAGGGGTTTGGTTAAGTGATATATTTATATCCTTGTGAGCTAACTTAAAGTTGTGCCTCAAAATGATTAAATGGAGTGAATTGACTTATGTATCAAAGACTAGGACATATTCACTTGAGATACTTGGATATCTTATCTGGGAAATAGAGAGTGATAGGTGTTTCTATTCTAGGAAAGTCGGTGAACGAAATGTGTGGGGCATGTTAAAAGGGTATACAAACCAAGAGTCATCATAAGAAGTTTAAAGATATTTCTACATATATACCTTTAGAGGTAGTACACATTGATTTAATGGTCTCTTAAAGATCGAGAGTATATGAGGTAAGACAGATAGCTTTGTAATGGTTGCTGATTACTCAAGATTCTCATTTGTTGGCTTAATAAGAGATAAGATAATTCTTTTGAGATTATCATGTCAATTTGTAAGAAAATACAAATTAAGAAATCACTCCCGATAGTCATACTTAGAAGTGATCATGGATCCGAAATCATTGATTCTAAAGTTCAAAAATATTATCGGGATCAAACATGGGGTTTCGGCTATTATAACTCTACAACAAAATTAAGTTGTTGAGAGAAAGAATTAACTTTGGAAGAATTGGAAAGATGCATGCTTTAGGCTAAAAAATAACTAAAAACATTTTATGCCGAAGCTACGCAAACGACATGTCATACTTTCAATAGGTTTTTTCTTAGACCCTTTCATAAAAAAGACTCCATTAGAACTCTGTAAAGGGAAGAAACCAATGATCAAGTACTTCCAGGTATTTAGAAGTAAATTCTACATCCTTATAGACATGGGGTATTTGACAAAGTTTGATTCTCGAAGTGAGGAAGGGGTAGTTTTTAATTATTCACAAGATAGCCGTGCATATCGTATTTATAACTTCGAAAGCAAGAAGGCGATGGAGACATATAATGTTATAGTTGATGATTATGTCTAATGTGTCATCACTTTTGATGAAGAAGTTGAGGGTGATGATATATATCCTAAGGTTGGTTAGGATATGAGTGTTGAAGTAGAAGAGTCTAACATAATAAGGACACATAGTGAAGTAACTTCTTCCCAAAATGAGACTCAAAGAGAGATATAGGAATTCCTCCTTAGGTTCAAAGAGAGCATACACCATCTAAAATAATTGGAAATCTCGAGAGTGGCGTGAAGATAAGAAATCAAATTTCTAATGAACTCAATTTTCAATGCTTCACATCTTAAATTGAACCTAAAAATGTAAAAGAGGCTCTAAATTATGAGAACTAGATATGAGCAATCCAAGATGAGTTAAATTAAAGATTAAAAGTTTGTAATTGGTACCTATACCTTTTGATAAAAATATCATTCGTTCTAAATGGGGTTTTGAAAAAAATTGGATGAACATGAAGTGAGTGTGAGGAGTAAGGCGAGGCTTGTAGGTTTTTTTTCAATTAAAGGGTGTTGATTTTGATGAAACCTTTTCCCTCATTGAAAGGTTAGAGACTTTTCATCTTTTTTTGGAAATTGCATGCTATATGAGGTTCTAGTTATGTCAAATGGATGTCAATAGTGTGATTCTCAATGTGGTTTTGAATGAAGAGGTGTACGTTAAACAACCCAAGGGTTTTGAAGGTCCTAAATTTCCCAATCACGTGTTGAGACATAATAAGGCCTTGTATGGTCTCAAATAAGATACTATAGATTGGTATGAGAGGCTGATCGCATATCTCTTGAAAATGGGTTTTGGAGAAGTGGAGTGGATATGACACTTTTTGTGCAAAAAGATAGGGATCATACCCTTATAGCTTAAATTTGTGCTGATGATATTGTGTTTGGGTATACAACTGGATATTATGATCATAGTTTTTCGAAGGAGACGAAGAATGGTAAAAAGGGTTATCTGATATGTAATTGGAACTCAAAATATTGGGTTGTGATATCCATATGATACAAATAACTCATTTTATGCATATTCAAATTTCGATTCGATGGGAGATACTGTTGATCGCAAGAGCACATCGGGTTTTATTTGGTTCCTCTATGGTATAGTGGCTTTCAAAGAAAAAAAAATTCAATATCATTATCCATGGCCGAAGTCGAATACATTATCGTGGGTAGTTGTTGCACTCAATTTCTTTGGATGAAGAAAATGGTGTACGACTATGGTTGGTGTATGGGTAAATTCTTTAGCTTATGTTTAGTATTCGTTTATTTGCCACTATGGCACATTTGGTGTATCCCGTTACAAATCGAGACGTGCCGACATGATGAACTAAATCTCCAACATCTCCAAAGTTCAAGAAATCTTCACATTGTGAAGGTATAAATCATTTAGGATTTTAAATTTATTTACGTTAATATTTGGGAGATATTTTATAAACATTTTTATAAAAATCGAGGCGAATTATTCAGAGTTAAAAAATTAAATTTTATTTCCCCCTCGTTCAAATGAGAAGCATATCTCATTCGAACCAAATGGAGATTTTTTTAGATCGCTCATTTGATCATTTTATCGAACGAACATCCAACGAAGGTGTACTGTTTGATTTCGTTTAAAGCTCGTTAGAAACTTGTTCTAACAAGATTAGATTTTCTTTTGAACAAACTGGGTTTTCATCCTATCGAGATGACATTCTTATCCGAACGACTTATATTTTCATTCGAACGAATTTCTCTACCTCGAATTTTGTGAACGACCTATAAATACCTGTTTCGAAAAGTTTTCAAGAGAGACTTTTGAAAAAACAAAAACTGTATACCTGCTGCAAAAGTCCTCATTCCTTTTAGGTCAAAGCACATTTTGATTCATAAAACAACCTCCCTAAGATACTTTTGAATACTTTTGAATCCCTAAACAGTTTCATACCTAATATATTCTTGTGGAAAGAGGTCTTTACTACTGACGTTATGACCCGTGGGATAACTGTTGAAAAAATGGCTAAAGAAAGGCTGATCAGTGGATACCGAGTGTGGACCACCACCTATGGGCTGCTCTGGATCTGAGTGGTTTTCTTTAGAGAGTTTTGTAAGTAAGATATCTTGTAAAACTATCTAAAGTGCAGAAATAAAGATTTTGCCATGCAAAGAGATTTTTCCTCATTTCTATTTGTATTTGCATCCGTAGTTAATTTTTTGTGTTTGGAACGATTATCACATGCAAACCTAAATTAATTAAAGATTAAAATTTGGTAATAATTTGGATTTGTGTTTGGTGGCATTTAATTATACAAGTCAACCCATTAAGATCGTGCGCACTCTCAGATTGGTATCAGAGCAGGTTACACAAAAATAATGTGTGATCTTTTTTCACAAAAATTATGTTTTATTTGATATCAATTTTTTTGAAAAAATGTTGATTCTAATGGAGAATTTGTATAATCGAGTGCCCATCTTTGATAGTAACTAATTCGGTTCGATTATTGCATATATTCACCCTCTTTACTTATGCATTTTAGCCCCCTCGGGTACCTTAATTCCTATATTTATGCTCATTAACCAGAAAACCTCTATTTTATATGTTTACATATTTTTCTAGGTATAATTGAGCTTTTGTAGGTATTATGGTGCTTAGCATGAAGTTCAGTTGCATTTCGAGGAAGTTTCGTCGACAATCGCACGTACAAGGGCATTTTAATAATTTCACAATTTGGATTTTTGGCTCAATGTCTTCATGGAAGTTGAATCACTCTGAGTCATCTTTGCGTGGCTACTGACGGTGTATGATTTCTATTAATAACGAAGAAGTTACGGGATTTCTCGCGGAGGAAGGACAACACCAAAGCCACTTAGGACAAAATATTTTCTTTTCTTTTATCACTTACTACATAAGTGGGTTTTGTTTATTTGAAGACATATCTTTCATTTTAGTTTTTTTACTAGTTAGGTTAGAGGAAGAAGGGTTTTGGAGGTGATTTTGGATTTCTCTTCTCTTTCTCCTAGGGTTTCACCCAAATAGGTTTGTAAATGCACTATTCATCATTTCTTTCATTAATCCAAGCTTCCATTGTTATTTTTCTTGCTTTGTTATTTGTTTACTTATTTTTTAACCTAGATTTAATTGCTTTCACTTACTAGCTTTCATTTAATTAATGCCATTTAACATGCTTTCTAGCTAATTTAGTTTAGGTTGTGATTGATTGAACTCATATTGGGTTGATTTGGTTGTTTTGCTTTGGTGATGGGTTTTATGAGTTTTATTTAATTGGGTTGTTCTTGATTTACTTCTTAGGAGATTTAACGGTGTATGTCATGTATGCACCATATTTACGACCTTGCGTGTGTAATTTTTGGGGCATTTGTTGACGCCAAAATCATAATAGACTTTTATAATAATTAAGGGGGTCACAACTCTAGATTTAATTAAATAATGAAATGAGATTTAATCTTGGTAGACTTGTCTTTCTATGTCATCATTTATACTAATTAACTCAAGGTGAGTGGTATTAGTCGCAATCTATAGTTTTTATTCCTTTTTGTTAATCTTAGTTTAAACACATGCCTAGTATTATCTTTTCTTTTGTTAAAAATTATCTTTTACATTTTTATTCATGAAGTATTAAATCAATATAATTCTAACAACTAGTCACTGTGGATTTCAATACTCGAACTGGCCGCTATACTCCTTAAAAGAGTGTAGTCAATAGTTTTGATTTTTGTATTGAGGCGGTGAAACGAAAACAACTGATGTACTGACACTGCGCTACTTTTCAACCTTGATCAAAATGGCGCCGTTGCTGGGGACTTGTTTGTTTTAGAATTTAAGTGATTTAGTATTTCGTAATATTTTTCTTTCTATTTATATTCTTTGTTAACTATTTTGTAGGACTTCTACATTTGAGCGCCAAGAAATGCTTAAATTTTCCAGATGCACATCACTTTGTGGAGTTTTCCATCTTGAGCCTCCTTTGGTATAAGCATGTCTTATTCTAATTTTTTCGGTAATCGTAATGATAATTCTCAAAATCCCCACACACCTATGACTTTTGGTCAATACTTACAAGCCCCCAAAATTGAAACATCTAAAATAACTTTGGGTGAGTATTACGAAAGTTAAGTTATAGATTACGGGAATTTTGGGAATGATCATTCTGATGTTGGGCCTCAAAATCCTTATAATAAGAATGGTGAAACTAAATGCATTAGCTTTAAAACTTCTTATAATAATGATTTTGATTGTAGTTCTGATTATAGTTTTCAAAGTTCTCATTTGCAAGAATGTGCCCCTCCGCCTATGACTTTCGGTGAGGGCTTGCGTATTCTTGAAAATGAGAAACTTGAAAACCATTATCGGGAAGGAAATTATTGTTGGGAGCATGAGTTCGATTTATTATTTTAATTCAATGATGATTTTTCTTCCGAGGCGATTGAAGTCGAGGAATGTTTTGAATCAAATGAGGAGTTTTTGCCTACTTTAGAACAAACCATTCCTCACTTGGCCCGGGGAACAATAAATAATGAAAATGAAGAAGAAATGGACGTGGTATCCATTTACAATGAAATGGTTTCTTCCTTGATTCTCAAAGAAGAAAGTTTCATTGAAAATGATCATATTTCCTTTGAAACTAAATCTTCAAGCGATGATGACTCATCTATTGAGTTTGAATTTATTTCCTCCCCATCTTTATTCTATATTGTCAAACCGACACAAATATCCAATGAATTGGTTCAAAACTTTAAAAAGTTTAAACCTTTCACCAATGAGGATGAAGAGTGCCCAATACGTGTGTTTTCTTTCAAAATCAAATTTTCTCCGAAAAAATTATCCAACTTATAATTATGCACCAAACCAAGTTGTGAAAACCCAATTCTTACTTTAAACCAGTTTTATCTTGATTAATCCTAAACATGTATCTAGTGATTAAAGCAAGTAAAGTAAAGTAAAGAATACTCACAACGCCGGATGTACAAGAAAAAAACCCAAAACGGAAAAACAACCTCGGACGACCCAAGCTAGACAATCACTATGAACAACGATTTTACAAAGACTGATTAGCCTTAAACTAAGACTCGATCCCCACGGGTCTTGATGCTCCATCTGATCTTCAACCATTCTTCAATAGTAGCCACGCAGGAATTCCGTCTTCCACGATACCTATCCACAACACACGCGTCCACGTATGTCTCGGTGTCCACCGATATGGCTTTCATACGTCTACGATGTAGAACACGATGTCCGTCGCTTCTTCACCGCAAAACCCTTTGATGTTCAATGTGTAGAACAAACAACTTTGGTGCAACAAGATCACGTAAACATAAACTAATGATACCTCAGATCTTTACAAACTCTAAGGATGTGTTTTAGACTTTTAAACCTTAGAAAACATGTGCAAACAATGTTCTGGTTCGTAAAACTCTTTTCCAGAAAGCACACCTCCGAAATTATGATGCAAACACTGTTTAAATAGGATTTAAATGCCGCCTTGAAAAACGTGTCATTCGAACGACTTAAGCATTTCGTTCGAGCGACATTGTATCTCGTTCGAACGAGATCCAATATCGTTCGAGCGACCTCGCGAAAGTTTGACTTTCTTTGACTTTCTGATAAAAACGTCTCTTACCAAAGAGATTCAAATTATTCAAACTCTATTTCGAGCTTATCATCATAAAACGAAGTTTAAACCATTAAAACACTTTTAAAATATTTTTCTTCATAAAAATTATATCTTTATCTTTTAGAAAATAATTCCGAGCACCATTAATTATACGCATTCATACCTGAGTGATCTCGGAATGCAATTAACTTTGAAGACGATTAAACTTGCACCAATTAAACATCGGCATGATTAATTCTTTGAAGCTTTGCCGCAACGTCTTCAATTTCTTCAATTCGTCATAGACCGAGTGGGATCGTAACAAAATAAAATGCTCCCTATGACATATTACAAACACAGTTTTGTTCACGGAATTAAGTCAAAACAATACAAGGACTCAATTGGAAATTTATATCCTTACAAATCTCCCCCTTTGACTATTTCGGGACAAAACTGAACCAGTGAAATGCCTAACCGGGCCGTCAAGCCGTATGACGCCTAAATCCCATCCCATAAACCCAAAAACAAAGATACAGGACATGGACTAGAATATGTAGCACCGGCAAGCATGAACTATGTGAATGTGTTGTAGACTTGAAATCTCGAATCGCTGAAAGCATACCTACACACACGAAACAGACAAACAGATACCCAGTGAAGTATGGAGGAACAAATGATTCCAATTTTCTAAATAATACCAATTTATATTTCTAATAAGAATAAAATCATTTGAAACATGTGAGCAATTATGTGATACCAATTTGAAACAAATATAATCAAACAATATGCAAATTCAAATAACAATAATAGCTTAACAAATCTCCCCCTACCTCACATCCATCTCTCCCCCTTTTTATCTCGAATAGACAATCCGGTGAAAAGATAAACTAATATGAAATATCTAGCATGAGAATATGAAACCAATTTAAAATAAGTTCATTCCAATTTGAGAAGTGAAAACTGCTAGATAATCATGAAACAATCAGCTAAATGTGATCAAGCAATGATAAATCAGTATCTAGTAAACCAAGGAATCATACAAAAAGTATACCAATCAAATCAGGTGTTATAAACGGACTCATATGCAAAATACCAATATAGAACATAAAAGAACATGCATATAAACCAAAAAGTACAGAAATGCTTCCCGCAGTACCAAAAATATACCAATTTGAACCTGAGGACTGCAAACCATTCAGAAGCCAATTTTGAACCTGTCGTTCGAACGAGCCAGGGACTTCGCTCAAACGGGATGATGAAGTCGCTCGAACGAAGTACAAAAGTCGTTCGCGCGAGATGAGATGTCGTTTGAATGACTTCACGCGGCCTGCCCAAATTTCTCAGATTCCCAGAAATACGATAAAGTATTGCCCAGTAAAAAAATTTCCACAAAAATATTCCAGGAGGGGAATGACAGATCCAAAACAGTGCTAAAACAGTAAGCTTTTCGCACAAAACGCAAAAACTCATAAAAACTTAAAATGAGAGTTACATGCAAACATAGTATCGATGTGTTCAAACATGGATATGGAATGAATGGGCGTGAAACTATAACAAATGAGTCACAATTCCAACACATCGAAACGATCAAGAAGCTCTAATTGATAGCTATAAATCATCAAACTTTATCATAGCCATATGACAATTAAAGAGTGATCTTAATGAACTAAACATACTTCATGCACACAAATCTAGAATTTGACGATTCTACAAACAATAACGTCAAATTGTAATGTTGCAACATTAGGATTAGTTGTGCAAACCCGTTTAAATTTTCTCCAACCAAACCCCCTCATATAAACATACTTTTTCAAGTTCTTGAGAGGTTTCTAGCATTCTCAACTTAGAGAAAATGTTATTGGCCCTTTTCTCAGCATATTGCCTTTTCTTTTGGGCTCTTTTAAACGGTGGCTTTCACAACGAGTCAATTTTGAACTCTCGCAGCCCTTTCCCGTGAATCACTCATCATTTTTACCAATTTTAAATCCTCTCGGTAAACGGTTATTACATGCACACTTCTCCTTAAGTCTACTTACGCATAGATGACAAGATTGAGATAAGAACGCCTCACCAAATTCAAATATGCAAGAGAAGTCAAACATCCATATAAACTCGTGCATGTGTGCAATGTTGGCATATATACAAAGTCGAATCAAAATGCATATCAACTTCGAAACATCCCCATATAAACAATTGTTAAGATCATTATAAGCATCGATAATAATGACCAAATGTCCTAGCCACATGGATAATGAAATGATGGGGGGGGGGGGGGGGGGTCAAGCACACCAATATGCCACATCAAACAAGTAAACTCAAAAACAAAAATCGAAAATCTTTTTGACTTTTCAAACATATTTTGACTCAAAGAAAAGCAAAATCTTTTTGGATTTTTAAAAGTTTTCTCAAAAACAAAATCTTTTTGTATTTTTCAAATAAGACTCAAACAAATGAAAACTATAATACAAAATGATACACATGTCATAATACTAGCAATGAATATATCATGAAGTAAACTAACATATGACAAACATGGCAACACTTTCATCCTTTAGATTTATCATGGGAAGAATCAAGTGCACCAAAACGAGAATCATGAAGTTTAATTCCTAAAGCCATTAAGTCCGATTTCCTAACCCAAGTAGGTGTAACGCGACGCATGGAGGTTTGGGTAACCGGGGCAACCTTATTCTTAAACTTCCTAGGAGCTTGTCTAAGGTCGTAAAAAAAACGCCTAAGGTGACCTTTCCTACCACAAAACGTGTAAGAGTAGTGGTGGTGGGAGTGATTACCTTTATGTGGACCTTTTCTAACCATCCTAGTGATTCTCACATGTGCGGGGGGAATGGGAGCAACTCTCTCATCACAACCTATACCACCCCTATCTCCCTTAATTTGGACGGTGCCTAGGATCTTATCTAACTTCTTCGACCTAGCCTCCAAATCAAACTTGACTCTAGACGAGTCTCTCAATCTCTCCTCCAACTCATGAATCCTAGACTCGAGCAAACGCCTAGACTCCTCAAACTCTAAAATCTCCTTTTTCACAGACTCCATCAAACCACGGAGATTGTCTCTCTCTCTCTCTCTCTCTTTCTCCACAAACTCTAATTTCTCCCTAAACTTCTTCTCTCGTGCCCTAAGATCCTCAATCAAACTTTCATTATTTTCTACGGCACTCTCATTTAACTTAGATTGCAATTTTGAGTTAGCCTTTTTCACCTTCACCGTTTCGGCATACAACTCATTAAATGCATTTTGCAATTCTTTCACATCAACCTCATCCTCGTCACTCTCTTCACCCTCACTAACATGGGATTCACTCAACACCTCCTCGGAAGTGTCATTCACATGAGTTGTATCGTCGTCGCTCACATGACATGCCATAAACGCAACAAAGTTACGCTCAATGGGGGAACTCTCTCCCTCTTCCGGATCACTATCACTTAAGGTGGCACTATAGACAATGGGTTGCTTGCCCTCTTTTTTAAGTTTAGTGGGACATTCCTTAACCTTGTGATCGTACCCCTCACACCCAAAACACTTATCCGACTCACCTCTCTTAGGCTTTTCAAACTTATCCTTAGAGGTGGGATCTACTTTGTTGTTCTTGAATTTTTCAAATTTCTTGGCATCTTTCGATTGCTTTTGAAACTTAATAAATTTTTTAAATTTCTTTGCCAATAAAGAAACATCCTCAAAATCGGAGTCGGAATCGGAATCATAAACTTTAATTTCCTCCTTCCGGGTTTTCAAAGCAATACCCTTTTCTTTCTTAGGCACTTACTTGGAGGTAATCATGTCGATTTCATAGGTTTGTAAGCCACCTACAATCTCTTCTAGTTTTGTTGACTCTAACCTACCCAAGGAGTTTAAAATGGTCACTTTCGCATCAAACCTACTAGGCAACGACTTAAGGATTTTCTTAATGACATGGTTGTCAGGAATTTTCTCACCTAGGTTAAACGACGAGTTGACAATATTGGACAACCTAGCATAAAACTCATCAAAGGTCTCACTCTCTAACATCCTAATGGTCTCAAACTGTGTAGTGAGATTTTGAAGTTTTGATGCCCTAACTGTGCTAGTGCCCTCGGGAGTGAGTGCCAAAATATCCCAAGCCTCTTTTGATGTTTCACAAGTCATAATTCTATTATATTCTTCCTGTGTGACATGTGAAGAAATAACGTGCAGACCCTTAGAATTATATTGTGTAATTCTTTGTTCAGTTTCGGTCCATGACTCAATAGGCTTTAAACTAGTGACCTCACCTACAATAGTGACAGGGGGTGTCCAACCTTTCTCAACTGCAAGCCAAACACGCTCATCAATAGATTTTAAAGCACATCTCATTCTCATCTTCCAATAAGTGTAATTAGTTCCATAAAAAACAGGAGTTCGAGAAAATTCAGTATATCCAGAATTCATCTTTGAAAACATACGGGATCACAAAACAAATAAAAATGTTTTCTTGCTCTGATACCAATTTGAAGAGTGCCCAATACGTGTGTTTTCTTTCAAAACCAATTTTTCTCCGAAAAAATTATCCAACTTTTAATTATGCACCAAACCAAGTTGTGAAAACCCAATTCTTACTTTAAATAAGTTTTATCTTGATTAATCCTAAACATGCATCTAGTGATTAAAGCAAGTAAAGTAAAGTAAATAATACTCACAACGCTGGATGTACGAGGAAAAAATCCAAAACGGGAAAACAACCTCGGACGGCCCAAGCCAGACAATCACTATGAATAATGGTTTTACAAAGACAGATTAGCCTTACACTAAGACTCGATCCCCACGGGTCTTGATGCTCCTTCTGATCTTCAACCATTCTTCAATAGTGCCCACGCAGAAATTCTGTCTTCCACGATACCTGTCCACAACACACGCGTCCACGTATGTCTCGGTGTCCACCGATATGGCTTTGATATGTCTACGATGTCGAACACGATGTCCGTCGCTTCTTCACCGCAAAATCCTTTGATATTCAATGTGTAGAACAAACAACTTTGGTGCAGCAAGATCACGTAAACATAAACTAATGATACCTCGGATCTTTGCAAACTCTAAGGATGTGTTTAAGACTTTTAAACCTTAGAAAACATGTGCAAACAATGTTCTGGTTCGTAAAACTCTTTTCCAGAAAGCACACCTCCGAAATTATGATGCAAACACTGTTTAAATAGGATTTAAACGCCGCCTCGAAAAACGTGTCGTTCGAACGACTTAAGCATGTCGTTCGAGCGACATTGTATCTCGTTCGAGCGACATTGTATCTCGTTCGAACGAGATCCAATGTCGTTCGAGCGACCTTGCGAAAGTTTGACTTTCTGATAAAAACGTCTCTTACCAAAGAGATTCAAATTAGTTAAACTCTATTTCGAGCTTATCATCATAAAACGAAGTTTAAACCATTAAAACACTTTTAAAACATTTTTCTTCATAAAAATTACATCCTTATCTTTTATTAAATAATTCCGAGCACCATTAATTATTCGCATTCATACCTGAGTGATCTCGGAATGCAATTAACTTTGAAGACGATTAAACTTGCACCAACTAAACATCGGCATGATTAATTCTTTGAAGCTTTGTCGCAACGTCTTCAATTTCTTCAATTCGTCATAGACCGAGTGGGATCATAACAAAATAAAATTGTCCCTATGACATTTTACAAACACAGTTTTGTTCACGGAATTAAGTCAAAACAATACAGGAACTCAATTGAAAATTTATGTCCTTACAGAGGAGTACTTGCTCGAGTTGCTTTCCATGAAGGCAATGTTGTCTCCATGTGCGCCACCTCCCATTCCAATTTCAAAACCTTCGGGAGGAGATTATATTTTTCTTGGATCCCATGTGTTTTCTTCGCCCATTCAATACAAACCCCCCATCATCCCCCCAAAATTTTTAATTGATGATGGTTCATTTCTTCCACCTTACACATACCTTCCGTTGTTTGAAGGAAATTCCTATTTTTCGAAAGTATGCATGGAATCGAGGGACCGCCAATTATCCGTCAAAGTCAAATCATTGTTTGGGTGGACCCTCAAAAATGTCAACTCCTTTTGTATAGGTAATTGAGTAATTAAAATTTAGGTTGTACATAGTTAATTCTTTTTTTATTTATTTCCGTATAGCTTTTAGTTTATTTAGTTAATTTTTTCTTTATTTTGCACACACTCATCCGCACTTCTATGCATATATTTTCATTTTTTGTGCATATGTGTGTGCGTGTGTAGCCCATTATAAATGTCATCCTTAATTTTTTTTTGTGTATATATTGTTATATAGTAATTCTTATAAGTATTTTTCAGTTATATATATATATATATATATATATATATATATATATATATATATATATATATATTTATTTTAGTCCCCCTTATTGTCCCGTTACAACCATATGGTATTTGGCCATTAAAATTCGAAATTGGAGTTGTCATGACAATAGTGAGCACGTATGTTCTTAAAAGTAGCAGGTCTTAGGCTAATTAAAAAACAAGGGTGTGGTCTTTTGTTAATATGAGCAGGTCTTTGGCATAAAACAAAGGCCAACATGGGTAGCAAGTCTTGGCATAAATAAACAAACAAACAAACATGTGTTGTGGCTAACAAATAAGGTGGTGTTTTGCTAAAAAAGTAGCAAAGACCTGCTACATTTGTTAAGCGAAAGACATGCTTGTCAAGGCATGTTTCTTTTTAAGCCTACACCTGCTACTTTTTTTAGCAAAAGACCATGAGTGGGCTTAATAAATGTAGCATGTCTTAGCATTAGGCTTTTTACTTGAGCAAGGTCTTTGCAATTAAAAAAAAGCCTTGCATATATTTACACGCTGGTAATAATAGGATCGACTTTCAGAAAATAAGTGGAGCGCGCCTGTTCAGCAAACCAGAATCCCAGTCGACCCGTCCATACGGCCAAAAACTAGACATGGCAAAAATGACGCACACGATAATATGAAGTTATAAATTAATGGGTGCATCCTTAATGGGTTCGGATCATATCAGTGCTAAACCGATAAGACACGAGAGTTAACGGGTCGGGTTAGTGTTGACCCTCTTCACCCGTTAATACCCGATAAGACCCGTCATGACCCATTAATTTAAGTAAATAAGATACACTCTTGAAACTTATAAATAATTTATATAGCATAATGCTAATTTAATCATAATGAATTTTACTAAATGAGAGATTTAGTAATGCCAATGAATTAATGGGTCCATTTGGGTTCGAAAATGAGATAATATGTCAACTTTTATATAATTCAAAATAATTCATTATCTTAATGGATATTAACGAGTGAACACGACACAACACGTTAACATAATGGGTCGGGTTTGGATATGATTTTTTCACATGATAAAAAAATCACCTGTTTAGACACGAACCCAATAAGACCCGAATATGATAAAAAACAACACGAACACGACTCGACACGACCCATTGACAGATCTACCAAAAACCTCTGTTTCCAGACCAATGCATAACGCGAAATCACGGTCGACCGGTTCACCACCTGCGGTCGACCGGTCCCCTATTCCCTCACACACTGTCTCGTATCCAAGGCTAGTTCACAAAATTCGGTCAGCGAGGTTCCAACCCGAGGTCGACTGGGGCAAGTCGGCACTGCATATTTTTTTTACCTATTTCTTTTCTAATATCTCAATCTCTCCTCTATTTCCTCCCATACTCATTTCGTGATTTTTTTTGCCCTACCCAACTTCAATCAAAATCCAATCATTTTTTCACGTTCAAGGATAATTCTTCCAATTTTTCATGTCTCTTTTATGTTAATTGTTGGTATTTGTCAAGAATATAGGGTGTGTTGTATTTTTTTTTTTTATAGTTTGTGTGTATAGTTGGGTGTGTCCCTAATTGTGTGGTCCAAAATAGTTTATGCTTGATTGTTGATGTATATCCATTCATGAACATAAATTATTGTTGGATTGTTGTGTTTGTTCATGAATGGATCTTGTGTTGGTTCAAATGGAACTCACACACTCTTATACCACATTTTGCACACTAGTGTTCGCTAAAATACCTAAACCAATTTTTTTTCAAGAATTTTAGAATACACTTGCATAGTTTTCACTCATTGTCACACTTCAACACATTTGATCACATTGTGGTATATTTTCACCCGGTTTCACACACTTGCACATGCCATTTCGACTCGTTCACCGACTAACTTTAATTACGATTTATAATTTTGTTGTCTTGCCTAATTATTATTTTGTAGGTTTAAATGGCCGCAAACTACGATTCGATAAAGTGTGTGCCCTTAGGTATTTCGTTGTGAAAGGAGAGTCATATTGCATCGCCACAGTTGGGCGCATTTTTTCTTGCCAAGAGTGATCACATCATTGGGGACTTTGTCAATATATTTCATGCGACATTCGTGGTGGTGAATGAGGGCGGCGGACGTCGGGTAGTGAAGATATGCGCCGGGATCCTCTGCTGGTCCCTATTTTTTAGGATTGTTATTGTAATGGGAATTTTTATTTATTTATTTTCTTCCTTTCTAATTTTAGTATATTAACTTCTTAGTATTATATTGTATTAAGTTGTTTTGTGAAATTATAAAATGGGAAATAATAATGTAGATGTTGGTTATCTATTGGATTTTGATGTGTGTGACCCCCATTTTTATAAAATCAAATGTTCACCATCAATTTATCTAGTATTTTAATTTTAGCCCCTCTATATTATTGTGACTTATGATATGATTTTTTTTAACTTAATATTTGTGTAAATATTTTTATTTTTCTTTGGTTTGTATAGGGCTCACGTTGACTACCTCGGGGATAACTCCAAATTGGGATGATTTGTTTCTATCCCTCGCTTTTTCATAGTGTCTTTAATTTCATTGAGGACAATGTGCATTTCAAGTTAGGGGGTATATGATTATTCATCTCAATTTCTGTTTTATCATCGTGAGACATGTGTATATTTATTAATTAAATTTTACAAAAAAAAATTCAGAAATTCAAAAAATTCAAAAATTGTTAACTTTATTTCTTTCTCTTTCTTGGGTCCTTTGCCCCAATTTCCTATGATAAATTTAATAATTTCCCTATCCAATTGTTAATTCAATGATGCGTTTTCTATTTCTTTCATGTTATTAAACTTTAGTCCCCAAATTATTCAATATTGGGAATAAATGCATGAATTAAACTTGAAAACCCATGAGCACTTGAGCATATTTTATAAATGATTTGGTAGGATATTTATAACTTGGTATCTTTTTGTTGCTTTGTGTATACTAAAACTGTAACACTTCGTGTGCCTGAAAAGACACGCGGCGTGTTACTATGATAAAACTAAACTAAATTCATCAATAATAAGTATAGAGCATCTAAATTCCATAATTTAAATACAACAAATCCATTATTCTTACACTTCCACAATAACGATTACAATAATGTTTCTCTCAAATACAAAATTCTACAACTAATATTACACCACTAGTTTAAACGACAAAATAAATTTTCCAATCCATGCTCTAAAATAATTCTCCAAAATAGCCCATAGTGTCCCAATCCACGCTAACCTGCCACTAAAAGAAAATACGGGGAAGTTCATAATATGACACGAATCGATGCTCAAAAATAATTAACACGATGAATAAATTGTAACAATACGAATCGCATATACAAATCAAATGCAATACTCAAGCATTATATTAATATTAATTTCTCAACAACACATCAATGGGTCACCAAACCTCACCTCCCCTCCCCTAGGCATCTCAAAGCCATATACCGGGTTGTTGGACTATTGGCGAGTGCCCTTTCTCCTTACCATATTAAAATCTCATGACAATCAAATCACAATATAATATATCACAATGAATCAAAATAATAGATTCCAATAATTTTCAGATTTCAAATGAATATCACAATTCAACATGAGTGCAATCGACACAGAAAATAAACGGAATACTCTCGAGAAAATTTAGGAGCATATTGTGTATGTCCCGTACCACAAAATCATCACATGAATCGTCACATAAATTTCAGCCTTAAAATATGATCACACCATCACGTTCCTCTTGCGAAAATAATCAAATCACATTCTAGCCGAACACGAGATAACTCCAAATGGGCCTCCAAATCTAATGTTGAACATTGAATAAAATAGGGGCTAGGGTTTGTATAAAGAGGGAGAGGAAATATAATGGTCTACTGTATTTTGAGGTGATAAAAGGTTTGTTTAAAACTTCTACCCATGACCTCTATTTATAAGGGAAAATAAGGAATTTGATAAGACCAAAATTCTTAATCGAATCTACGACCGCCTCAAAACTGGGATAGTTGATGGTTCGAATCCCTGGATCGATCGATCGACCCCTCAGGTGCACCGACTCTTCCAGCAAGAAAACAAAAAGCTAACATTTAAAACTCTTTTAAAAACTTCATTAAAAATCCAAATTCAAAACCGATTGAAATTCCACTTTTCAAAAATAAAACACAACTTATTTAATTATTAAAAATAATTAAATCCAAAATTTTATTTTCCTCGAATTTTTCAAAATTAACTAAAAATATCCATTTAAAAAATCCGTGTTGTTATATACTTCCCCACTAACAAGGAATTTCGTCCTCGAAATTCAACGAAACCTAACGATCGAAATAAAATGCTACTTGATTCTATTTTCAAAAAATCACAACTCTAAAGTCCTCGATCAATTCTAAACATCCTAACCACGGTAGCACGTCCTCAAAAAATTTCTATCCCCAAAGAAAACATGTATAATTCGCACGCTAGACCCAAAATCCAAGACCTGAGGGTTGTCGTATACCGAAGTTATGATACCATCTGTAACACCCCGTGCGCCTGAAAAGATACGCGGCGTGCTATTATGATAAAACTAAACTAAATCCATCAACAATAAGTATAGAGCATCTAAATTCCACAATTTAAATACAACAAATCCATAATTCTTACACTTCCACAATAGCGATTACAATAATGTTTCTCTCAAATACAAAATTCTTCAACTAAAATTACACAACTAGTTTATACAACAAAATAAATCTTCCAATCCATGCTCTAAAATAATTCTCCAAAATAGCCTATGACGTCCCAATCCACGCTAACTTGCCACTAAAAGAAAATACGGGAAAATACACAATATGATAGGAATAGATGCTAAAAAATAATTAGCACAATGAATAAATCGCAACAATACGAATCGCATATACAAATCAAATGAAATACTCAATCATTATATCAATATTAATTGCTCAACAACACATCAATGGGTCACCAGGCCTCACCTCACCTCCCCTAGGAATCTCAAAGCCATATACCGTGTTGTTGGACTATTGGCAGGTGTTCATTCTCCATGCCATATTAAAATATCATGACGCGATGCTCAAATCACAATATAATATATCATAATAAATCAAAGTAATAGATTCCAACAATTTTCAGATTTCAAATGAATAATACAATTTAACATGAGTGCAATCGAAACAAAAAATAAACGAAATACTCTCGAGAGAATTTAGGAGCATATTGTGTAAGTCCCATACCTTAAAATCATCAAATAAATCATCACATAAATTTCAGCCTCAAAATCTGATTGCACCATCACGTTCCTCTCGCGATAATAATTAAATCACATTCTAGCCCTAACATGAGATAACTCCAAATGGGCTTCCAAATATAAGGTTGCACATTCAATAAAATAGGGGCTAGGGTTTGTATAAAGTGGGAGAGGAAATATAAAGGTCTATTGTATTTTGAGGTGATAAAAAGTTGGTTTAAAACTTCTACCCACGAATTCTATTTATAAGGGAGAAGAAGGAATTTAATAAGACCAAAACTCTTAATCGAATCTGTGAACCACCTCAAAACTGGGATAGTCGATCGATCGACTCCCTGAATCGATCGATCGATCCTTCAGGTACACTGACTCTGCCACTAAGAAAATAAAAGGCTAACATTTAAAACTCTTTTAAAAACCTCATTAAACATCCAAATTCAAAACCGATTGAAATTCCAGTTTTCCAAAATAAAACTCAACATATTTAATTATTAAAAATAATTAAATCCAAAAATTTATTTTCCTCGAATTTTCCAAAATTAACTGAAAAATACCCTTATAAAAAATTCGTGTTTTTACAAAAATCGAGCGAGCTTTGTGCTTTTCTTCGTTTGCGAATGTTTATACATTACTCTTTCCTTTTTGAAAATGTTAAATTCGTTGGTAATCTCACTGTTCTTTCATTTGATCATTCATTAATTGAGTTCATATTTGAAATATGTTACTTGAGCATGATTTTCAAAGTTGTTTCTACTCGAGAATTGCGTAAACTTTAGAAAATGATCATAGGCCCTCTTCGTTATATTACCCATATTGACCTTGATCTCACCTTATATGTCTTCCCCAGTCAATCCCTTTGAGCCTAAATATAGCCCTTCATTTCATTATCCAAAATCCCATAAGCAACTATAAATTGGAGTTATATACCATACATATTACCTCCCATACATTTTTTTGGAATGATACTTGGGATTGAATGATGTTCTTACTATCTGGTTGCAATTAAGCATGTGAGAGTGAAAAAGTGAAGAAAAAAATTAAGCGAAAAAGAAAAGAACAAACGAAAAAAACAAAAGCAAAAGTGAAAGAAGAGAAAAATAAGAAAACAAAACAAAGAGAAAGTTTGTATATCTTGTATATAGTGTTCAATAACCTTTGTTTGCTCTCTCCAATGTTATATCCAATAATTTTTATGAAAATTATATTCAAATTTTGAAATTACCCACAAATTTTTCATTATTTCAAGTTTTCATCCCCGATCACCTTTGAATCTGTACCTATTCATTTCATTTCATAACCGTAACCCCAAACCTACATACAACCCTATACAAGTACTATGTGATCCTAGGGTGAATTTAATTCAAAAGTTATAATGATTGCGATAATATGTGAAACTACATTTCACCTCTTTAATGATGAAATGTATAAGCATACTCTAATATGTTGAAATATTTAGTTGTTGAGTGTAATATCTGGTGAGGATTGAGTATAAGCATACTCTAATGTTTTATCCGGGCTATAGGCATTTTTACCAAATCAAAGCTTTTGCATGTGCATGAACACCACTCAAATTTGAGGTTTCAGTTTCATATAGTTATTCTTTTAATGTTAATAGTTTTGGATTTTTAGGCAAAACTCTCTTTTACTTTGTTAATAATATGTTGAAATATTTAGTTGTTGTTGAGCTTGGAAAATTGGTTGGTTGGTCTTATTTTGAGGAAATTTGATGTTTGTGGGTTTCATCCATGAAAACCCTCACGAGACAACACTCGTCCACTAGGGTAACCTAGGGGTTTAACGGTTTATTGCATATGCTAAATGCAATCGTTCGCCCGCGAAAGTGGCATTTATCTCCTTTGTACATATCTCCTTTCTTGTGGTTTACTTGTAGTTCTTCTTGCTTTGTATTTCATTGCTATGGACTAGCAATGTGTAAGTTAGGGGGTGTGATTTGGTTCGAATATTTCATATATTCACCCTCTTTACTTGTGGATTTTGGCCCCCTTTGGGTAGCTTAATTCCTATATTTTTTGCTCGTTAACTAGACAACCTCTATTTTATATGTTTACATGTTTTACGAGGTATAATTGAGCTTTTGTAGGTATTACGATGCTTAGTGTGAAGTTCGGTAGCATTTCGAGGAAGTTTTATCGATAATCGCCATGTACAAGGGCATTTTAGTAATTTTATAATTTGGCTTTGTGGCTCAATGTCTTCACGAAAATTGAATCCCTCCGAGTCATCTTCGCATGGCAGCTAACAGTGCGCGATTCTGATTAATAATGAAGAAGTTACAGGATTTCTCGTGGAGGAAGGACAACACCAAAACCACTTAGGACAAATCATTTTCTTTTCTTTTATCTTTATTTCTTTTACCACTTACTACATAAGTGGATTTTGTGTATTTGAAGACATATCTTTCATTTTAGTTTATCATATTTTTACTAGTTAGGTTAGAGGAAGAAGGGTTTTGGAGGTGATTTTGAGTTTTTCTTCTCTCTCTCCTAGGGTTTCACCCAAATGGGTTTGTAAGTCCACCCAAATGAGTTTTCCTTCCATTTTTGTTTTTCTTGCTTTGTTATTTGTTTACTTGCTTTGTAACCTAGATTTGATTTCTTTCACTTACTTACTTTCATTTAATTAACACCATTTAACATGCTTTCTAGCTAATTTACTTTAGGTTGTGATTGATTGAACTCACCTTGGGTTGATTTGATTGCTTTGCCTTGTTGATGGGGTTTATGAGTTTTATTCGATTGGGTTATTCTTAATTTTACTCCTAGGATATTTAATGGTGTATGTCATGTATGCACCATATTTACGACCTTGCGTGTGTAATCTCCGGGGTATTTGTTGATGCCAAAATCATAGTAGGCTTTTATGACAATTTAGGTGGTGACAACTCTAGATTTAATTAATTGATGAAATTATATTTAATCATGGTAAACTTGTCTTTCCATATAACCATTTATACTAATTAACTCGTGGTGAGGGATATTAGTCACAATCTATAGTTTTTATTCTTTTTTGTTAATCTTAGTATAAACACATGCTTAGTATTATCTTTTTTTTTGTTAACAATTATCTTTTACATTTTTATTCCTGAAGTATTAAATCAATATAATTCTAACAACTAGTCTCTGTGGATTTCGATACCCGAACTAGCTGCTATACTCTCGTAAAAGTGTGTAGTCAATAGCTTAGGTTTTTGTATTGAGGCGGTGAAATGAAAACAATGACTAGTGTACTGGCACTGCACTACTTTTCACCCTTGATCAGTACCAACTATGCATATTGGAAAGCTAGGATGAGGTCTAATCTTAAATCAATTGATGAACGCGTTTGGATACTCTGTGAAAGAGGGTGGACACCACCCACTGTTACTGTTGATAATGTCGTCGGCTCTAAACCTATCTCTCAATGGAAAAAGGATGAATTTAAATAGAGCAACTTCAATTCTCGCGATTTGAGTGCCTTATCGGGAGCTGACGAGTTTCGCCGCATTATGATGTGCATCACGTCTAAAGAAGCTTGTGATACCCTCCAGCTCACTCACGAGGGTACCAAAGCTGTTAAAGCTTTTAAACTGCAAAATCTCACCGCACAATTCAAAACAATCACAATGCTTGAAACTGAATCCTTTGACGAGTTTTATGCGCGACTATCCAATATAATTAACTCGAGTTTCAATTTAGGTGAAAAAAATACCCGAGACGCGTGTGGTTGAGAAAATTTTGAGATCACTTACCACCCGCTTTATTCCTAAGGTTATCGCTCTTAATTCTTAAGGGATCCTAGACACTCTTAGGTTAGAAGAACTTGTAGGAGATCTTCAAACATACGAGATAGATATGTTCCCTAAAATAGTTAAACCTAAAGATAAGTGTTTGAACCTAAAGCCCAATGTAAAAAGAGAGAGGAAGTGTCTAAAAAGAGAGAGGAAGCGTAGATCGATTTTGAGTTCGACTATGATTTCGATGATTTGGCCCTTTTTGATGAATATTTAAAGAAATTTCTCAAACTCAAAAAGCAAAATATTTCCAAAGATAAAAGTTTTGAGAAAGATAAAAAATATAAATCGGGTAAGAAAAATTTTGAAAAAGAGAAGAAAGATTTCCTAAAGAAAGACGAGGAGAGATGCTACGAGTGTGAGGGAAAGGGTCACAAAGCTCACAAGTGTCCGACTAGGTTGAAATAACAAGGAAGAGGCAAAGATTCCTTACACATCACACTTAGCGATAGCGAGGTTAAATCGGTGAGTTCGAGGGAATAATCACCGTATGAATGTAACTTCACCGCATTCATAGCTAGACGTGTTAGTACATCTCATGCACCTCAAGACGATGAGGAAGCTACTAAACATGAACACCTCGACAATGAGTCTAGGCATTCCGAGGAGAGTGACGGTGATAATATTTTAAGTGAGTGCAAGAGTGACCTTCAGCTCACCTACAACGATCTTTATGCTGAGTCCTTCAAAACTAAGAAATAAAACAAAGGTTTATCTATGAGAGTTTTAGGGCTAGAGAAAGAGTTGAGAGAAGCGAGAAAGAGTGAGTCCTCGGTGAGAGAAGCTTTGGGAGAGAGAGTTTGTTTAGTTAAGAGAGATAACAAAGACTTGACCAACAAGGTGGCTAGTCTTACAAGAGATATCCAAGAATCTATGGAGACTCATGAGAAACTTGAAGCCCTTACATCCCAACTCAAGAAAGATCTCGAACGTGCCCAGGAGGTCAAGGTTACTATCGAAGACATATCGAAAAAGTTAGGAAATATGCTCCTCGACCCCTCTTTAGATTTCGGTGAGAGGCATGGAATTGGTTTTAACAGTGTATCCACTTACAATATCACATCGAAATCAGTTCTCGAATTTATGGTTAATCCTTATGGCCCTCAACCTAAACAATAAAAGAGAGTTCACCTAGAAAATCAAATCAAGGTAGGCCCAAGCCTGTCTATATTTGAACTTTTTGTAAAAGAAGAGGTAACCATAGAGAGTTTTACTATAAATTTGGTATAACTAGGCGTACACATACTCCCGTACGCCAATTTAGCGACTTTCCTAGTCTTAGGGAGAAAGTTGTATTTCTAGTCATGACTTCGTATAGTTTAATGGAAGAATTTTAATGGATGTCTTTTCCATTTGAGAACGCTTCCAACATTTTGACTAGAGGCAACAACAATAATTGCAAGCAAAAGGTTATCGCCATTAAAGCCCTTATTGTTCATGTTGTTGAGCTGGCAATTTTTGACACGATATCCCGTTTACGGTAATAACCCGAAATGACCCGAATATGACACGCTTAGCTTGTAAAAATATAAAAGTACCCAAAACTCATACTCAAATCAAAATCAACGTGACTTGAAAATGACACGACTAACCCGAATTGCCACCCCTAGTTGCTGTTAAGGATCAAAATACTTCCTAATGGTAATTTGATAGTGGGTCCCACCTTGAAGATCACAAGAAAGGTAAAGTCACCTTCGGAGATAGGAGTAGATCTAGCTTTTTAGGACATGGCAGTGTTGAGATCCCTGATGTGTTGTACATGAAAGGGTTAAAAGTGAACTTGATTAGCATAAGCCAACTGCGCGATGCAAATTTTATGGTAAAGTTTGATCGGTCCGAATGCAATGTTTATGATCAATCTAGTAAACGTTTACTATAAGGTGTGAGGACGAAAGATAATTGTTATGGGATTATGCCCAAGTCCTACTTTGGGTGCAACAGTGCCACAGTCTCCACTATGAACCTTTGGCATCAATGACTAGGTCACATGAACTTTAGAGATCTTGAGAGATTAGTGAAAAAGGAAGTAGTTTGAGGCTTACCATCGCTTGGGATATCAACGTTCTCAGTTTGTGGACCTTGCCAACAAACAAATTCAAAGTCCCCATCGAAAGTTGAATACCATTACCATATCCCATGTTTGGGAGCTGATTCACATGGATCTTCTGGGTTTTACTCGCTCGGAGAGCTTAGGTGGTAGGAAATACATTCTCGTGATGGTCGATGACTTTTCTAGATACTCGATTGTAGGATTACTTAGAGAAAAGTTTGATGCTGTTGAGTTCCTTATGTTCAAGTTCCATGTCCTACAAAACCAACATGGTGTCACTATCAATCGGATGTGTAGTGACAATGACACTGGATTTAATGAATCAAAAGTGGATAGCTATTATGATGGAGTGGGAATCAAACATGAGTTTTTGGCCATTCGCACTCCTCAACAAAATAGGATTGTTGAGAGGAAGAACTAGACGATATAAGAAATGGCTAGATCCATGCTTCTTGGGAGAAATTGTGCCTAGATGATTTTGGGTAGAGGCGGTGAGCACCGCATGTCATCCAATGAATATGGTATATCTTCGTCCGCACACACTTCACACTCCTTATGAGTTGTGGATAGGGAAGAAGCCCAAACTGTCATATTTTTATATCTTTGGGAGTACTTTATACATCTTGTGAGATAGAGAGACCTTAGGAAAGTTTGACTCTCGGAGTGACGAGGGGAAATTTTTAGGATATTCATCGATGAGTAGGACTTATAGGGTTTATAATTTGGCTATCTCTAAGGTTATGGAGTCAATAAATGTCACGATTAGAGATAACGAGCCACCGAAGTTTGTTGATCCTAGCCCACATTATGAGGATGATGCACCCCCTGGTGACGATCCTATCCTTCCTCATGCTACTATGGTGGACCCCGTTCCTATTTTAGGGTAGACACCATCTTGGGTTAGAAAGAGTTATGACCCTTCCTCTATACTTGATGATCCTACACTAGGTGTCAAGACTCGTGCTCAACTTGAAAATGTTTTTATCTATCTATGCTACACAACCCTAGTCAAGCCCAAGAACGTGAAAAAAGAACTCAAGGATTAGCATTGGATATCTTCCATGAAATAATAGTTGTTTCAATTTATATTGAATGATGTCTGGGAGTTGGTGCCCCGACCTAGTGAACGTGATTGGTACCAAGTGGATTTTCAATATTAAGGTGTATGAAAATATTACCATAGTTTACAATAAGGCTAGGTTGGTCGCTTAAGGCTACACATAGATCAAGGGTGTAGACTTTGAGGAGACATTCGCTCTTGTTGCTAGGCTTGAGTCCATCCTCTTACTACTCTCCATAGCATGTCATCTGTATTTCAAGTTATATCAGATGGATGTTAAGAATGCCTTTCTGAATGACATTCGACATGAGGAGGTTTATGTGGAACAACCACAAGGGTTTAAAGACCCTAAGAACCCGGGACACATATACTAACTTAGGAAAGACTTGTATGGTTTGATGGAAGAACCCCGTGCTTGGTACGAGAGGCTTACTTCCTATCTCTAAGGCTCGCTACTTCAAGAGAGGGGGAGTATATCAGATGTTATTTGTGAAGAGAGAGAGTGGTGCCATTTTGGTTTCTCAAGGTTTTATGAACGGCATAATCTTTGAATACACGTGCTCTCGCCATGCTCACACCTTTGAGGAGGAGATGAAGAGTGAGTTTGAGATGAGCATGGTAGGTGAGCTTACTGATAACTCTTAATTTGTGTTCCTTCGGATTTGGATTTGGAATGTCGTCGCGGTCAAACTTCGAGTATCAAAATTCCTGGAATTACCTACAAAACTTGTTAAAAATTCAGTATCGTGGCAAAATTCGGGTATCAATCCAATTTCTAGCGTTGAAACTATAATCGTGAAAACTTGCAATTCCAAATTTTATTAAAAATCTTTTCGTGTTTTTAACATTTTTCTTTTTATGTTTTTTTCATTATATTTTAAAAACAACTTTCAAGGGAGGAAATGACAATTTATGCAACTAAAATGACTATGAAAAATCAGAAAGTAATCTAGTTGAGAATTTATGAGAAGAAACAAGAGGTGGGATTACACCGTTCAGTCAAATTAATTTAAAATCCCAATCATTCAATTGAATAGATCGAAATAATATGGAAATTTAAAATTTAATTCTCATTACAATCCTAAATTCAATTTTATCTTTTTCAGCAATTAAATCGGGAATAGTCACCACATAAAAAAATAAGATTCACACTCGTTTCAATAAAATATCCGCTAAGATCAATTTATTAAAATTTGTACGAACTATTGAATTGCACACGCAGAATTAATATTTTAATTTAAGAATAATACTTATCTCTAAGTGAAATTCAAAAATTAAATATTAATTTTGCAGCATTAATTTATTAACTCTCGTTACATAAATTAATGTGTGATTTTTCTCAATTTGATTAGCCTAGAACACATCAATGAACCATTATTCAATTAAAACAACTCAACATACGCGTTTCATCCCGCCACTTGAATGGGGTGTTTAGCCACACATGATTAGAATTTTAGCACAATCACAATTAATCAAACAAGAATTAAAGAGAAAGAGTAAGAAATACGATACGCAATAATTTCTTGAGTCAATTGTGTGCGTGAACACGCGTCCCAAACTCGTCACAAAATTTGTCTGGATTATAAAACTAAAAGTAAAAAAAGAACCTACAAATTTTTCTAAACCTAAAACTATTTTTTTTTGTATTTTTCTGACTATTTTTTTCTACCCTCTTTTTTTCTTTTTTTTCTGTCTCTCGTCTTTCTATATCTGTGTATATTTTTCTTGCTGAGAGAGAGGCTCCTCTTTTAATTGAGAGTTCCCCTTTATTTTTGTGTAGCCACGATGATTTGTTTGGATTGTTGGATGAGAGATTTAAGGGATTTGGAGATTGGGTTGAAATGGCAAGGGATAAGATGGAGATGGAAGGTGGGTATTAAAAAAATTCAGATTTTTGTGGGATTGGGTTTTGCGATTTGGGACGATTTGGTGTCGGGTATTGGCGCGGCCGGGTTAACTTGGTTTCGAGTTCGTGATGGGATCCGGGTTGGATGCGAGTTGGGCCGAATCTGGCCGGATCGTTCCGGGTATATGGGTCGTGATTTCAGACCGGAGGGGGTTGAATCCGGCGTTGGTCTTGGGTTGGACCGAGACTGCTAGTGGCCGGGTTTTCGATTTTTGATAGCTCCGGCAGTGGATGAGTCTGGCTCCGGTAGGAGGTCGGGGCTCATCGCGGGCAGGTGAGGTTATCGCCGGAGTGGAGATCAGCATCTGGGGTTGAGATTTTAGATGGGTGAAGAGAGAGAGAGAAGGTGTTGGTGGTTTATGTAGTTTGGTGGGTATTTTGGTAATGGAGGTGGGAGAATTGGGTGTGGGTGTGGTAGAATGATGATGAATAGTAGATGTAAGGGTGTGTTTGGGTGTGTTTGGATGTAGGTTGATTTGGGTGAGGGGTTTGGTTTGTGTGTATTAGTGTGGTAAGTGGTGTGTGTGTGTTTAATTCGTACCCCTAAAAAATGACACTACTAAAAAAAATATAACTAAAACTAAATAAAATAAAAATTTTAAATCTAATAAAACTAAAAACTAATGTCTCAAACTAATAATAATAAAAATAAACAAAATGAAAATAAAAAGAAATAAAATAATACTTTATTAAAACTAAAAAATATAATCCTAATAAAATAAAACTAAAAAAATATATAAAATGAAATCTAATAAAAAATAAATCCTAAAAATTAATCCTAATAAAATAAAATAAATATTAAAAATTAAAACTAATAAAAATCAAAATCAAAATAACAGAAAAAAAATATAGAAAATAAATCCTAAAAAAATCTAAAATAAATCCTAAAAATAAAACGGTTAAAAATAAAAATCTAGAAAAATAATAAAGGTACAAACTCAACACACACGGGGCTCGGGGAATGGTTTGGGCTCGGTGTAGGTTTAGGTGTGGGTTATGGGACTGTTTCGGGGCATCAGATCACATCGGGGCAAGCTTAGATTGGACTCCAGACTTCGCGATCTTCTTGATTTCTTCGTTGCAAGCTTTTGATCGCTATTGAGTCGCAATTGTACTGATTTAGCATTATTTGTACCGCAACTGCATATTGACCTGAGAAATAAATAAATACGAACATAAGGTCATTTTTATTAAAAACGAGCGACTAAAATGCATCTATTCGGGGAATAAATTATACACTTTTGGGTGCTTATCACACCACCCCTAAGCAGAACATTGCTAGTCCTCGAGCAAAAATTAGAGAGAAAACAGAGATAAGTATCCAAAAGTGTTCCACTTTCACAGGCACTGGCGATTGCACTTAGCATGTGCAACAAGCCGTTAAACCTATAGGTTGCCCTACAGGACGAGTGGTGTCTCGTGAGGGTTTGCAGTGAATATACCCACAAAATTCAAAAACTTATTTAAATGCAGTATCTGAGTAGATGATGAAACGCTATACAACCCAACTTTAAAGAACATCAGGGAACACCGTATTCAACTATCAAAATGAGATATAAAATTACTTAATACCAAAAGTGTAATCCTTCCTAAAACTCAACATATGTAGTGTGAAACAATTGTAAGTATCATGAGAGTAATTCTAAGATCGCTTTTTAGGAATCGACGCTTTGACTTCAATTCTCACTGGATATATCTCTCAGAATCGAACTCTCTGAGAATTGGGTAAGTGTATCTCTCTAGTGTGTGAGGATGTGAGTAAATGTAAACAAGTTCAAACGTCTCACACACTTTATAAGAAAGGACGGATACATGAAAGAAATCTGATCTCATGAAGGAATGCTAACCACTATGTCGATAATGTCGAGTTATTCACCATAAAATCTTCTTGTTTGCCCGAACACTTTACCAAGGGTGAAAAATGTAATTTATGAGGGGATAATGAAATGAAGAAGCTGAATGATAGGGTTTTTGAGAGGAGTGTAACACACTTTGACTGATCATTGTCTTCATCTTTTGAACTTATGATCGCATCTTTATTTTTCTTCTTTTCTATTTTTTTTCTTTTTTTTTATTGCGATACATTTTTCTTTTCATAACGAAAATGAAGACAATTTACATGGAAAATTTCAAACACTATTTTTCTCAAAAACGATGGCAATGATGGATGGTATTTGGAACATATGGATAAGGGTAATATGGAAAATGATAATGGGTGAATGATAATGTGATAGGGAAAATGGTATGTGTATGGAAAAATCGGTTTAGTGCTCGGGACAAACTACAAGACACATGTTTCTTACAACTCGAAAGTAATGTCATTCTCAGTGATTAAACCAAATTTGAAAAAATGATGAGATCATGCAACGACTAAATACGGTATCCAAAAAAAGTTGTGTCAACTTGTGACTCGGAGATACGTAAAAACCCTCAAAAAGGTGAAAAGCTCAAATCTCACGGGTTTAAGTCGCCACTAGTGATCTTTTAAGGCTTTCTTGAGAATATTGTTACTCTTTAACTTTTGATTGTAAACGTGATAGTGTAAAATTACCGAGTTTAGGAATTCATGGTGCAAATACGCTTCAATAGGTATTAATTAATTTGGTTTTTAAAAAACGCAATTTTTTTTTGGGTCGAACACGGGTATTCCGAGATTTCTAAAAGAGGGATGATAGACAAATAATATCATAAAAATTTATATTTAACTGCACAAAAGTTTTAAAATCACTTGTTTCTGAAAATTTTCAAAAGAGGTATGATTTTGATAAATCCCCCACCCCCAAACAAAAGAGAACATCATCCTCGATGTTTAAAACCATATATAAAAATGAAAAGAACAAGGGAGGAAAGATAGTACCATAATGAACCACTAGTGAAATGTACCGCATTCTGGAGGATAGAAGAAACCTGAAGAACAGATGTGATACAAAAATACGTACAAGTCTATAAAGCATGTGAAAAGCATTAGGTGGTGTGAAACACCACCCCCAAACAGGATAAGACTCATACTCAGAAACAATGAACAACGGGCTGCCTCCCGGTAGCGCTAAGTTTAACGTTGAGAGAGTAGCTACAGCGGAAATATTACGACTTCTCAAATAAAAACCAATTTTAATTAATCTGAAATTTGAAGAACGTGTGTGCTCGCGTTCAAATGATCAAATTATATATAAAACCCTTTAGACCCTAAACATGCAGCAGTATGTGATTGAATAAATTGATAATCTACGTAAGAACATTCAAACACACGCAATTAAGGAAAAATCCCCCAAAGGGGCAAAACCATTTATTTTCACTATAATTTGTAAGAGAACGGCTTACAATCGGATTACAATGAAAATACAAGTTGACTAAGAATTACCCTCGGGTATCGGATTCTGTAGTCGCGGCTGGAATTATCCCTTTCCAGTAGGGATGCAATGAAGAAGAGAAACGGCTTCTCCACAAGGGTTGAACAAACCAAAGTTGTGTTCTTGGGTTGCAAAAGGATTCACAAATATTTGGCAAGGATGTGTGAATCAAAACATGAGTCTTGGGACTAAAAAAATATGAAGACTAGAGGTATTTGGACTCTCAAAAACGTCTCCTAAAGTCTTGCAAAACAACTCCCCCGAAGTTGGTATTTATAGGAAAAAATATGAAGAGTCCCATATTTTTAAAACTCTAAAATTATATCCAGCGTACAAAAAAAAAACAGCATTCTTTAAGGAATTTTCTCTATCTTCAAAAGGCCATAACTCCTTTACCGTAGCTCGGATTGAGGTGCCGTTTTTTCCAGTATCTTCGTTGCGGCGAGCTCTTCAACTTTATAGTTGACCAGACCTCCGAACTATGGATGTAAAATTACGAAAATGCCCTTGAACTCTCCTATAGTGTCTTTTTTCACTGTTTTGACTTCCCTTGCGTACCACTTGCATTAAGTCCCTAAAATCTTGGACCGTGAAGTCGTTGAGGCAGATGTGGGACATATTAATGGAGATGTTGAATGCTTGATTCTCGGAATTCGGATAGAGGCCGTCATGTGAGATCGTGAGGTGACGTGCCAAATGTAGCGGCGTACGACATACACAAATGTAACATGTTGGACATGAGAAAAATGTCCTTACAAATCTCCCCCTATGTCTATGCCGGTACATTCATAAAAATCCGAATTATCAAATAACAAAATTGCCTATACAAATCTACCCTTCCATGAACCCAAAACTGGAAAGATACAAATGAATAAGTCTTCATCGTTTGTTCTTCAAATCTTCAAAACTTCAAATCTTCAATCTTAAAATTCTCAAATCTTTTCTCATCAGGGTGTGAAATTCAGTGATCATCAATATAGTACCTACACACATGAGATAAAGAAAAAATACCAAGTGACGTATCGAGTTTGAAATGAGATAAACATAGATACCAATTTATATGAAAAGCATAAGTTAAATCTCAAAACTCCCCCAAAATAAGATAATTCTTTCTCCCCCTTTTTATGATGTCCCCAAATAGAAAAATAAGAAGAATGAATCAAACAAGCAAAATCGGGGTGTAACGGTATACAAATCAAGGCATCAATCAATATGGTAAACGTGCTCTAGCAAGGAGATGCTAAAAAAAAACTTTCACAAACTATTTTTTGATTTTTCAATTTTACATACAAAAAATAGATACCATTTTGAAAAAAATGTAAAACATGATACAAAAATCACACCATGGATTTAGACTCAAACAACCAAGTCATGGAAATGGAATGAATGGGTGTGAACACATTCGATAGGTAAATCAACTCAATCAATCATATGTGCACGATGCATATGTGTACCCCTAACGAATGAGCATAAAAAGTATCCTTAGGTGTAAAAATTTGTTGAATTTAAATGACATCGTCTTATGCAAATCAACAAATCAAAGTCAAAGTGATTTCCACACCAATAACGTCCAAAACTATAAAGCGCATTTTCAAGGGCGTGCAAACCCGTTATAAAATCTCCAACCAAACTCCCTCATATATATTTTCTTTTAGAGGTAATCTAAATTCTCAAACTTTGGAGAATTGGTGCAAAAACCTATATGGCCCATAATTGGCATGAATTTCTTTTTATTGCCTTTCAATTTTTTCGGGCTCTTTTAAACCTCTTTGGACCCCGGATAATAAAATACCTCCATTTTTTAGGTCCAATTTAACGGTGGCTTTTGCGCAAAGGATAGATAATTACCTTTCGCAGCCCCTCCCCGTTTTTAAATAAAGCACACAAACTCACAAAACGGTTCTTATATGCACAATTTCCTTATCAAAAAAATTATCGCGCTTGGTTCGTTTTAAGGACAGGATTGAAGTGAAAACACCCAACCAACATGTGATAAGACAAGCACAATAGTCAAATAAATCCGTGCATGTGTGCAATTAAGGAAACATGAGTCAAACATGTAGGAAGTAACAATTAATTACATCTTAATGACTCCAAACATTATAAAGCACATGGATGAAATTGACATATTGTCTCAAAACACTATCAAATAGTCACATGAAAATAATGGAATGATGTTGTGACTCGGTCATCCTAAGTGTTCATCCATAAAAGGTGCAAACAAAATACAAAAATCTTTTTGGATTTTCTCAAAATTTTAACAAACTAATTTTTTTTTTTTTTGTATTTTTCAAAAATTTTCAAAAAAAATATATACAAAAGGTACAAGTCATCACACTAGTAAAAATACATCATGAAACCACAACTAGTGTATGACAAACATGCAATCACAATCAACCAAAAGATTTCACATGGGATGAATTACGTGCAAGCAAACGGGAATCGTGGACAAATAAACCATAAGCCTTTAAATCCGATTTTCTAACCCAAATTGATGTGTAACGAAGTGTGGGGGTTTTGGGAATCGAATTTATTCTTTCATTAACCTTCTTCGGTCCATTTAAAAGCTTATAACAAAAGTGCCTAAGATGACCTTTCCTACCACAATGTGTGCAAGAGTAAATCGGGCGATTTGTGTTCCCTAAAGGTGGCCCTCTCCTCAAATTTATCGGTTGCTCTCTCCGAATTTGCCTAGGTGGGTCTCTCCTAATGATCCTAGGAGGTTCTCTCACACGTGTGGGAATGGGTGAAACATATTTTTCAAGACCAATCCCACCCCTATCCATTTTGATCTCGACTGTGCCTAAAATCTTATCAAGTTTTTCAGACCTAGACTCCAAATCAAATTTCACTTTACTTGAATCTTTCAATTTCACCTCAAGTTCACCTATCCTAGATTCAAGTACTAGTTTAGAATCCTCAAACTCTAAAAGCTCCTTTTTCATAGTCTCCATCAACCCTCTAAGACTATCTCTCTCACCCTCGACGTACTCAAGCTTCTCTTTCAAAATTTTCTCATGTGCCCTAAGTTCTTTAATTAAAAAATCATTATTTTTTATGGCACACTCTTTCAATTGAGCTTTCAATTTCAAATTTTCTTTCTTTGTTTTCAAAGTTTCAGCATAAAGTTCATTGAAAGAAGTTTGCAAGTCATGCTCATCTACACTTTCCTCCTCACTTTCATCCACACTCCGATCACCTTCACTATCATTACTAATCACAAGGATGGGAAACTCTCGCCTAGAAGCATAAAAAACTTCTTCTTCCGAATCACAATCACTAAGGGTAGTAACATGAGAAATCAGTTTATTCGATTTCTTCTTTAAATTTGTGGTACACTCATGTAACGTGTGACCAACACCCTCACAACAAGGACACCTCTTAGATTCGTTTTCAACAGAAGATTTAAAACAAGAGTTCGTGTGAATTTTCCAATTAATTTTTTCAAAAATTTGACATCGAAGATCATCAAAACCATCAAAAGCCATTTTTGTGCAAAATCAGGATCAAAACACAATAACTTAGTGCAACAGGCTCTGATACCAATTTGACGACGTGAGAAGTCAAATTGTATCAAAAAAAATAAATCCTTAAAAAATCAAGATCACGCGATAAATTAGCGTAACCCGCTCTGATACCAATTTGAGAGAGTAGCTACAGCGGAAATATTACGACTTCTCAAATAAAAACCAATTTTAATTAATCTGAAATTTGAAGAACGTGTGTGCTCGCGTTCAAATGATCAAATTATATATAAAACCCTTTAGACCCTAAACATGCAGCAATATGTGATTGAATAAATTGATAATCTACGTAAGAACATTCAAACACATGCAATTAAGGAAAAATCCCCCAAAGGGGCAAAACCATTTATTTTCACTATAATTTGTAAGAGAACGGCTTACAATCGGATTACAATGAAAATACAAGTTGACTAAGAATTACCCTCGGGTATCGGATTCTGTAGTCGCGGCTGGAATTATCCCTTTCCAGTAGGGCTGCAATGAAGAAGAGAAACGACTTCTCCACAGGGGTTGAACAAACCAAAGTTGTGTTCTTGGGTTGCAAAAGGATTCACAAATATTTGGCAAGGATGTGTGAATCAAAACATGAGTCTTGGGACTAAAAAAATATGAAGACTAGAGGTATTTGGACTCTCAAAAACGTCTCCTAAAGTCTTGCAAAACAACTCCCCCGAAGTTAGTATTTATAGGAAAAAATATGAAGAGTCCCATATTTTTAAAACTCTAAAATTCTATCCAGCGTACAAAAAAAAAAAAACAGCATTCTTTAAGGAATTTTCTCTATCTTCAAAAGGCCATAACTCCTTCACCGTAGCTCGGATTGAGGTGATGTTTTTTCCAGTATCTTCGTTGCGGCGAGCTCTTCAACTTTATAGTTGACCAGACCTCCGAACTATGGATGTAAAATTACGAAAATGCCCTTGAACTCTCCTATAGTGCCTTTTTTCACTGTTTTGACTTCCCTTGCGTACCACTTGCATTAAGTCCCTAAAATCTTGGACCGTGAAGTCGTTGAGGCAGATGTGGGACATATTAATGGAGATGTTGAATGCTTGATTCTCGGAATTCGGATAGAGGCCGTCATGTGAGATCGTGAGGTGACGTGCCAAATGTAGCGGCGTACGACATACACAAATGTAACATGTTGGACATGAGAAAAATGTCCTTACAAACGTCTTCAGCCAGACCAATCCAATCTCACCCTAAGGATAGGAACTATGAAAGGTACAAGGTGGCAAAAAAAATGGGGTGATAAGTCACCCCCAAACAAGACTGAACAGTCAGTCTGCATAAATGGGATCAAAAAGGTCAATTTCTTCAATGGTAGAGGGGCCTAGCTCTAAGAAAGGCTTCAATCATTGATCGTTGACTTGAAATAGGCAAACATCCTTAGGATTTTGAACTGTGATGGCACCATAGGGAGTAACAGATTCAACAATAAAGGGTCCAGACCAACGGGTTTTTAACTTCCCGGGAAAGAGATGAAGACGGGAGTTATTTAACAGCACTTTCTGACCAGGGTGGAATTATTTGCGGAGGATGCTTTGGTCATGGATCCACTTCATTTTGTCCTTGTATTTCTTGGACAAATCATTGGCATCATTTCGTATCTCCTCTAATTCATTAATTTGGAGTTTTCTATGAATGTCAGCCTCGTCGTTGTCAAAATTAAGGGCTTTAACAACTCAATAAGCATGATGTTCAAGCTCGACAGGTAAGTTGCATGGTTTACCAAAGACCAAGAGATAAGGAGACATGCCAATCGGAGTCTTAAAAGCAGTACGGTATTCCCACAAAGCATCATTCAAGCGTAAGGACCAGTCTTTCCTATTAGGATGAATTATTTTTTCTAGGATTTGCTTGATTTCACGGTTGGAAACCTCAACTTGACCACTAGTCTGAGGGTGGTAAGGGAGACCAACTTTGTGGGTAACACCATACTTTTTGACGAGTTGTTCAAAGACTGGATTACATAAATGTTTATCCACATCACTGATGATAGCTTGGGGGTTCCAAAACGTGTGAGGACATACTCCTTAAGAAACTGGACCACAATGCGATGGTCATTGGTGCGCTGGCAATTTTTGACACGATAACCCGTTTATGGTAATAACCCGAAATGACCCGAACTTGACACGATTAGCTTGTATAGATTTAAGAGTACCAAAAACTTATACTCAAATAAAAATCAACGCGACCCGAAAATGACACGACTAACCCGAATTGCCACCCCTAGTAAGCGATGGCTTGAATCCATTTGGAAACATCATCAACTGCAACGAGTATATATTGGAAGCCATGAGATGAGGGAAAAGGGCCCATGAAATCAATGCCCCATACATAAAAAATTTTGACGATGAGAATGGGTGTGAGGGGCATCATGTGAAGACGAGAGATACGCCCAGATTGTTGGCATTTGGCACAAGCCTGGCAGTAGTTGTGGGCATCTCGAAAAAGAGTGGGCCAGTAGAAAACACTTTGCAAAATTTTGGTGGCGGTTTTCTTGGATCTAAAGTGGCCACCACAGGCACCATCGTGACAAAAGGAGAGTATACTTAACTGTTCATGGTCAGGAACACATCGGCGAATGACTTGATCAGAGTAATGCTTAAAAAGAAAGGGGTCATCCCAAGAGTAAAATTTTACCTGGGCCATGAACTTAGAACGCTCTTGTTTCGACCAATGATTTGGCAGTTGGTCTGTAACAAGGAAATTAACAATATCAGCAGACCACGGAGTAGTGGAGATAGCAAAAAGTTGCTCATGAGGAAATATTTCATAAATAGGGATAGGATCAGATGCAGACGTAATAGTAAGGCGGGAGAGATGGCCTGCAACCAAATTTTCACACCCTTTCTTATCGCAAATTTCGAGGTGAAACTCTTGAAGCAAGGGAATCCACCATATCAAACGTGGCTTAAAATCCTTCTTCTGAAGAAGGTGCCACAGGGCAGCGTGGTCAGTGTAAACGATGATAGGGGAACCGATGAAATAAGATCAAAACTTATCGAGTGCGAAGATGACAGCTAACAACTCCTTTTTAGTGGTCGTGTAATGAAGTTGAGCGTCATGGAGGGTTCCGTTAGCATAATAAATGACGTGCTGACGCTTGTTAACCCGCTGACCAAGTACAACACCTAGAGAAAAATGATATGCGTCACACATGACCTCAAAGGGTAAAGACCAATTAGGAGGATGAATGATAGGAGCAGAAGTGAGCTCGGCTTTAAGGCGCTCAAAATAAGCAACACAAGCGTCATCAATGACAAAGGGAACATCTTTGGATAAAAGGGTTGTTAAAGGTCGAGCAATTTTAGAAAAATCCTTTATAAAACGACGGTAGAAGCCCGCATGTCCTAAGAAGGAACGAATGTCCTTAACAGACTTAGGAATGGGAAGCGAGGAGATTATGTCAACTTTTACTTTATCGACTTCAATGCCGTCGCGAGAGACTACGTGACCTAAAACAATCCCCTTTTTGACCATGGAATGACATTTTTTCCAATTGAGGACCAATTTCTTTTCTTGACAACGTTTGAGGACCATAGTGAGGTGAGAAAGGCATTGCTCGAAGGAAGAACCAAACATAAAAAAATCATCCATAAAGATTTTAAGAAAACGTTCGACCATGTCGCTAAAAATGCTAATCATACACCGTTGAAAAGTCGCAGGTGCGTTGTAAAGGCCAAAGGGCATGCAAGAGTAGGCAAAAGTGCCAAAGGGACAGGTGAAGGTAGTTTTCTCTTGGTCTGCAGGGGCAATTGGGATTTGGTTGTACCCTAAATAGACGTCAAGGAAGCAGTAATACGCATGACCGGCTAAACGTTCGAGCATTTGGTCAATATAGGGAAGAGGAAAGTGGTCCTTGCGAGTGATAGCATTTAGCTTTCGATAGTTAATACAGATACGCCAGCCAGTTTGCATACGGGTGGGAACAAGCTCATTATCACTATTTTTTATGACGGTGACACCAGACTTTTTCAGTACCACATGAATGGGACTGACCCACTGACTGTCTGAGATAGGGTAGATAATACCAGCATCGAGCAATTTTAAAATCTCAGCGCGCACGACTTCTTTCATAGCAGGGTTGAGTCGACGTTGGGGTTCACGAGAAGTCTTGACCTTCTCCTCCAAATGAATGCGATGACTACAAACATTGGGGTTCACACCGTGAATGTCAGAAATGGTCCAACCTATAGCAGTGCTATGCTGAGTAAGAGTGTGAACTAATTGCGCTTCTTGATCAGCGGTCAAATCGGAAGCAATGATAACAGGGTGATGGTTGTTGGGGCCTATGAAAGTATATTTCAATTCGAAAGGTAAGGGCTTAAGCTCCAAAGTAGCAAGTGGCACAGGAGCGACATCAGACTCAAACACAGCAACAGAGTTCGAAGGTTTCTCAGTGCATAAAGTGGAGGAAACTGATATGGCAGGGAGCTCAGAAGGTGGAACAGAATGATCTAGAGAGTGGATAGTATCATAGAGAGGCTTGGAGGGAGGATCCCTAGAGGAAGTGTCCATCAGTGGAGTGGAATCTAGCAAGGCATTGAGTTCAGAGATGGAGGAATCAATGTCAAAGTCGGATCCAAAATGAACCAAACATTATTGGAGAGGATCGACAGGGTAAGTGTGGTCCAACATTTCAGTAACTAAGGAGTCAATCACACACACCTCATCAATAGAATCGACACCAGTCGGTTGTTGCATAAGGTGAATTATATTGACTTCTACAGTCATGTTTCCAAAAGAGAGATTCATGGACCCGTCACGACAATTGATGATGGCATTGGCAGTGGACAGAAAGGGGCGACCCAATATGATAGGAGTATTGGTTGGGTCGGGTGCCGGAGTGTCTAAGATGATGAAATCCACAGGATAGTAAAAGTCTGAAACTTTCACCAAAACATCTTCAACGATACCTTTAGGTACTGTCACGGAACGATCAGCAAGTTGAAGAGTAACTCATGTAGGTTTCATGTTTTGTAAACCTAACTCAAGGTAGAGGGAGTAAGGTAACAAATTAACACTATCCCCAAGATCAAGTAAAGCACTAGTAGTGAACTTGTCGCCTAACATGCAAGAGACAGTTGGACGACCAGGGTCTTTATACTTCACAACACCGTTATTATGGAGAAGGGACGTAGCTTGCTCAGTGAGGAAAGAATCTCATGGAACATTTGTCCTACGCTTAACAATGCACAAGTCCTTCAAAAATTTAGCATAAGAGGGGACTTGTTGAATCGCGGTGAGGAAGGGAATGTTACTGTGAACATTCTGAAAGACTTTCGTGATCTCATCAAATTGCTGGGATTTCTTAGTTGGAGCCAACCGATGAGGGAAGGGTGCCTTGGGCACATAAGCAGATGTGGGCCCAGGAGGATTGGTCTCAGTGTGAGCTGGGGATGTAGATGGTGGGGTAACCTTAGGGATAGGCGCTAAAGGTGGTATGGTCAGTTGTGGGACATCAGTGGGAGCATGAACACCATTATCAACTTGTTTTCCTGAGCGAAGAGTAGACATCGCTTTCATATTCGCTTGGTAATTGGGTGGATTGGAAGTGGAACCAACCTCGTATGCTGAGTCCTTGCCATTCCCCTTAGGGTTAGCAATGGGTTGATTGGGAAAATGACCTTTCTCTCGTTCAGACTCGAATTGGTTACAACGCTACTCAAGTCGTTGGAGAGGTTGAGTCTAAATGGTCATAAACTGAGTGAGGATATTCTCGATAAAAGTGTGCTCCTACTTTCTTCCCGAGAGACAAGAGGCTTACTAGTTAAGGCTCACCACACGGGCTACTACAACAAACAACTATCCGGTACAACGCTGGGGAAAGCACAACCCGTTTTACTGGACAGCCTTACTTAAAACCCAGTTTCCCTGGACAAAAGTCTTAAGACAGTTGAATGAAGATTGGCAGGTGTGGAAAGGACTCACTAGAGCATCCTACGAGGGTCTCGTTCCGAAAGGGTCCTAATGAACACCGTTCCTACTTGGCTTGCTAGTTGATTGATTTTAATTTAAGTGAGAGCACGGGTAACAAGCAATTAGAGATGTGATTGAGTGGGTGATGAAATCCCAACTCGTTGCAATGACCGGGTATAGGTCTTAGGTAAATTTATTCATCAAACCATCCAATTTAAGTGCGATACTGAAATAAAAAGCATATAGGAGCAAGTAGCACACAAAAATTAACTCGCTTGCAGGAGATTCGTGAGTGATAAAGAGTTTACCTCCCACGGTGTTTACACACGTGGGGTGAAGACCGAGTTGAGTCGATTGAGGGGAAGTATGCCTACTTCAGTCATCCCCGGGAGTCCTACCGACCCAAAGTAGAGAGGCTTCTAAATCCTCGCCTTTGGACGCTCTCTCTCTACCTTGCCCGGTTTTTCTTTTCGCTATTTTTTTGTTTTTGTTTTTGGAATAAATATTACAAAAATAAATCAGTGTCAAAATGCACCCAAATTAATTACAATGCCTCAATAATCCTAAACAACCAGTCTAAGGAGAGAGAAGAAGGAATAAATACACTAAAAAAAAATTAAAAATTACAAATCTTCACGGGCTTCAATCTTTAAAAAATCGGCAACGGCGCCATTTGATAACTCTTAATTTGTGTTCCTTCGGATTTGGATTTGGAATGTCGTTGCGGTCAAACTTCGAGTATCAAAATTCCTGAAATTACCTACAAAACTTGTTAAAAATTCAGTATCATGGCAGATTCGGGTATCAATCCAATTTCAAGCGTTGAAACTGTAATCGTGAAAACTTGCAATTCCAAATTTTATTAAAAATCTTTTTGTGTTTTTAAAATTTTTCTTTTAATGTTTTTTTATTATATTTTAAAAACAACTTTCAAGGGTGGAAATGACAATTTATGCAACTAAAATGACTATGAAAAATTAGAAAGTAATCTAGTTGAGAATTTATGAGAAGAAACAAGAGGTGGGATTACACCGCGCAGTCAAATTAATTTAAAATCCTCATCATTCAATTGAATAGTTCGAAATAATATTGAATTTAAAATTTAATTCTCATTACAATCCTAAATTCAATTTTATCTTTTTCAACAATTAAATCGGGAATAGTCACATCATAAAAAAATAAGATTCACACTCGTTTCAATAAAATATTCGCTAAGATCAATTTATTAAAATTTGTACAAATCTTTGAATTGCACACACAGAATTAATATTTTAATTTAAGAACAATACTTATCTCTAAATGAAATCCAAAAATTAAATATTAATTTTGTACCATTAATTTATTAACTCCCGTTACATAAATTAATGTGTGATTTTTCTCAATTTAATTAGCCTAGAACACATCAATGAATCATTATTCAATTAAAACAACTCAACATACGCGTTTCATCCCACCCCTTGAATGGGGTGTTTAGCCACACATGATTAGAATTTTAGCACAAGCACAGTTAATCAAACAAGAATTAAAGAGAAAGAGTAAGAAATACGATACGCAATAATTTCTTGAGTCAATTGTGTGCATGAACACGCGTCCCAAACTCGTCACAAAATTTGACTGGATTATAAAACTAAAAGTAAAAAAAGAACCTACAAATTTTTCTAAACCTAAAACAATTTTTTTTTGTATTTTTCTGACTATTTTTTTCTACCCTCATTTTTTTTTTTTTTTTGTCTCTCGTGTCTCTATATCTGTGTATATTTTTCTTGCTGAGAGCGAGTCTCCTCTTTTAATTGAGAGTTCCCCTTTATTTTTGTGTAGCCACGATGATTTGTTTGGATTGTTGGATGAGATATTTAAGGGATTTGGAGATTGGGTTGAAATGGCAAGGGATAAGATTGAGATAGAAGGTGGGTATTAAAAAAAATCAGATTTTTGTGGGATTGGGTTTTGCGGTTTGGGACGATTTGTTATCGGGTATTGGCGCGGCCGGGTTAACTTGGTTTTGGGTTCGCGATGGGATCCGGGGTGGACGCGAGTTGGGCCGAATCTGGCCAGATCGTTTTGGATATATGGGTCGCAATTTCAGACCGGAGGGTGTTGAATCCGGCTTTGGTCTCGGGTTAGATCGAGACTGCTGGTGGCCGGGTTTACGGTTTTTGATAACTCCGACGGTGGATGAGTCTGGCTCCGGTAGGAGGTCGAGGCTGTATCGCGGGCAGGTGAGGTTGTCGCGGGAATGGAGATCAACATATGGGGTTGAGATTTTAGATGGGTGAAGAGAGAGAGAAGGTGTTGGTGGTTTATGGAGTTTGATGGGTATTTTGGAAATTGAGGTAAGAGAATCGGGTGTGGGTGTGGAAGAATGATGATGGATAGTAGATGTAAGGGTGTGTTTGGGTGTGTTAGGGTGTAGGTTGATTTGGGTGAGGGGTTTGGTTTGTGTGTATTAGTGTGGTAAGTGGTGTGTGTGTGTTTAATTCGTACCCCTAAAAAATGACACTACTAAAAAAATATAACTAAAACTAAATAAAATAAATTTTTAAATCTAATAATACTAAAAACTAACGTCTCAAACTAATAATAATAAAAATAAAAAAAATGAAAATAAAAAGAAATAAAATAAAATTTTATTAAAACTAAAAATTATTTTCCTAATAAAATAAAACTAAAAAAATATATAAAATGAAATCTAATAAAAAATAAATTCCTAAAAATTAATCCTAATAAAATAAAATAAAGATTAAAAATTAAAACTAATAAAAATCAAAATAACGAAAAAAAAATATAGAAAATAAATCCTAAAAAAATCTAAATAAATCAAAAATAAATCCTAAAAATAAAACGGTTAAAAATAAAAATCTAGAAAAATAATAAAGGTACAAACTCAACACACACGGGGCTCGGGGAATGGTCTGGGTCGGTGTAGGTGTAGGTGTAGGTGTAGGTGTAGGTGTGGGTTATGGGACTGTTTCAGGGCATCAGATCACATCGGAGTAAGCTCAGATTGGACTCCAGACTTCGCAATCTTCTTGGTTTCTTCGTTGCAACCTTTTGACCGCTATTGAGTCGCAATTGTACTAATTTAGCATTATTTGTAATGCAACTGCGTATTGACCTCAGAAATAAATAAATACGAACATAAGGTCATTTTTATTAAAAACGGGCGACTAAAATGCATCTATTCGGGGCATAAATTATACACTTTTGGGTGCTTATCACTTACCTTCTTCCTAGGTCTCCAGGTTTGTCATCTTGAGGATGGGATATTCATATCTCAATCCAAATATGCAAGAAACCTTGTGAAGAAATTCGGTGTAGATTCTGATAAGCACTCACGCACCCCTATGAGTACATCGACAAAGCTTAACAAAGACGCTTTAGGTAAGGATGTAGAGCAAACTTTATATCGGAGTATGATAGGTAGTCTTCTTTACCTAACCGTTAGTCATCTCGATATTTCTTATCGTGTTGAAGTCTGTGCGTGATACCAGGCGTCCTTAAAAGAGTCACACTTACACGCTTTTAAACGTATTATTAAATACATGAGTGGAACTCTTTCATACGATATTTGGTATTACTTTGATACCGATGAGCAATTGTCCACCTATTCGGATGCCGATTGGGTCGGGTATGTAGCTGGTTGTAGGAGCACTTCAGATGGGTGTTTTCATTTTGGGAGTGCTCTTGTATCTTGGACTAGCAAGAAGTAAAACTACATATCTTTATCCACAGTGGAGACTGAGTATTTAGCCGCCGAGAATTATTGCACGCAACTCTTATGGATGAAGCAAACATTGGAGGATTATGGCATTTCACAGGGCATAATGACTATTTCCTGTGATAATATGAGTGCTATACACATTTCTCGCAATCCAGTCCAACATTCGCGCAAAAAGCACTTTTGGATACGCGAGCACTTTATTGGAGACCTAGTTGAGGAGAAGGTCGTGTCCTTGAGCTTTGTGAGAAACGATCGCCAGTTAGTCGACATATTCACGAAACCTTTAGATGTGTTTCAATGTGAGGATATTAGAAAATCTTTAGGTATTTGCACCGTTGGCTGAGATTGGATATGTTATCTAGAATAAGATGATTTTCACGATTATTTGCATTTATTACCATTAGTAGATTGTATTACCATTGTATTATAATTGTATTTGTATTTTCATTTTGATATATTTTCTGAAAAATCCAAAAAAGAGTTTTGTTTTTTTGTTTTTTTTTTCAAAAATACAAAAACTTTTTTGATTTATTTTTAGAAAAGTGAAAAATATAAAAGACTTTATTTTGATAAATATTTGAAAAATACAAAAAGAGTTTTGTATTTTTTTACACCTTATATGGCTGTACATTAAAGATGTCCGAGTCACCCATTCATTCCATATCCACGTGTCTATTTTGTATTATTTTGAGACGTGACATTATTTCATATATGTGATTTATAATGTGTGGAGTCATTAAGATGTGATTTCATGATAATTTTCTTCATGTTTGACTCCTTGTCTGCTTTAATGCACACGAGCACGAGCTTATATGAGTATAACACTTACCTGTCACATGTTGATCATAGTGTTTTCATTTCAATTTTACTTTAATACAAACCAAATGTTAAAAACATGATAATAAAAAGTTGTTCATGTAAGAACTATTGCTCGGACTTAATAAATCATTTTTTCGGTAACATTGTTATATTTTAAGAAATGGAATCGGGCTGCGAAAGACAAAGTCTTTGCTTGAAAAGCCACCATTTGCAATGAAAAGAGCCTATAAAGATTAGTGGAACATAAAAACATAAGTGCCAGAACATTTTCATGGACATTGATGCTTCGCTACAAATGAGCATTAATTTCTTCAAAAATAATTGAGAGTATAATTGCTTTATGTGAATTTTGAGGGAGTTAAGTCGAAGATCAATAGGTTTGCACAAGATTTAAAAATATAAACAATTATTACATAGTTTTTGGCATCATTGGTGCGAAAATTAGCCACGGTCTTAATTTGTTGATTAGGTTAAGTCAATTTCACACGAGTTCACCTTTTCTACACCAAAGGTAGACGTTGAGATCTTTCTCATTCCTTCGTGCACATGTGATATGTTTGTCAACGTTGATTTTTCTATGGAATATGTTCACACCCTTACATTTCGTTTTCATGATTAAGGTATTTTTGTGTTTCTTCGTGGTGTGTTGTATTTGTAAAATTTTATACTTCAAAATTTTGAAAAATTTCAAAAATAGTTTGTGGAGCCTTTGAGATTATCATTGCATGTTTGTCATTCCAATATTTTTGTGATGATATCTTACACTTATCTATGATGTTCTCTATATGTCATGTTTAGTTTTTAATCCTTTGTATATTTCAGACAAAAAGGGGGAGAACAAATTAAGGGGAAGTTTGATTTTTGAGACTTACGTGTTTTTATTGTATTTTTCAAACTCTATGCATCACGAGTACTTGTCTTTGATTCATGTGTGTAGTTTCCCTTAGGAATTGATTAGAAGATTAGAACATCAAGATGAGAAGATCAAGAAGAACAATTGGAGATCAAAGCCAAAGTTTATTTATCTATACCATTCCATTTCTAGGGTTTAGGAAGGTTGTTAGATATTAGATTTTTGAGGGCATTTTTTTGTAATTTGAATTTTGGTTAAGTTTTGTTCCGAAATAGCCAAAGGGGTAGATTTGTAAGGGAAACTAGTTTAGCTTAGGCTTAGTATTTATTTATTTGACACTATGACACATTTGGCGTATCCTGTTACAAACTGAGACGTGCTGACACGATGAACCGAATCTCCAACATCTCCAAATTTCAAGAATCCTTCATATTATGGAGGTATAAATCATTTAGGATTTTAAATTTATTTACATTTATATTTGGGAGATTTTTTATAAAAGTTTTTTTAAAAATCGAGGCGAATTTTTCAAAGTTAAAAAATCAAATTTTATTTTACCTTGTTCAAACGAGAAGCATATCTCGTTTGAATGAAATGGAAATTTCGTTATATCTCTCATTTGATCATTTTATCGAACGAACATCTAATGAGGGCATACTGTTTGATTTCGTCTGAAGATCATTAGAAGCTTATTCTAACAAGATTGGAGTTTTGTTTGAACGGACTGGATTTTCGTTCTATCAAGATGATATTCTTGTTCGAACGACTTCTATTTTTGTTAGAATGAATTTTTCCGTGTCAAATTTTGTGTACGACCTATAAATACCTATTTTGAAAAGTTTTTAAGACAAACTTTTGACAAAAATGAAAACTGCATAACTGTTGTAAAAGTCCTCATTCCTTTTAGGTCAAAACTCCTTTTGATTAACAAAACAACATCCCTAATATACTTGTGAATCCTTTTGAAACCTTAAATAGTTTCATACCTGATATATTCTTGTCGAGAGCGATCTTTATTGCTGACCTTGTGACCCGTGGGATCATTACAAAAGAGAAGGCGGAAGAAAGGCTGATTGATGGATACCGAGGGTGTACCGCTAGCTATGGGCTGCTCTGGATCTGAGTGGTTTTCTTTAGAGAGTTTTGTAAGTAAGCTGTCTTGTAAAACTATCTAAAGTGCAAAAATAAAGGGTTTGCCCTGCAAAGGGATTTCTCCTCATATTTTTTTGTATTTGCACACGTAGTTAATTTTTTATGTTTTAAACGATCATCACATGCAAACTTAAATTAATAAAAGATTAAAATTTGGTAATAATTTGGATTTGTGCTTGGTGGAACTTAATTGTACAAGTCAACCCATTAAGATCGTGTGCACTCTCAAATGGGATCATGGAACGATGGATCTTTATTATGATAATATGAGCATATTGATAATCCGAAAACCCCAATGAAACTTTCTAGGACCAAACATAGAAAATTGAGATATTACTTCATTAGATATTTTTAGAGATAATGTGATTAGTATGAACTACGTCCTTACCTCAAAGCAATTATCCGGTATCTTCACAAAGCCTCTACATATTTCTTGGTTTGGTTACCTTAGCGATTTCTTAGGCTTATATATATATATATTTTCACATTTGGTTTTTGCATATTTTGTTGAGATATTTGAAATACCCAAAAAGTTTTATGATATTTTGTGTATCTTTAAAAAAATCTTACAAAAAATTTGTTGAATAATCTATATGATTGTATTAAAAGTTGTTTAATTTCTCATAATATTATTATTGAAGAAAATTTTGAAATTGTTTGTCAAAGTGATAATTTAATAATAGTCATGATAAATCATAACATGTTTTTGTGCTTGACGACTTGAAATCTTAATAACATTGCATGAATAGATAAAGTTTTGATGATTATTGCTATAATTTTAGACAAAAACAAATCTTACATGAGTTTCTTAAAAGTCTCCATGGTCTACTTGTAAGTAAATGAGAGTTTTATTATTGATGGAGTTAAAAAATGACCATTTTTAAGCATTGATATGGGCTATCATTAGAGTTATAATGCATGGTTTGAATTTATTTATCACTTGGGTAGGTGTCATCTAAAGTGTGCATGAAAAGCCAATCAACAACAATAACCTATATGTTGAAAATAATCACAAGGCAAGTGCTTAACTGACATTCAAAACAAGACATGGCTATACCTTCACTTCATATAAATGAGCTATTTTAGATTGGCATGCAAAATTTATACAACATTTTTCCGAGGGTGTTTTCAGTTGATGGAGTTTTTCTTAATGTTAAACTCATAATCATATTGTATTTTTACTATAAAACTTGCAAATGTGTCAAGAAATACCATTGTCTATTGAATTACATTTTTTTCCAATTATATGCACATACAATCCTAATTTATTAATTTCATACTATTGTTGTGCTTCAAATGTAAATTTTACGTGATTAGCTTGTTTAACATATATAGATAATTTTTATTTGACAATCTTTGACTGATTGTATACACTATTTCATGTGAAAATTATATTTTTTGTACTTTATTAGTTAATAAGATTTGTTCTTGTGTTTCATGTATATAATGATATTTTTTATCATGCTAGTGATTACTCTTTGATCATTAGTTTTGAGCATGTCTCTTAGTTGAGATTGTTCAGGTATACTGTCATGGTCGGTGAAAGTTGAGAAAAATCAGTTTTGGATCTGTTGTGTTAATGGTTTGATAGTTTGGGGTTTTGAAATTTTTCTAATTTGTATTTAGGTTGTTTCTAAGAAGTGTACGCATGGGAATGTTACCACCTCTTTATTGACTGTAAGGCTTTGTCATCTTTACTTCTATACCCAAATCCATTCGCATGGATCCATATCACACCCGTGTGCATGGTTCCCTTATTTTTGTGTTGTTCAGTTTGCTTTTAGGTACGTTTGGATGTATTTTTATTAGCTTCTAATACTTATACCCGGTGATCTCACCATGATTCTGATATGTTATGATTCTATATCTTGTTTGTGTTGTTAGTCTTGTTCATGACAAAAGGGGGAAATATTTCTTAGTGAGGGAGATATTTTGGTGTTCCTAGATATTTATGTTCCTTGGGGAAGGGGGAGATATTCGTGATTTCGTTGATTGATTGGTGTCTTTTCTATATATGATTTGAATTAAGGGGATCTTTTCATTGTTATATTTTAATCCCTTTCTTTTCATTCACATCAATTTTTTCCGAGGATTCCCAAGTAGGGGGAGTTTCTCTTTGTGCATATTTTACCTGCGTGATTAGTTTGTGTTGTTGATATTTTTGCAGGTATTATCATGTACTTTCAAGACCGAGATTCACTGTTAATCATTTGTGTCGGTCTATTGGATAATGTGTATAATACAACAGGCTTATCTCATAACTGGATAATATGGAGTGAGTCTTGCTTGTTTTAATCAAGAGTTTTTGGGTTTTTGGGTTTCGCAACAGGATAACAAAAGGGAGAGATTGAGAATATAAACATTTATATATATTTTGATTGGATTAATTCCGTCTCAAAGAATTTTGAGTCTTTCATAATATCAATCTCAAAATCTTGTTGCATTTGTTTATTTGTAGATGGAGTCTTGTTGATTAGGCATAAATATTCCATATTTACCCCCTTAATTTTGGTATTCTCATTGTCCTGTACATAGCATTTAGCACAAATTTATCTCATATCTATGCTACTAACCCTTTTTGATGAGCATTTTATGTTTTGTGTATTTCTCTCATGTTTTATGTAACACCCCGACTAATTAAATACCGGGTAGCTACTCCTTTACTCAAATTAATTCAAAATGTCAAGTTGGTTCAGTTCATAGCATCGCTGTCGAAAATGTTTTAACCATTACTAGCCATCTAATATTTAAAAAGTGAGTTGTCAATTTTAATTAAATCTGATTAACATGCAACAAGTATTAAATTATGGAATAATGATATCACAACCCCATTATAGTCACATTACAATGATAAAGGAACGATAAATCTGGAGGAACACTCCTCGGTAATAATTCGAAGTACAGAATAAAACAGAATACAAAGTCTGAATTACAAAATAATTACAACCCAAAATCTGAAATAAAATGAGTAAGTACGATGTCTCTAAAAGAAAAGGGGCGACATGCCCTACAGATGAGTAAATCTGAAATAGAGTCAAGATAGAAAGTGGAGGCGTCTACTATCAATGTCCTATAACTTCCACAGCGGCTACAGCACGTCATAGGAATGGAACTCCTACGCTTGGTGTCCTTGTGGCTGGGCACCTAAAATAATTTTACAAGAAAATAGATTTGAAAGCAAACGGGTCAGAGCCCGATTGTGAAAATAGTTTAAAATACAACAAGTGTTTAATATCATTAAACAATGAATATAAAGTACATGATAGTGCGTGCACTCACATGAGATCCTCACCTCTCAACTAATTGTGCACTCCTATCGTACCCGTACTCGTTCTAGTTATTCTATTATCAAACTAGTCCAATACACAATCTAATATTACTATACGATTCACGATTCAATTCCCGACATCTTAATTTAAACAGGGAGTTTTACTTTTCTTCTTGGTTCCCAAAATTTATAATACTAATCACTAGGGATTTTTCCATTTTTAATTCTACTACAATGTTGCTATTATTCACACTTACAATTATACGTGACAGTTCATTTAAATTAACAGTATATTATTCTCATCATAAATATACTATACTGGCACCCCGAGACTAAGCTGCGGTGCACACATACTCTGCTATCCAATCCCGGTACATTACGTACATAAGGACCACGTATTCCCAATCTCTCAGGAATCGTTTTCAATAAACAACAATCACACATAATGGAGGCGAACATAGTTCACATCACATGGGTCACACACATACCTATGATCCCATGATCAGCAGACTTATTAACTTCTCAATAAGTCCTTCTCTGACCTATGTCCTCGAGGTACCAATCTAAATCCCCCCGTAGGCACACAAAGATTAGATGGCCCTGATCGAACGCCGACCTCCCGTGATAGCAAGTATGGTAGGTATGTAATATACAGATAATCCACATATACTAAGCATTCACACAAATTAGGTATCCCATAATATTAATAGAGGTATATTTCTCATCCCTATATCGTCATTTACTGTTACACGTTTACAAGTCCCCGATTTATATGCATTAAAGTTATCAACTCTTCTCACGTCGTAATTTTAGTTACTTATACCCTAACCCATAGATGTCATCCGGTTTACTACTTAATTCCAAGTTTTAATCCTCAACGTACTTCCAATCTCGCAAATATATCCACTAGTCAACAAGGGAAGGTTAACACTCAATTATATAAGTCTACTAGAAGTTTTAAATAAAATCAGGCCTTAAAAGGCATTATGTCAACTCGTTAGAAATATCATTCGAACGAGGTCATTCAAATGAATGGCTTCGAACGAACTACCAACTCGTTAGAAGGGGTACTATCATCTCGTTAGAAGTCTCATTCGAACGAGGTCGTTCTAATGACCTGGGCAGGTCTTCTAACGAGATGGCAGTAAACGCCCAGAAATTTTCCAATTCGTTTTTCTTCATTTTTCTCTTCTCTAAATTCATCCTAAGATCATCCCAACAACATTTTAATGTTCTTAAACTATTCTAAATCCTCTTAGGTCGTTTCTTAACATATTTTTGGGGTCAAATCCTCTTAATCAACATGCAATTATCATTAATCCCCAAATTTTACCCCAAACCCTATGAACAGGAACCCATAATTTTATGGTGCCTAATTACTCATCATAAATCCGTTTTTAAATCATCAAAGTTAAGTCTTAGGATACCAAATTCATCCATAACCCTTCTACATGCAATTCCTAACCCAACTTTAGAGTTTCTATAATAATTTCATTAGGTTTTCCTCAAAACTTTCAAGACAAAACAATTCCTACACTAAACATGGAAGAAATATTCAATGAACTAAAAATATCAAATCACTTGCCTTAGATTCATTCTTCAGATTGTTGTCGGTGTTTCAAGGTTGATTCTCTCCTCTTTCCGGTCACAAATCCTTTCCAATTGTGATGACGGGGAGATGGTTTGGTATAGGTCCTCTAGCCTTTCTTCTAACTTCTCTCAAAACCTACGTAGCCCACTCTCTCACTTTTGGCTGATAATGGCCTTAGTGGCTCTTTTAATAATCTTTAATTTACCTAAAAAATTCGTGGGTTTTAATTGCCTAATTTTTAAAATTACCAAAATACCCTTCTAGGTTGCCGGTTTGGCCTAAAAATGCCCCGGGATCCAAACTAAACCCCCGGCTAGTGCTTTCTGACTATTTCGAGGCTTCCGGACACGTTGGCGCACTCAAAATGACCATTTGGTTGATAAAAATATAAATCACTTTTTAATTTAAATAATTTCGTTCCTGACGCGACTGATACGCGCGTCGCAACTAAATTTCCCAAATTGTCGTATTTCTGTCTCGCGACAATTTTAATATTTTCAATACTCATATATTACCATATATACTCAGAAATATTCAATTTTAACATCGTAATCAAATCCCAACTCACATCTCGCTAGTATTTATATCCGGATTAATTCCTAATTAATTCTCATTTAATTTAATTAATCCCTTAAATAAAAATCAATAAAATTATGGGGTATTACATACTTCCCCCCTAATAACAAAATTTCGTCCTAAAATTCGGAACTAATGAATACCTGGTAAAAATATCTCTGGATAACGTTCGCGCATCTCATCCTCGCGTTCCCATGTGGACTCCTCGGCATTATGATGCCGCCACTGCACGCGTACTAATGGTACTATCTTCGACCTCAGTTTCCTCTCGCTGTGGTCCAGAATAGCAATCGGCCCCTCCTCGTAGGAACTATCGGGCTGAAGATCGATGTCCTCTAAAGCAATGTGAGTATGGGCTAAATCGTCCCTAAGATATTTCCTTAGCGAGGAAATATGGAACACATCATGAATCCTATGCAAGTGCTCCGGTAACCCAAGTCTATACGCAACTGGCCCAATTCTCTCGATGATAGGAAATGGCCCCACGTATCTTGGTGCCAGTTTTCCCTTCTTCCTAAGACGCATAATACCCTTCATAGGAGATACTCTGAGTAACACCTGGTCTCCCACCTTGAATTCTCTGAAGAACCTCTTGGCATCAACATAGTTCTTCTGCCGATCCTGAGTTACTCGAATACCGCTCCGTATCATCTCTATCCTTGCCGAAGTGTCCTGAATCACTTCCGGCCCAAGGAGTTTGTTATCCCCCACTTCTAACCAACATGCTGGGGAACGACAAGGTCTACCATACAACGCCTCAAATAGAGCCATGCCAATGGTGAACTGGTAGGAGTTATTATAAGCAAACTCCACCAGTGGAAGGTACTGCTCCCAACCACCTCCAAAGTCTAGGATGCACATACGCAGCATGTCTTCCATCATTTGATTTGTCCGCTCTGTTTGCCCATCAGTCCGTGGGTGATATGCCGTACTCAGCCGTAACTCTGTACCCATGGCCTCCTGGAAACTCTCCCAAAATTATGAAACAAATATCTTGTCTCGGTCAGACACGATATTTAGAGGCACCCCGTGAAGTCTCACTATCTCCGCAATAAAAATCTGAGCTTATTGTCCCGTAGTGTAGTCTGTCCTCACGGGTAGAAAATGAGCAACTTTGGTCAACCTATCCACAATTACCCATATAGAGTCGTGACCCCTCTGTGACGTAGGTAACCGCGTGATAAAGTCCATGGATATGCTCTCCTATATCCACATCGGAACCTCTAACGGCTGTAGAAGTCCTGCCAGTTTTTTATGGTCCACCTTTACTAGCTGACAAGTGGCGCATTTAGAAATAAACACGATGATATCTCTCTTCATCCCGCTCCACCAGTACTGTCATTTCATATCTTGGTACATCTTATCCCCACCAGGGTGTACCGCGAACCGTGAGCCGTGCGACTCTGCCATTACCTCGTGTCGCAAATCTTCCCCTTCTGGAATGACCAGTCTCCCATTGAAGCGTAATCCCCCGTCTGAACTAATGGTATATGACTTAGCTCCCTCTGCTAGTAATCGAACTATCTCCTCCTGACAGAACGAGTCATTTGCCTGGGCCTTTATTACTCTCGTAACAATCTGAGGTGTAACAGTCATCACAGAGATGAACGATCGGGCCACTGCATCCTAGTGTCCCAGCTCTTTCCACTTAGCTTTCCACATATCGGCCACCTCATTTACTGGCCTATGGCTCAATGCATTTGCTACCACGTTAGCCTTCCCTGGGTGATATTGGATATCAAACTGATAATCCTTCACAAACTCAAGCCACCGACGTTGACGCATATTCAGTTCCTTCTGCGTGAAGAGGTATTGTAGAGACTTGTGGTCTGTGAACAACCGAAATTTATCCCCCAGGAGATAGTGTCTCTAAATCCAAAGAGCGAATACGACTGCCGCTAACTCCAAGTCGTGGGTGGGGAAATTCTTCTCGTGAGGCTTAAGCTTACGGGAAGCATAAGCTATAGGCTGACTTGCCTATTGCAGCACACCTCCAAGTCCTTGTAAGGACGCATCGGTGTAGACTAGATACTCAACTCCCGATCTGGGCAATGCTAACACAGGCGCTGAGGTCAACTTGTCCTTCAACTCATCGAATGCCAACTGACAGGCATCGCTCCATATGAATGACACACCTTTGCGAGTCAGATGTGTCAAAGAACTCGCTATCTTTGAGAAACCCCGAATAAACCTCCTGTAGTATCCTGCTAAGCCCAAGAAACTATGGATTTCATTCGGTGTCGTGGGCTGTCCCCACTCCCTCACCGCCGATACCTTCCCCGGATCAACAGATATCCCCTGGTCTAAAATGACATGCCCCAAAAACTGAACCTCCTTCAGCCAAAACCCACATTTTTCGTACTTTTCATAAAGCTCGTTCTGACGCAGCGTCTGCAAAACCTGCCTCAAATGTTCAGCGTGCTCCTCTTCTGTCTGGGAGTAAACCAGAATGTCATTAATAAAAATAATGACGAACTGGTCTAGGAACTCTCTGAATACCCTATTCATCAAGTCAATAAACACGGCTGGAGCGTTGGTCAAGCCAAAAGGCATAACCCGAAACTCGTAGGAACCATATCTCGTCATGAAAGCAGTCTTCGAGACGTCCTGTTCCCTGATACGCAACTGATGGTATCCCGATCGCAAGTCAATCTTTGAGAAGAAGGAAGCTCCTCTCAACTGTTCGAATAAGTCATCGATTCGGGGCAACGGATACTTATTCCGTATCGTGACTTTATTCAACTCCCGGTAATCTACACACAACCTCAACGATCCATCCCTCTTCTTTACGAACAGCACAGGGGCACCTCCTTTAGATAAAACCCTGACCCAACAATTGGTCTATCTGATCCCTTAGCTCTCTTATCTCCGCTGGATCCATACGGTAAAGTGTGCGGGTAATTGGCCGAGTGCCCGACGTCAAATCGATAACAAAATCTATCTCTCTACTAGGAGGTAATACAGGTATATCCTGAAATACATCAGCGAACTCACTAACAACGGGAATCGAATCAAGTGGTATTACCACTTCCTTAGAGGTCTCCTCCTCTATATAATACAAGTGAGTGGACGATCCTCTCTCGGGGCGAGGCATCGCCACTAAAATCATCTCCTGCTCGGGAATGGCAAAAATAATACTCCTACTGAAACAATCAATAATGGCTCGGTACGCAACTAACCAATCCATACCAACAATCGCATCGTACTCAGTCATCTCTAACACTAAAATATCAGCATGTAAAGTAAATCTTCCGATCTCTATACCCACACCTCTACAAATAAGGGAAATCACGAAACCCCTACTCAACGGTGAATCTACGCAAGTAATCGTTCTCTCTGCAGTGTATAACAACCCCAAAGTGCATGCAAATCTCGTGGCAATGAAATAGTGTGTGGCCCCCATATCAAATAAAATACGCCCCATAGTCCCCTGAATAGAGAACATACCCTCAATGGCAAATGGATCCTGTGGGACTGCGGTATGCTGGAGTTGGTAAAATCGCCTATACTGAAGCTTACCCTGTTGGACTGGGATTGCTGGGATGGGTGACAAAGCTGGCATCTGTGGTGGTGCTGGGAGGACGGCAGGAAACATAGGTCTTTGGGACTCATGTCGATCACCCTGCTGCTGCTGCTGCTGTGGGGCCCTGCCCCTATCAGGACACTACTGGCGCTTGTGGCCAATCTTTCCACAAGTGAAAAATTTCCCCTAAAAATTTCCCCCTCTCTGACCCTGCTGCCCACGGACCTGGTGGCCGTTGCCATTCCTCCCCTGGCCGTGCTGGCCCTGATGAAACTGCTGCTGTTGGCGGTGTTGGTCGTGTTGTCCCTGATGGCCGTGCTTTCCCTGCTGCCCTGGACGAAAACCTCCCTGACTATCCTGAAACCCCCAGATCTGAACCTCTTAAAATCCCCCAGCTGGGAACCCTGATCTCCCTGCCTATGCTGACCCTGAGCAGATTGTGCCCCGCTGACACCATTTCCCCCTGTCCTGCCCTGCTGGATGGACTCTCCTGATCGCTTACTCTCCGACATGTGGAAGCGGTGGTCCTGGCAGTGAAGTAGTGCTGCGTTAACCACATCAGAATAAGTGGCCAACGAGATATTACCCAACAAGTGCTAACGGATTCTCCAAGTCAACCCATCCATGAACTTCTGAATCTTTTTCATCTCAATCGGAATCTCATCGGGAATAATGTTCAAGAGATTAGTGAATTCGGCCTCATACTCGGCCACTGTCTTCCCCTCCTGCTTGAGGTTCATTAACTTCCTCCTCATTTCAGTGTGAACAACTGATGGAAAATACTTGCGGTCGAACCGCACCCAAAACTCCTGTATAAAAAGGACATCTCTCTCCTCCAAGGTGGTAATGGACTCCCACCACTGCAACGCTGATCCTACTAGCTTAAAATTAGCCAGTATCTATTTCTGTACCTCCGTGCACCCATACATCCTCAAATGCCTTTGAATGTCCTTCTTCCACTGGCTGGACACAACGACATCGGAGCTACCTGCAAACTCCGGAGGGTGTGCTTTCTGAAAAGCATCACGAACGCGCTCCCAAGAAGATGGGAATGCATGAGCCTGAATAGGCACTACTACCGGTGCTTGAGGCGGTGCCTGCTTCACCACTGCTAGGGCGGCATTTACCGCTTGGGCTATAATAGCGGCAACCTCTGCGACATTCAAGGAGCCCTGAACTGGTGCAGGCTGTGGCTCGGGTTGAGCATCCCTGGGAACTCGCTGTGCACGTCGTGGAGGCATCTGAAATGAGAGTAAAGTCTTATATGTTCGCAGTTATTATCTCAAAATAGCTGAAGAGCGAAACATACACAAAAGAGTACAACAATCCTAAAATATAGGTCTCTACATCAAAGAAAGCTCAGCGGATACATAACAAGCCGTACAGATCCTAAGGACACTAGAACTTGATGCTCTGATAACACCTATAACACCCCGACTAATTAAATACCGGGTAGCTACTCCTTTATTCAAATTAATTCAAAATGTCAAGTTGGTTCAGTTCATAGCATCACTGTCGAAAATGTTTTAACCATTACTAGCCACCTAATATTTAAAAAGTGAGTTGTCAATTTTAATTAAATCTGATTAACATGCAACAAGTATTAAATTATGGAATAATGATATCACAACCCCATTACAGTCACATTACAATGATAAAGGAACGATAAATCTGGAGGAATACTCCTTGGTAAAAATCTGAAGTACTGAATAAAACTGAATACAAAGTCTGAATGACTAAATAATTACAACCCAAAATCTGAAATAAAACTGAGTAAGTACGATGTCTCTAAAAGAAAAGGGGGGACATGCCCTACAGATGAGTAAATATGAAATAGAGTCAAGATAGAAAGTGGAGGCGTCTATTATCAAGGTCCTGTAACTTCCACAGCGGCTACAACACGTCATCGGAATGGAACTCCTACGCTTGGTGTCCTTGTGGATGGGCACCTAAAATGTTTTTACAAGAAAATAGATTTGAATGCAAATGGGTCAGATCCCGATTGTGAAAATAGTTTAAAATACAACAAGTGTTTAATATCATTAAACAATGAATATGAAGTACATGATAATGCGTGCACTCACATGAGATCCTCACCTCTCAACTAATTGTGCACTCCTATCATACCCGTACCCGTACCCGTTTGAGTTATTCTATTATCAAACTAGTCCAATACACAATCTAACATTACTATACGATTCACAATTCAATTCCCGACATCTTAATTTAAACAGAGAGTTCTACTTGTCCTCTTGGTTCCCAAAATTTATAATACTAATCACTTGGGATTTTTCCATTTTTAATTCTACTACAATGTTGCTATTATTCACACTTACAATTATACATGACAGTTCATTTAAATTAAAAGTATATTATTGTCATCATAAATATACTATACTGGCACCCCGAGACTAAGTTGCGGTGCACACATACTCTGCTATCCAATCCCGGTACATTACGTACATAAGGACCACGAATTATGAATCTCTCAGGAATCGTTTTCAATAAACAACAATCACACATAATGGAGGCGAACATAGTTCACATCACATGGGTCACGCACATACCTACACTCCCATGATCAGCAGACTTATTAACTTCTCAATAAGTCCTTCTCTGACCTATGTCCTCGAGGTACCAATTTAAATCCCCTCGTAGGCACACAAAGATTAGATGGCCCTGATCGAACGCCAACCTCCCGTGATAGCAAGTATGGTAGGTATGTAATATACAGATAATCCACATATACTAAGCATCCACACATCTTAAGTATCCTATAATATTAATAGAGGTATATTTCTCATCCCTATACCATCATTTAATGTTACACGTTTACAAGTCCCCGATTTATATGCATTAAAGTTATCAACTCTTCTCACGTCGTAATTTTAGTTACTTACACCGTAACCCATAGATGTCATCCGGTTTACTACTTAATTCCAAGTTTTAATCCTCAACGTACTTCCAATATCGTAAATATATCCACTAGTCAACAAGGGAAGGTTAACACTCAGTTATATAAGTCTACTAGAAGTTTTAAATAAAATCAGGCCTAAAAAGGCTTTCTGTCAACTCGTTAGAAATCTCGTTCGAACGAATGTCTTCGAAAAAACTACCAACTCGTTAGAAGGGGTGCTGTCATCTCGTTAGAAATCTCATTCGAACGAGGTCGTTCGAACGACCTGGGCAGGTCTTCTAACAAGATGGCAGTAAACGCCCAGAAATTTTCCAATTCATTTTTCTTCATTTTTATCTTCTCTAAATTCATCCTAAGATCATACCAACAACATTTTAATGTTCTTAAACTATTCTAAATCCTCTTAGGTCATTTCTTAACATATTTTTGGGGTCAAATCCTCCTAATCAACATGCAATTATCATTAATCCCCAAATTTTACCCCAAACCCTATGAACAGGAACCCAGAATTTTATGGTGCCTAATTACTCATCATAAATCCATTTTTAAATCATCAAAGTTAAGTCTTCGGATACCAAATTCGTCCATAACCATTCTACATGCAATTCCTAACCCAACTTTAGAGTTTCTATAACAATTTCATTAGGTTTTTCTCAAAATTTTCAAGACAAAACAGTTCCTGCACTAAACATGGAAGAAATATTTAATGAACTAAAAATATCAAATCACTTGCCTTAGATTCGTTCTTCAGATTGTTGTCGGTGTTTCAAGGTTGATTCTCTCCTCTTTTCGGTCACAAATCCTTTCCAATTGTGATGATGGGGAGATGGTTTGGTATAAGTCCTCTAGCCTCTCTTCTAACTTCTCTCACAACCTCCGTAGCCCACTCTCTCACTTTTGGCTGATAATAGCCTTAGTAGCTCTTTTAATAATCTTGAATTTACCTAAAAAATTCGTGGGTTTTAATTGCCTAATTTTTAAAATTACCAAAATACCCTTCTAGGTTGTCGGTTTGGCCTAAAAATGCCCCGGGACCCAAACTAAACCCCCGGCTAGTGCTTTCTGACTATTTCGACCCTTCCGGACACGTTGGTGCACTCAAAATGACCATTTGGTTGATAAAAATATAATTCACTTTTTAATTTAAATAATTTCGTTCCTGACGCGACTGACACGCGCGCTGCAACTAAATTTCCCAAATTGTCGTATTTCTGCCTCACGACAATTTTAATATTTTTAATACTCATATATTACCATATATACTCAGAAATATTAAATTTTAACATCGTAATCAAAAACCAACTCACATCTCGCTAGTATTTATATCCGGATTAATTCCCAATTAATTCTCATTTAATTTAATTAATCCCTTAAATTAAAATCAATAAAATTATGGGGTATTACATTTTATAGGTAATTCCTGCAAGTGGATGGGAGAGAGAAATTAGAATGGTGAAAGAATGGGAAGTCAAGATCAATATTGTAATTTTCGAGTCAGAACCTAGAGATGTAGCCATTGAAAACTTAAAGATCTCGAAGTCACGAGTACACTAGAAGAAATGACACCCCGATCTGAGCTACAGATAGAAAGTTACGCGCATTCAAAGTTGAGAAAAGTATCGAGTGGCAAAGTGGTAAGTAAGTGCATTTAGAGAAAACAAGGCAAGCATAGGCAGAGAATAGGACCGAATCGATTCGGTGGCCTATGCAAACCGATTCGCCTTATGGGTTCGATTTGTAATGGTTTCGGTCAATGGTTTTCGCCCAAGGAATTTTTTTTTAGTTTTTGCCTAACTTTTAGCTACAAGAGTTTTAGTGGTTAAGGACTTTTTAAAACTGCTTCCAACCTTTGTAAGTTGCTATCTAGAGTTATTATTCATGATTATCACTTCTTGTAATTCAAGAAAAGATTAAGAACTTCTTGGAGCAATTTTCGTATATTCTTGCACTCAAAATCCAATAGAAAGCTTATTATTTTTTGGAGTAGTCATTTAAGCTTTGTTCTTGTCCATGCCTTACTTTATCCATCACTGGTAATATTAATTTTATGCATTTTTATCATTATTTATTCATCATGTCTACATGCAAGTCAATAATCTCATGCGTGTCCGGCTAAAGTTTTAGAGGGTTGGGGAACATGAGCCCAAACTAGGTATAAAAGTTAGATATAAAATTGTATGTAATCATATACATCATTATTAGGGTTTGATATTTTTGTTCTGACTAATATTGTAGGTTTGTTAACTCCGTTTGTCGTAGGCAATCGGGATGTTTGGGGATACGATATACGTCTCAATAATTTTATCATTCGCATTAATTTAATTGTTGACTAAATATCGTGCGGAGTAACATTCTCACATATTTAGTCATTTGATTTAATTAATGTTTTCTTTTAATTAAATATATAATTACTTAAAATTTTGTATCTAACGAAAATACCTACGGTTTGGGGGATTATATCCCGACTCAACTTGTTCCAAATAGTTTTCAAAAATCAAAATTTTAGTTTTCTCTTTCTTTCAAATTAAAATTTCATTTGCTAGTTAAGTTTTCTTAATTAAGTAGATTTTTTCCCAAAAATCAATACCCTTTTCTTTTATTTTGAGAGTCGATACCTAGGTTTTAGAATCCTACCTTATCATCATCGTTACATTTATCGTCCTATTCCCTGAGGATTCGACCCCGATTTACAGGGTATTACTTGAGTGATCGATTTACACTTGAGCCGTAGGTACACATGTAGCCCACACATTTTGCGTCGCGTCAAGTTTTTGGCACCGTTGCTGAGGACTAGTTAGACACACTAGATTAGGTCAAATTAATATATGATTCAAAATCCCCAAAATTGAAAAAAATAAAAAAGATCCAAAATATCGAAAAAATATCAGAAAAATAAAAAGAATAAAAATGTTATGTTGAAGATTTAAATGCAATATACTCATCCCAATCCAAATCTCGAGCCTATATTTGAACTCGTTCCCTCTAGTATTAACACTTCAAACACTCCAAATTTTTTGTGTACCACCTCCTACACCGAGTAGTCACATCACGAGTTGAACGTCTAGGAACTCCGGTGAGAAAAGTGATTCTATAAGTGTGAGTGCGATATTTGATCACGTTAGTTTCGGAACCAGGGAGTGAGCGATACCGTATCTCCCCATAAGAGACCTCTTATATCTGGAGTGAACCGTCGCTTCGAGGATGCATTATATTTTTGTATAATGAGGGTCAATTCCACTTTAGGAATGGGATGATTTAAATTCTCCCACAATTTCACGGTATGAAGCCTTATCTCCACATTTGAGAGTTCCAAGAGGCGTGAGAAACATTTAATGATCAAGCTTGCACTCAAGACGTAGTGCGCCTCAAGATTTTCCCATTTTCACTTATAGAGAAGGTCAAGACTTGGCTTTGGTCATTAGCACCAAACTCGATAGCTACGTGGAGAGACATGGAGGCTAAATTTCTCCAGAAGTTCTTTCCTACACTTAAGACCAACTCTATTTGGGCTCAAATTCAGGTTTTTAAGCAAAATGATAACGTGCCTTTTGATAAGTTTTAGGAGAGGTTTGATGAGTTATTTAACATGTGCCCACATAATGGACTTGAGAAGTGGAGACTCATCCCTTACTTCAATCATGGGCTTAGCCTAAGCTTAAAACAGCTCGTTGAAACTATGTGCTCGGGAGAGTTCGTTGGGTTAAATGTGGACGATGCGAAGGCCCACTTAAATTATGTTGCTGAGACTACTCAAGATTAAAATACATCAGATTCGAACACCCAACCCAAAGCTAGAATCACCTTCATAACTCCTTTCGCATCTGGACTCTATCACTTGGACAAGGAAACTGAGTTGAAACTCTAAATTAACCAATTATCCAAGTGGATAGAATATGTGGTCGAAGCTAGGGGAGAGATATATCCGACCCATCTCGCGCGATTTATGAGACGGCACATTTATGAAGGAATCTTCGACGACACCCGCCAACAAAATTATGCTCCAAGAGCAAGTTGAGGGGGTGGGAGCTTATAAGGGTAATTTTAACGCCCCTCATGGGAATTATTTTGATCGCTCATGGAAAAACCATCCTGATTTTAGTTACGGGCAACCGAATGCAGCGATGAACCCGAATCCACATGTTGCCCAATAACCGTCACCACTCCCACCTTATCAACAAGTGCCAACAAGGAAAGCACCTCCTCTCGTGCCTTACGTGATCCCACAATGGAAGAGTCTTGAGGGCACCCTTGCCCAATTTATGCAAAATCAGTTAGCAATAAATTCTCAAAACGTTCAAAAATTTTATGACTTAAAGGAATCGCTTTCTATGTTGGAAAGGGTGTTACACATGATAGTCCTAATGAACATAATTTTTGGAGGAAAATCAAAGTTAAAGTGTAAAGGACCTAAAATGATAATTTTCAAAATGTAACAGGAATTGGGGTGAAACCTCGGGTTTGACTTCGGCCAAAAAAAGAGGGAAGGAAGGAATAATGTGGACATTTGTATAATGTTATAACAAATATATGGAACTCAGATGACACTGGGATAATTAAGGAGAGCCCGGAGCCCTGGGGTGGAAGATCTAAAACCACTGGCTAGAATATATGGTGGTGTCGCCAGTTGTGTGGAGCCCGTTAAAGCATGCAATTTATTCGAAGATTATGAGAATAAGATAAAGGAATAAGGAATATGTAAAGAAACGGCTGTGTGGTAAATTATATTAAGAAAACCTAACTTTAATGAACTAATGATTGTTCCGGTAATGATAAAGTGGACAAGGAATGTGTAAATTGGTTAATTTCCATAACATAAATGAAAGGGAAAGTGTAATGGTAAATGGGTGAGTTAAGCAACCTAAGAAGGTGTAACCCATGATTTAACACAAGGGTGCATTGAGAAAAGGTTTTTCAAAGGATAAAGAAGTATTGTCTAATACAACGTCCATGTGTATTTCAAGAGGTTATTTTTAATGAAATACTATTATGCATTGTTTTAATTGGAAACGATGATTTTTTGAAGTGAAATGAAATGGTTTATGTTAAACAGAGTGTAGTGGTTTCAAATATTTAATCATTTGCGTTAAATAGAGGGGTAAATGTGAAGTTAAGAAATAATAAGTCTTTTATGAGATTAAGATAGATTAGTAATGGTAAATAACGTTTTCGAAAGTAAAACGATTTCATGCATAAGTATACGTATATATATATATATATATATATATATATATATATATATATATATATATATATATATATATATATATATATAATGTAGTTGAATGTTCACGTAGGAATAACTTGTTAGAGTCTTCTTTCTGCTGTTTGATTCTATATCACATTATTTAATATTTCCCATTGAGCATTTGGCTCACTCCCTCGTTTTATTACGACAAGTTAGGTGCGATTTCATATTTTGAGAGCGTTATACAGGTAAGTACTCTATTTTATTTTATGTTAATAGATGTGTATGCTTGGAATTTGGGGGTGCTACCCATATATATATAATGTAGTTGAATGTTCACGTAGGAATAACTTGTTAGAGTCTTCCTTCTGCCGTTTGATTCTATATCGCATTATTTAATATTTCCCACTGAGCATTTGGCTCACTCCCTCGTTTTATAACGACAAGTTGGGTGCGATTTCATATTTTGAGAGCGTTATACAGGTAAGTACTCTATTTTATTTTATGTTAATAGATGTGTATGCTTGGACTTTGGGGGTGCTACCCATGGGTCCCCTCATAGTTTAATTAGAAATTATAATCGCATGCTAAGTAAGTGAAACGCTAATCAAAATAAAATTGGATTAGAACCATTATATAGGTTATTTCATTTCACTTCACACCTAATGCTCGGGTCGAGCAGGTTGACTATAAGTAACCCATAAATCCAGATTAGGGTGTTATAGTTTCATACCATTTAATTGGTAGCTTAATACACTGTGCAAATTAGCGAAATAACCAATCGGAGTCTTCAGGTTGAACAACATGTCTAGGAGGATCTTTTTCTCACTAGTATTCAATGTGAAAGAAGATGGGGGAAAGAAATTATTTCTGTTCTACGATCATTTTTTAACAACAATTTCTTCTTTATTTTCATCTTCTATAGATTGTGGTGCGCCCGCTCTCCATATTTTGTGAGATCCATCCAGACATATTCCTATAAGATGTTTCGCAACATTCTTCTTTGTTTGCAATACATCAATTACGTGCCTTATATGATGATCTTTCCAATATGGCAAGTAAAAAATATTGACCGTCTGAACCATGCCTTCATTTTACTAGGGGCATTTGGATCCTCCTTATCTTTAAGTTTTAGGTTTACAAAACAAATGGTGTTTTCCTACATACATATTTTCTGTAATTGCAACCTTCGTCTTCTCCTGGATCTGATTACTAGAAAGTCGAGCAAGTTTCATCCTACACTCGTGATTGATAGGTAAGAATTAGACTTATCATTCCTAAAAGGGTGAATAGTCGACAAAAATCTACGATGACCCCTATAACTCATCTTACCATTATGATGTTACCAATTAGCTTTAGTTTTCTCCTCACATATGGGATATTTATAATAATCATAAACATTGTAACCGGACAGACAATATACCATAAGAAGGAAGGTCATGGATCTCCCACATAATCATTCCTTTAAGTGTCAACTCTTGACCCTTATGAGAGTTAAATGCCCTCACACCTTTATCTCATAACTCTTTAAGTTCTTAGATTAATGGGGATAAGAATATATCAATATCATCATCGAGAGCCTTCGACCCGGGTATCAATAAAGAGAATAATGTGAACTCCTTTCTTATATGAAGTGTTAGAGGGAGACTTAAAGGAGCCATGATAACTGGACAATAACTCTAATTAGTTATTAAATTACCAAAAGGGTTAAACCCATCGGTTGATAATGCAAGATAAACATTATGCGACTCCTTTGCAAATTCATGGTGTCTTGCATTTAAAAGTTTCCAAATGAGTGAATTAACCAGATGAATCATGATATTGCCACCCATCATGCATTGAACGTGTCATGTCATGGTCTATGCTATCCAATGTACGGTGAAAAACCATTTTAACTAAGGTCCGAGGGGAAAATACTTCAAAACCTTATGTGGAACTTGGGAGCACTTGCGATATTTTGCAGTCTTATCTTTTCTGTTCTCATAAGTCACATATGTAGGCTCACTGTATATATGACACCCATCCTTCTCTTTGTGATCATTACGGTACAATATATAATCATACTTGCATGGATGAATAGATTTGTACTTCAAACTGAAACCCTTCAAGATCTTCTTCATGCTAGGATAATTATTTGGTCTAACGTGTTATCTTTTGGGAGAACGTCTTTAACCCACTTAAGAATTCCGGTTATGTTATTGCTCGACAAACCAAGTTGAGTCTTCAAATTATGCAAACTAATCATTGGATATAATACAGAGTGATCTTAATCATAATATTTTCACAACGATCTGGCCATGCTAACTTTTAACTATATATATTTCCCATCTTCTAGTAAATTAACATCAACTTGTTCATTGACTTGGTCATAATGCACATTATCTGTATCTATAAGTTGGGTGTTTTAATGGCAGTGGATTCCGTATTGACCATCAATTAAGTGAGTAAAAGGATGATGTATTGGCGAATCATGTACCACTTCCATTCGGTGGGGTTCCGCTATGCGGTTGGGTACTGATAATTCTTCTAGAAAATATATTACATTCTTTTCACCACAGTATGTCCATGTCTTAATAGTCTTGAAAAATTACACGCTTTAATAAATGCATATTGACGTCTTCTAAAGACTTATATTTTTTATTCATATAGCGGGTGAAACGGATACTAAATCTTGTCACTTTTAAGATTTCAATATATATATATATATATATATGTAATAATTTCTTGAATTCCCTTTACATGATTATCAAATATTTGGGTACTCTCCCTTGTACACTCTTTGTAGGGTGAAATCCATTAAATAATATTCAAAATTCAATTCGCATGTATAAATAGGTTAGAACAAAAATTGTCAACAAATGACCTAAAAAAATTTTAATCTAAATTAAACAACTTAAAAACTCAAATTCAAATTAAAGAACTTAAATTTTATTGTTCAACACAACTTAAACTTAAATTATACAACTTAAACTGTATTATTCAACACATCATAAACTCAAATTAAGTTTCAATAACATAAATAAACGTTGTTCTTTAAGTTTAAGTTTAAACATAAATAAACAAAATTTTATAACTTGTTTTTAAATTAAACATTGTTCATATCCTAGGATTGATCAACAAATAAACTGTCCAAGTAATAAAGAAATTATGATAGTTTTTAGCACGTTCCCTTCTCCGCTATCAACGTGTGCAGGCATTTCACTACAAACGTTGTATATTTCATCAACCATTATTTGAGCCTCACCCCTATGCAAAAGGGCGATTATGAATATGAGTTTCAACATTTAAGGAAATGAATGTGTAGGAACCTATACTCCTTCTATTGGTAAAGTCCTTAAAATAGTATTGTTCGTCGTAATCACCATGATTGGATGATGATGGTCTAGAGAGTATGTCAAGTGGAGGAACTGGGGAGGGTAATGTTGAAAAAGGCAACATTTGGAAGGGAAAACCTTGAGAAAGAGGATAGGGGAAACCTTGAGAATAATGGTAGGGTAAACGTTGAGGATTCATCGGGGGCTGAAAACATTGAGTAAATAATGACACAAGGAACCCGATTTCACCTACTAGCACTCTTAGGTTACTCTTATTCTCCTATGCATGCCCATCTGTCTTGGACTGACTTTCCTCTTGTCTAGAGATGTCATTCCTAACCGAAGTTATCTATTCCACGAGAGGTGAATTGTTTTTTTATTTTCTTTTTGGAAAAAGTGATCCGACACCTCTTGTCCTCCCTCTTTTGCCATTTCCAATGGTCCGGGTCAAGAAAGCTGAGTGACTGCTAATGGTTTCGAACGATTATGATACCATAAAATTATATTTAGTCTTATTATTTTAACACTATTTAATATAATGTGTGTATATATATATAAACAAATATCTAGTCATACTTACCAAAGTCGGAGTCCTGTGGTGGGAATATATTATAGTGATCTCGTCAAGCATGGATGTATCTTCCCCAATTAGTTTTTTGTTGGCATTTGGATCGCCTTTTGTATTTTTAACCATTCACTCCTCAAATCTTAATACAATTTAGACTTCATCCTATTGACATTAACTTTTTTCACTTTGTTTTGTTTATTTTGATCCATCTGGACCAGTTTTTTTATCCATTGCCTCATATTCTAAAAAGTTTTTCCATTGATCGATCGATATTTCAATATTAAAAGGGACTACGTCTCTTGTAGACAAAATATCGGATTTCGATGCACACTTCGGGAAATACTCGACCGAAGGTTTCTTCAATATGTTCTTAGTTGTTCAGCAACCCGGTAAAGAAACTTTTTCTTTGAATGGTTGGGGAATGAAAAACTTTTGCAAAGTTGTTTAAAAATGTCATCTTTGGTGGCTTGATCAGCTATAAGTTCCAGTTATTTATTTCCCCTACTCCCATATTCATTTTTCCAAGAATTAAACATAGGATTTAAAGGTCTTGATGTCATTTTTATTCCCAGTAAGATTATTCCCCAAAAGGGAGTGCCCAATGGGCTACTTATCATTTGCTGGGGAGGTGCCAGAAGCGGGGGTGGGGGTGTTGGATTAACAGTGATTTTTTGCCTAATCTTAGATGGAGTGGTAGAGTAAACCAATGGCGAAGAAGGATATTGCTCACCCAATGATGATAAGAATCCAAGTTGGGGTGAAAGATATCAGAATCTAGGATGTGTACCATCATCATTTGGTACATTATTTCCAGTGTCGTTTGACATTACTACAAAAATAAGAAGCGACAAATTCATTATACTAACATGCTTACGATTAACTAATCATGTTTACAGCTATATATACGTATATATTTTCTCATAATAAGACTTTAAAATATGTCCAATGTGTCTGATCTACATCCATTATGTATCACTTTATAAAAAATTATGGATTTTTATAGGTTACCAACTAATAGGATGCGTATCTATGATTGATGTATAGATGTCTGAGACATGAACTCTGAATCCTTTCTTCTTCAACTTATTATAAAGATTTAATTTAACGTGCATATGTCATAAGACATCACTGTCTTAGTAAGTACTCTATTTACACAGTTGTATCCACAATGGGTTAATATTTTTGCGTGTCTTCTCTAATAGTGTAAGTAACGTCGAGGATACATCGCGATTATATAGGTGAAATATATTTTCTACTCCCCATCCGAGATTTTTGTTAGGGAAAATAGAATACAATCAAACAGGTACTCGTGTGAGAGATGAACCTCGTGATTTTTAATGTAGTTTAATTGTTCAATAATTTATTCCCATACTTGTAAATATGATTACCGTTTATATGTATATATGGCGCACACTAATAAAGATGTATAAGTGCGGTCCAATTACAACCTCTCGTACCCTTATTTTCAGTGATTATCACTGTGACTCATTGTAGAAGGTGCTGATTAGTAGAGCCCCTTGATTAGAGATAAGATACTTCAAGAGGGTAAAAAAGTAGTTTGGGTGTTATATAGAGAAGATTGATCATAACGTCACTAAATAGAATAAGCTTAGAGCCACCTTCATCGAAAGAACTGGACATAACAACACAGAGGCCGAGAGAGCTACACATGATCAAGCATACTAGGTAATAAGCAAACTCAATGGAACATACTATTATTAATCACAAGCCTCAATGAACAAGCATACTCATGACCTTGAAAAAACCCACTAATAAATAAAACAATATCTGAAATGAAAGAATATTCCTTTTTACACATGATCCTAAGTAGGCAGAATATTTATATTGCGTTGGATAGTGAGACCAACATGCTTATTAGAATAATATTTCATTCAATGCTTTGAGATTTATTTATGTTGTGATTAACCAAACTGTCCCCTACTAGATATGTGGGGGTTTCCAATAATGACACTATATACGTGACCTCTTCCATTGAAAATTGAGAAGAACTCAGGAAGAGAGGAGAAAATATATGCAAACAAGAGATCCCTAGAGAGGGTTCCAAAAACACTGTAAACACTTAGAGACATTGAGAGTTTAATTGAGATTGAAGCATTTGTAATGCACTGATTCTCGTTCAAGAGTGAAATACAAATCTAGTTGTTGTGGACGTAGCCCAAGTTGGACGAACCAAGTTATTTCTTTTGTTCTTTACATATGTTTTTCTCTCTCAAAGTGTAGTTTCACTTCATTACTAGGCATGTTGACTATTGCTATTGTAAAAATTCTATTTTCACATTACCATCTATAAAGGTTATGCCTCAGTTTGGTTACTAACACCCAAGTGACAAGGCAAATCAACACTCTCTCTTACAACCTAAAGAGAAGTGCTCTCTTATATTTAGCGACTCCACTAGAGAGGTATTATTTCATAAATGATGGAAGAGAATATAAATCATATTCTTGTGTTTGATGAGGCTCAAAATAAAGAGGATGAGGCTATTGTTATGCCTATTAATGAGGTCCCTCGGGTAACTATTATTATGAGGAATGTTGCAGGGGGTCAAGCTTCCACGAGTTCTATCCTGGGACAAAGCCAGATGACCAGCCTAATGTCCAAGTTTATGGATCTCCTTCAATGACATCAAGGAATGACAATGTTTGGTTCCATAATGGATCCTAGCTCCTTTGTAACACCAGCAGCGCAACCAGTCACTCTTCCAATAGGAATTCCTGTCATTCCTCCTAGCCCAACTATTCTAACCATTGTTAAACCAACTTTAACGATGGTTGTTGAGGCTCCAATTATCATTCCTCTACATGTGGTCACTCTGCCACCAGATACAATAATGGAAGGAGTTGTTTCACCTTCTTTATCTATTAAAGAGGTTAAAAAAGATGATTAATATGATGTCATCATCATCACCAAAATTTATCGAAACAACTTTTGTTTACGATGATTTTCCTACTCATCATCCAGAGGAGTACAACGATGAACCGTACCATGATTTTCCTACTCATCATCCTGATTTTCCTACTCATCATCCTGATTTTTCTACTTCCTTTTAGAAGTTTAATCGATAAGAAGGATACCTAAAGGGAAACTTGAATATATTTGTGGAGATTTAGGGTCTCATTACAATGACAAAGTAGTGTGTTTAAGGGAGTTTTCAAAATCCCTCACTGACAAAGCTTATACATGGTACTCTCACTTGGCCCCGATGAGTGTGGCTTCATGGGAGAACATGCACGTGAAATTCCTCAAGAAGTTATTCCTAGAAGATGATAAGTTTATTTTGTCTTAACTTGCCCGTGAGAAGAAAAGGCCACGTGAGGATTTAATGGCTTATATCAAAAGGTTTAGAGAGAGGTCTCTAGATGTACAAAAAGTTACGACTAAAGGTAAGATCATATAAATTTATTCTAAAGGTATGTTACCAGAATTTATTTGTCATTTCATAAATGAAACTAAAGAGGCTATTTCAAATCTTTCACATGAGCAACTCAAAAAATTTATTTTTCATTCAGCCTTTATCGATCATGGTAAGCGTTGCTTGGAAGAAGCATTCCAACCAAGAAGCTAGAAGGGATTAGTTTCCATGGGTCAATTATGTTGAGGGAGGCGGAGAATGGGGTAAAAATGATAAGATGAAAAGTAAAAAAATGAACTTTGATCCTAAGGATCCACAATCGTTGCCTTCCAACGGAGAAGAAGTAATGAGTTGTTATAATTTGATGATGTATGATGGGGTACCTTTCCCACCAAGAATTACCTTGCCTTTTTCTCTAGTAGCAGACATTCAGGTTGACCCAAACTATTATCAGGTTCATTGGCGTATTTTTCATCCTATGACTATATGCTTTACCTTGAGGAAGATCATTAATAAATATTTATTTGTTGGGTCGCTAGAGATCACTCAACGAAATGTCAATAACAACCCATTGCCAACTCATGGAGCACGCAGGGTTATTGTGTTTGATGAGGAGGATGAAGGTCAAACGATAGACTTAGAAAGATTCTAAGATATTTATAATAATTATTTTCATGAAATGGCTAATGTATTTATTGTATATGGCGAACCACATGCCATAGATAGCGAGCAATATTTCCAAGAAGAAGAATATGAGGTGGATCCAAGCTTGGAGTATCAATCTGTATCGAAACCACCAAATTTTTTGTGGCTCTTTAATTAGGTCGGGATGCCTTTAAAAAATAGGTTGGAAATAACTCGAGTTATTTTAGACATTGGAAAGAAGAACGTCATTAAATAATTGAGGTGGAAGGGACTTATGGCTAGGTTGATCAGAAAATTCATGTCTGAGATCACTTTCTCAGATTTTGACAGATCAATAAGGTTTCCTCACAATAGACCTTTGTATGTAACAACTAGTGTCAATGGAATAATATTAACTATATATTTGATGGATGAGGTTCTTGGGTGAACGTAATGCCAATTATATCATTCTATGCAGCTAATATCTCAGAAACAAGGTTTGTTGCAATATCACTTTCCATCTTCGGATATGACAACTAGACTTTTAAGTCCATAGGCTATGTCAACGTGGGGATAACAATGGGGAATATCATATCACATGTTAAATTACATATTATTGAGTTTGCTACCTTATACCATTTGTTGATTGGAAGAATTTAGATTCATAATCATGGTTTAGTTACTTCAATATACCATAAGTGTGCAAAATCCAATGTCAAAGGGACATAAATTGTGGTAAGGGTTGAAAAACTTTCACAAAAGAAGAGGAACATTTTGTTTAAGTTTACTTATACACTAAGTTAAATGAAGAAACATGTATCCTCACGAGACATATTGAAGGGGTTAGAGAGCCATCTGTTAAAGATAGGTTAGGACCTCTGACGAACCAAGAAGAAGAATTTGAAAAAGCTATGCAAATGAAAATGGAAGTGTAGGTAAATACTAAACCTCAAGATCTCTCTCAACAACTTAAAGATAGAATGTGGCCAAGGATAGAGCCGATGGAGCAGGAGGTGAAGTGGAAGAGTGCATTGAGTAAGAATAACAGGCTAGCGATAGAGAACTGGAGAATTGCTGAAAAAAGGGTCCACCAACTTCCTCACGACAATGCAAGAAAGTAGTATCCAACGATGGGAGGGTGGTATATCTCCTTTGAAGGTGTAAGCGGGAAGGTAATGACTATAATGAAGATGAACCACAATATGAGTATTTTTTATTGATAATTAAAGACAATATCGTGTCACGAATAATTCAAACATTTATGAATATGTGAAAGAGGTCGAGGATAAACCTAAATGCATATAAAATCATCCAAAAACATAATTTCAAGAACTGGAGCATGTAGATTTAGCTAATGACGGTGAGGAAGCAAGGCGAATTTTCATTTCAAAAGACCTGGAAGACATGAGGAAGCTGGAGTTGATCAAGCTTATTCAGGAATTCGATGATGTCTTTACGTGGAAGTATATTGAGATGCCTGGGCTAGACCAGAAAGTAACCTACCACAAATTGAATAGCATGCCTTAAGCAATCCCGATTAAGCAGTCGACCAAATCATATAAACTTGAGTTGGATCTCAAAATCAAGGCTAAGGTGTTGCTCGTAGTTGGTTTCATCAATACAATTCAGTTTCCAATCTAAATATCTAGCGTTGTGCCAGTAGGGAAGAAAGATAGAAAAAAAATCATATTTTTGTTGACTTCGGGACCTCAATTGATATTGCCCCAAATATGAGTTTCCTCTACCTTTAATTGATAGTTTGATTGATTTGAAGGAGGATCATGAGATGTATAGGTTCATTTATGGATATGTGGGCTACAATTAGATAAAAATGGACCCAGATAATGCAGAGAAGACAACTTTCAGAATTCCTCTTGGCAACTCCATATAAAATGTAATGCCCTTTAATCTAAAAATGTGGGGAAAACTTATCATAGAACGATGATGGCTATTTTTCATGGCCTATTTCATGACATTATAGAATTTTATGTGGATGATTTAGTCATCAAGTCAAAGAAGTATGATGATCACATGGATGATTTTGAGAAGAATCTTCAACATATGTAGAAAGTAAAAACTAAAGATGAACCACTCAAGTATTCCTTTGGATAATTAGTGGGAAACTCTTGGGTTTTATGGTTTATTGGTAGGGAGTACAGATGGACCAAAACAAAAAAAAGAAATTGAGATGCCTCCTCCAAAAACACTGAAGGAGCTGCAGAATTTTCTCGAAAACATCTCTTACTTAAGGAGATTTGTTCCAAGTTTATCGAAGATAACTCACCTGCTGATAGAACTGCTGTAAAAAATCCTGACGTACAAATGGGAGGAAACACACCAGAAAGCTTTTGACAAGATTAAAATTTTCTCACCTCTCCTTAAAGAATGATTCCACCTAAGATAGGAGAGCCTTTGATTCTTTATCTGACCTCTATTATAAGGTTCATTGGTGCTTTTCTAGCACAGGATATTGATGGATAAGAGAATCATGTCTACTAACTAAGTAGGATCATCCATGGCCCCAAAGCCAGATATACAAGCATGTAGAGACATTGCCTGACTTTAGTCTTTGAGGCTAAAAAACATAGAGATTATATTCTATCGTTCACTATTAACATAATGACAAGATGTGATCTAATTAAGTTTTTACTCGCACGCACTATCTTAGAGGGGGGGGGGGGGGGGGAATGAAAGATAGTTTCTCATTCTTTCAATGTATGATTTGAAGTTCGTGGTTCCTCACACAATCAAAAATCATGCCTTTAAAAATTTATTGGCCATTTTTCCATCTGGATTGTTTGAACACCCTCACAAAGATTTACCTGGATAATGCGTGTGAGGAGGACTTGGAGAAATGGTCCATGAAGTTTGATAGTTCATGGGCCCAAGGTAAGGGTGGAGCTAGAGTAATTTTATCAAGAGGAAACGAAGAAGTATCTTTATCCTTTAAGTTGGATTTTCCTTATTTGAACAATAAAGATGATTATAAAGTTCTAATCCTAGGGTTGCTTAAGGCCCTTCAAAGAGGTATTTAGTCAATCTGCATCAATGGGTATTTCCAACTTGTTGGTCAAACAGGTAAATGGAGAGTACGTGTTTAAGCACCTCAGTCTATCCCCTTCTCAAACAATCATACAAAGATTTATTGATTAGTTCTCTGAAGTCAAAATAGAGAGACACCCAAGAACGATGAACATACATGTCGATGATTATGTCACGATTGCACAAAAGATAGCCATATAAGGAGAGTTAATGACCACGGTGATTCATTATAAAGCCGATCCATCTTTTATGCTCCAATGTTTTCCCACTAATGATGCTTTGGATTGGAAAGGTTCAATAAGGAAGTTGTTAAAAATGTAATACCTTGTCTCAAAAATTTAATTAAATTATATATGGATTATAAATGAGGAGGAGTTAATGGTAATTATGGAACAATTGTGGGTAAGATTGGAGAAAACTAAAAGAAGAAAAAAAAATCGTTCAAACGACAAGGGAATGTCGTTCGAATGACATAGTGAGGTCGCGAGAAGGGTCACGAGAAGCAGGGCATATAACGACGTGCTATTGGTTTACAGTAGGAGGTCGTGCGATCCACAGTTCTAACGACATTAGGGAAGTCATTCGAACGATATAGATCGTACTTTTAATCTCAGTTGTCCTTGTGCGTTGTCATAACTCTGGATGTTGGGTCTTTGAGCTGTCGAGCTCAAATCAGTCCAAAAGGGGGAAAATGGGGTTTTTGACCTTAGGGAGGGCTTATAATTTTTTTTTGGTTAATTGGGGTTATTTATTGTTAGGAAAAAATGGAAGAGAGAGATGGAGAGAAAGAGGTGGGTGCTTTTCCACCTCCATCCACCTACAAACCACCACTCCACCACCATTTTACATGATATTCCACCATGTCCAAAACAAAAATACCAATTTCCACCATTGTAGGAGGAGAGGTAAAAACATTGGTGTGGTTTTGGCCGGATTTTTGGAGAATATGAAGGTTGGTTTTCATGGAATTGAATGGGGTTCTTACTTGGAAGCTTGATAGAGTATGCTTTTGGAGTGAGGCAACCTCCTTGTAGACACCTTAGGAGGTAGGAGGCTGCCATATTCTTAGACTTGTCATGTAAGTCATTTTGGAGCTCCATTAGAGGTGCAAAAACCTTACACTTAGTGTAAGATTTGTTTTGCACATTTGTAGCCTTGTAGTTGGACTATTTGAGTAGGTTGCGTTTAGTTAAATGGTGTAATTAGTGTGTAAAAAATAAGAAATATTTTTATAAAATAAAAATGTTGGAAAGATGAACAAAGAATGAGTAAATATTTCAAAGTTTTAAAATATTAAAAGTTGGTGTTTTATGAAAATAGTGTATTTTCTATAAAGCTTGGTGTTAAACATTTTATGGAATAAAATGTTTGGAAATGATGACTTATTTGTAAACATTGGAGAAATAATGTTTCTTGCAAAAATAATAATTTTATGAAAAATAGACATTTGTTAAGTTTTAAAAAATTAAATGTCTTTTATGTCTTAAAAATGTATTTTTGCAAGTATAATGAATTCCCAAGATGAAATGTATGTTTAAACTATGTAGTAAGATTTTTGGGTTTAAAATCCATCTTCTTATGCATTTAAACTTGTAGTGATTTGGCATTAAATCTATAAAAAAAGTTTATAGAAGGTTTGTTGAGTTTCAACAAGAAATAAGAAAAATTAGAAATTTAGTCTTCAAAGTGTGTAAAATTGAAACTAAAGGATATGATGAACATGAGATTATAAGACTACATGGGCTAATAAAAAGAAATGGTATTTTCTTATAGAAGTAGTCTTTAGGTGTAATTAGATCTCTTGAATGAAAAAGTAAAGAAGTGTGTGGTTTAGGAAAATGTTGATAGAAGTATTCATTAAGTATTAATGGGTAAACATGAAAAATTTAGTGTGTGTAACTTAGTAATGTTGTAAAGGATTAAGACTTACTAAATTAAAAAGGGATTAAAGGTGCAAAGGTGTTTCCAATTAAGAAGAATATTACTCCAAGGTTAAAAAGAGTATTAAGTTGTTAAACACTTAAGGAGTTAGGAAGGGTAACTTAATAGTGTTTTTAAGAAATTAACACTTCTGAAAATAAATTAAAAGAAAATTTTGGAAACAAGTGGGTAAAATGGTGATTTTACTTAAAGTGAAATATTTTTATGAAATAAAAATATCAGAAAAGGTGTTACATAAGATGGTCCTAAATGAATATGATTTTTGGAATAAAAATCAAGGTTAAAGTGTAAAGGACATGAAATGTCGATTTTTAAAGTGTAGCACAAATGGGGGTAGTAATGTCCCGAGTTTTGGCTTCGGTCGAGTAAAAAGGAAAAGTGGAATAATGTGGACATTTATAAAATATTAAAACACATTAAAAGGAACTCCAATGACACCGGGAAAGTAAGAAGGCCCTGGATACCTAGGATGAAAATCCCCAAACCACTGGCCAGAGCATATGGTGCGCATAGCCGATGTTGTGGAGCCCGTTAAAGTATTCGGTATTGGAAGATTCTGAGAAAAGATAAAAGGAATATGAAATATGTCAAGAAATGGGTTGTGTGGTTAAAATGTGTTAATACAACCTAACTTGAATGAATGTAATAAATGTTCCGGTAAAGGTGAAATGGACAAGTAAATGTGTAAATCTATTAATGTCCATAAGATAAGGAAAATGGGTATGTAAGTGGGTAAATGGGTGGTTAAGGAACCTAAGTTGTTAAACCCATAATTTACATAAGAATTTATTGTAAAAGTTTTTCAAATTACAAATAAGTATTTTCTAACATGGTGGATGTGTGTGTTGAATTGGTGATTTTCAACAAAAAACTAAAGTGTATTGAAATAAACAAAATGGTGATTCTGGTAAAGGAACGTGTTTGGTTAAATCAAATATGATGGTTTCAAGTGTTGAACCGAGTGTGTTAAATAAAGTGAGAAATGTTAAGCATGAGAAGAAGAAGTTCTTTTACAAGATTAAGATGGATTAATCTAGACAAGTAAGGTTTTCAGAGGTAAAACGGTTAATGCATTGGAACATGTATTGTTTAATGGTATACATATGTAGATACATATATAATTTGACATGCATGTGGTTGTAGAGTGTGAGTATCATTTCTACCTTTCGATTCTATGTTTCATTTATATATTTCTCACAGGGCATTGGCTCACACCCTTGCTTTGTTACGGCAGGTTGGGATCAGTAGTTTCGTATTTTGAGGGGCATTATACAGGTAAGTATTTTATTTATTTTTACGTTAGTAGCTCTGCATACTTGGACTTCGAGGTGCTCCCCATGCGTCCGCACGTAGTTTATCTTAAAACTATAATCCCATGCTAAACAAGTGAAAAGTTAATTAAAATAAAACTGGACTAGCAACATTATGTAGATTGTTTCATTGCACTTCACACCTAACGCTTGGGTCGGATCGGTTTGACGACGGGTAACCCATAAATTCGGGTTGGGGAATTACAAAAAGCAAGGGATGGCTTGATGAAACTCACTGAACTAGCATAATTCTTCCTTCTCTAAGGAACCATGTATTTCATAAATTCGGGGGGTTGGTTGGCCAGATGCCTAGCGTTCGAATAAGCTAAAAAATGTCTAAAATAAACTCATGAGAAATATTATGAGACCAGTAGAACCCTATCTATAGAAGAATCCAAAGCTTGGGGCATTATTATGCCATGAAAAAGCAAGATACATTAGCAAACCAGCGAAATTATGCTAAGTGCCAAATATTCTTTTAATTAGATGACTGCAATTTTTAGGAAGATCAAACTAACGGGAAGAATCCCTACATTGATTTTTATCGAAGATGGAGTTTTACCAATGGAAAAAATATATGCCATGGCACTGAAAATGAGAGCACCAAGGTCCTACTTGTTAGAGGATAATATCTATTGACGAGGGTATTTTAGCAGGCCCTTATACTGAATCACTACAGAGTAAGCAAAAGAGGTTCTCAAATAAGGCCATGATCCAGCTCACATTGTAGGATCCAGATTATATTATAAACCAATGAAACTTTGTTACTACTAGCCAACTATAAAGAAGGATTTTATTGAGTTTATTAAAAAATTCAAGATTTGTCAACTACATGGCAACCTAACACATGCTCCATTGATCGACTTGCACTCATTGGCAGTACCTTACACTTTTCATACATGGTCATTTGACCTTGTGGGGATAATTAAACCCCATATAGGGGCAAAATATGGATTCTTTTGGCAACTAAGTGCTTTATAAAATGGCCAGAAGTCGTACCTTTTAAGAGGGAAACTGTAGGAGTGGTGACACAATTCATTATAGATTACATCATCTGTCATTCTTAAGGTCATTCTTTAGAATAAAGGAACTCCATTAATCAATAAATTAGTGACAATGTTAACTGATAAATATTTCATTATTCACCACACTTCAACAAAAGCTCATCCCAAAGGCAATGGTCAAGCGGAAGATGCAAACGAAACTCTGATCAACATTTTATTTAATATGATGGAAAACTTCCTTGGATCATGGGATGACAAGATGCCTATGGTTCTTTGGGCATTCCAAAAAAACCACGAAGAAGCCAACAAGTTACATTCCTTTCTATTTAGTGTATGGATTTGAATAAATTCTCCTAGTTTAGTTAGCAGTACCATATGCAAAATATCCCTTACGAAGTAACATGCTTTATCAAAGTAGGCATGTTCAACTAGAGGCATTAGATGAGCACAGAGACAATGCGAGGAAGCACTTTTAAGTTTACTTGAAATAAATATCTAAAGCTTATGATAATATCATAGAACTTAAAAAGTTCATGGAAGGTAATTTGGTGCTAAAGGGAGTTGTTAATTACATTAGAGGACCTCCTTTGCCCACGATTGCAGCAAATTAGAAGGTACCATATGTAGTCAAAGAGGCTCATGAATTAGGTTATTATCTGATTCAAAAAATTTAAGATTACAAACTTTCGAGGTTAATAACAAGTTATTAAAAGTCTACCTTGTTTGACATATGAAAACTTGTAAATTTTCATTTATTTATTTAGTACTTGAAGAAATGCGAAAAAACACTAAAATTTATAATATATGTGAACTAAATGGTGAAATAAGTATACACATGAGATTGTTGAACACAAACTCCTTTTGTATTTCAAGTTGATATGATTATAATTCAAGATGGGACTACTGCCTAGTGATACAATTTAGTGAGTTCATCCTTGCAAATACTAAGTTGGAATAAGTAAAAAAATCCTCTCCAATGGAAGTATCTATATCCCGAGCAACCTTCCTTTGATGCTTAGACATAGTGGATATGTTTACTTGAACCTCAACCTTCGGTTTGAGCATAATCTCGAATTTCCTCATAGCATCAACTAAGGCCTCTTCTGTTGTATCCACCTTCTGATCATACATCTCCAATTAAGGAATGAGTTCTTTTAGTTTTCCTTCTCCAACCTTCAAATCCTCCACCACTTTAAGATAGCTAGAATAACAGGCTGCTAGTTGAGGTCTCTTCATATCCTTCAACTTGTTAATCAATCAAGAAAAATCATAGCCATCATTCCCAAAGCATTGAGGTTTCCTATAAAATGATTTAATACAGAATTATCCAGGGAAAATGGAAAAATATTGTCAATTTTAGAAACAATGGAAACAATTCTCTAAAGATGATAAGTCACCATCAACTAGTGAGGTCTCACACAATCATCAGTAAAAGTATCTGGATGAGAGCTCAGGAGATAATCAAGCATTAAATAAAATGGTCATTAAATGATGTTGTTTCCTTCAAGCACATGCCTACAATAATTTGTTGGAGACATGTTAAGCATCCCAAGACCAGATTCACTTTCCTTGATGTGAATATTTGTTGTGGAAACTTGATTAATATGGGAAGATGAATGAGTACAAGTTAAAACAATCGAAGACATCTCAACCAACTACACAACACCGTAAGAGGGTTTTTCTCAATAACTGGCTGCAAGAACATGATAAGAAAAAAATTTAATATCAGTAAAAACCTTATTGCAATTAGTTCTAAGTCACCAAAAAAATGTATTCAATAAAAAAATCACTATTCAGGAAAACCTTAGTAGTAAGTTACTAAGTTGGCTTATAAAGTGTAAAGAGTTTTTTTAGATAAACCTTAATAGTAATATACTAAGTTGACTTAAAAAGTGTAAAGAGCTTTTTAGATAAACCTTATTAGTAAACTACCATGTTGACTTACAAAGTGTGAATTTTTTTTTATAGAAACCTTAGTCGTAAGCTCCTAAGTTGACTAACAAAGTGTAAAGATTTTTTTTTTTGGATATAATTTAGTAAGAATTTACTAAGTTGACTTACAAAGTTTAAAGAGTTTTAGAGGAACCTTAGTAGTAAGTTCTAGAGAAACCTTGCATATGGTAAATTTTTAGAGAATCTTAGTAATAATTAAAACTAATATTTACAAAGATCTACCTCGTCAATATATGTAGGAGGAACCACATTCTCTAAAGTTGGAATGGGTGCATTGACAGAAGGATCTTGAGGACTTATCACTGCACCAAGAGAAGATGATGGAGGATCAACCTCAGCCGAAAGAGCTGACTCATTCCTCTCCCCCTCATCAGCAGACTGGAACATCAAGAATAAATCGATTTTCAGCAAAGATTGGATCAAACAACAAAAAAATAACAAATATTTGTTCTAAGAAGTCAAATACCCCAACAATGGTCTCACGGACAAAAGAAGTCTCACCCAAAGAATGTACAACCGTGGCCATCACATTCACCTACAAGTATAATATTAATCTAAGTATTGATAAATGCATCATACTTGGGGGGATATAGTGACAATAATAAAATAAATATTTCCCTAAGTTACCTCAGCTAAAATGGTATAAAGGACCATAGTTATAGGTAGCTCCAATACAGTTAAGGGAATAAAAGGTTCACTGGTGCATTTGGCTCTAGTACTAGCTCTTGGGTCAGGAGTAATTTTTTACAACATTAGAAACTCGCTTAGATGGATAACTCCTGGAGTATGTAAGCCCAATCATTGAAGAACGTGTCATTGAAGAAGGTGCAACAAAAGTATCTTCAGCTAGTGGACTTAACTGTATTTTTTAAGGTTGACTACCATTAATTATAATAACATTCTTTGAAGGGAAACAACTTCATATGAAGGAAGAAATAAATAATGGAAGTTAAATAATATTGTTGAAGTAATAAAGCCAACACCTAGTAATAATTACTGTTTGGGCTAGCAAATATTGCTCATGAATGACGTCATTCGAAGAACCAACTCCCACTACTTCATCAGATTTATCGTTGAAAGGATGCTCAGAGGAACCTTTAGGAGAAAGAGTTGGGTTACTGTTACTCGCACTTGAAAGATTTTCTTCCTGAAGTGTTTCTTTCCCTAAGGAGGCATATTTTATGTAGGACTTAGTTTTGTAAAAACTCCACGTGAAACTTGCTTGGGATAAACAGAAGAAATAGGGGAAACATCAGCTGGACGATACCTTTCTAAACTAGCTACAATATTATATGGGATAACATGAACTAAATCTATTTTTGAAGTAACTTCAACTGCCATTTTACATGCTTGTTCAATAAGAGCTAGATTTAAGGTCTTGGTGGTTCTAGGTAGCGCACTAACTACAACAGATGAACTATGAATGAAATGGGATTTTTTGGGAGCCTTGGGTTTCGAGGAGCCTTCGTCTGTTTGAGTTTATTTTTTGCCATCATTAGCTTTCTTTCGTGAGTTTGTCATTTTTTCGCTTTAATAACTTCACTGACTATAGGCAAAGGAGGAAAATTAATAGGTGGATTGGTAGTACTCAAGACAATTCTAAAGCATCAATCAAAATATATTTTAGACCAAGCTCATTGGGCCCGAAAGATTCCACGATGGGATAAACAGGTTGAGTTCTAATAAAAGCCATGAATTAATTAAGATGAAAATGCCAAAAATAGAAAATCCATCTTATTGAAACATCACCCTGCCTTTTTGTTGAAGGAATGGCCATTCTACCATCAAACTTTGCAAACAGAGCAAAGACACATGAATGTGTGAAGTCTAGATAGGTGGTGAAAAAAATCATCAACTCTTCTACTTCGCCAAAGAGAAGGAGGGATTCCTTGGTCAAAACCAAATTATCTCCCACAACAGTAGGGGTTATAATATTCACTCTCTTTATCCCACTCAGTGAAGGATGAAAGACTAGTGGGTGTAAGAACGAGGACCACGACTAGTGAGGGATCTTCACCTATAAATGCTTTTGAATTTATAGAACGAATAATGTAAGCTTCATCCTTAAAAAATCACCATGATTTGTCACGAGTTTCCTCGACATAAGGTCTCGAGATGAAATCACTATAAAAATCTATCAAAGGAAGAAAATATTTCCTTCTTTGCTTCTGATTCCAATGCAACAACTTACGGTGCATAAATGGAAATTTATATATGGGATGTTTTGAAGGGGAAATATTTGGAAATCTACTGCAAAGGAATCCCATTAAGAGAATGAAGTTATACAAATTAGAAACATTATACCTATAAAAAGAGCGAGACATGTCAAAATGGGTCCTATCTAGTCAAGTTTATAGTGAGCTTAAAGGAATACAGACTCAACGAGCTAACCTAAATATTGATCAAGTCTTATCGTGGTTGATCATGAGGTTTTCTAGGAAGAAAAAAGAGAGATAGTAGACAAAAAATGTAAGCAACCAACTATGAAGGTTGATCTTTACCAGGTTCAAATGAGGCATCAGTCACTGCATCCTTTTCCTTTGGACCTTTCTTCTTCTACTCTTTTATTAGCTTTGGAGATATCATAGAGAAATTTTCGGTGAATTGAGTAAAGGTGGCCTTAGAAGAATCACCTATACACTCACGAAAAAGTTTGTATAGCTCCGTTAGAGATTCAAATTCACTGTACTCTAAAGGTTGATCGTTGTAAGATAGAGTATAGAAGGGCTCTATCTTATATAATTCAAAAACATTTTCCAAAGTAATGGTAAACTCACCCCAAGATGCCATGAAAACATGAATCAAACAGTTCCATCATGAGACAAGCAAAATAAGAGTAAAGTTATTCTTGGAAAGGGTAAAATATCTAAATGAGTAAGCCATATTGGGAAGACCCACCTAGAGAATAGTTTCCTCATATTTTCTTGTAGATGTAAGAGGTCTAAGCGGTGAAGCCCTTTGCCGAACCACCCGATGCCTCAAACTCAATGATGGAATGGGGAAAATAACCCCTGCCCAAACGGAACCTCAAAATACCATAGAGAGGTAGGTTACCTCCTTCGTTACGATCCTCTAGTCCCTCATCCATTAGTAATGGGTCCTTCATCCCCTTCATGGGCGTAGAGAAAACCTTATTTTCATTAAAAAACTTACCGCCTTCATTTAAAAAGGGAGCGCAACTATGACGGGGCAACATAACCTCCCTCTTAAATATCTCAGACGACGGAGTAGCACTTGAGATATTTCCAGAAATTTGGGTAGCCTTGCTTGTTATAATACCCAGTATTTTTATGGCTTTTAAATTGGGGATTTATTAAATGTAATTGAGATAAATTAAACTAATATTAATCCAAAAATTTATTTAAATATTTACTAGCGTGACGAGAGTTAGTAATTATTGGGAATTTGTTGAATATTACTTAAGGAGTAAAGTAATATGTATAATTGAATTTATTAAAATTATCACAAGTGAATAATATGACAATTATGGAAATTAAGTCGGGACACGCCTGTGTCGTGTTGAAACATTATTATTATTATTATTATTATTATAAAAAGTGAATAAATTATAAGTCACCTGTATGGTCATTTCGAGTGCGCCAACGTGTCCGGAAGGGTCAAGATAGTCAGAAAAGTGTACTTGTGGGTTTAGTTTGGGTCTCGGGGCATTTTTAGGCCTAACTGGCATCCTAGGAGGGTATTATAGTCATTATGTATTTTTGGTAATTAAACCCACGAATTTCCCTAAGTTATATCAGCTATTAGAGTTAAGCTTTTAGGGTTATCAATCACAGAAACATAGAACGACCATAAGCGAAGAAAGGTAGAGAGCTCTTCAAGACTTGATCACAAACCGTAACACCATTTTCAAGAATAACACCACCGGGGCATAGATCGTAAGACGAGGAACGCAGCCATATCTTCATCACCAACATATCATACCTTCGATTCCCAAGCAAGTATTTATCTTGCAAATTCCTTGTTGATATTCCATCCATGTTAGAGTAGGATTAAGAATACATGTTTTTATGGAAGAATCATATAAATTAGAAGACTTAAACCGCATGTTTTGGGAGTAAATCATGAAATTTGGATACCTTGTCATATGTAGATGAATACCCACGAATTTGTAATGGTTTAATAGGAAGAAATCTGTAAGAAGAATGAAAATTTGAAAGTTTAATACAAAACTAGGGTTCTTGATAATTCTGCTGAATTGGCCCCTTAATTCGATATCTTTGATGAATTTGTACATGCTTTACGTAGGAAATCATGTAGGTAGGCATATTAAATAAGTGGTATACTTGTTTGGGAGTTTGGGAATCATTAATGGTGTTTTGGAGGAATTTCTTGGATGAAACCCTTAGCTTGAATTAACAGATTTTGGGCAAGAACTGCTCGATCGATCGACCCTTTTTGAAAACTACAGGTTTTTCCTCTTTTTGTTTAATTCGGATAAAATGCGTAGGGTCTAAGTAGAGGACCAGTGGGGTCTAAGGAGATTCCGTTGAATGTAATTTTATATGGGATGTAACCGTGGGCTAATGGGGGTTTGACACATATTGGAAATCGTGTGTACGTTAACTAAGGAATTGAGAGATTCGTGAATGACCTAGACTAGTATGTTAGAGAGGGTGTACCTACTGAATTGACCTTTAGGAAGAGATAATACTTCGAGGGATGAGGAATAATTACGAAATAATCATAATTGAGAATAAAATAAGATGAGTTCTTTATGCGTAAAGATTGGTTAAAATTGTATTACTTACGGTTAAAATATTATTATGGGTCGTGGGCGAACCTAATTGGAAAATGAAAATATTCATATATATGACCGAGTGCATGTGTATATATCTATATTATATTTGCGTATAATCATACCGGCGCTACTTGCTATCACGGAGGTTATTGCGCCGAGACAGTCTTATCTTGATGGGACCTTTATGGGGGATGTTGACTTGTAACCTAGAACATAGGATTCCTTGGTATAGGCTATATGAGAATGATAGTCAGACGGTCCTAAGAGACGTGAGGGGTATGTAACGCCCCTTATTTTAAAAATTCGTCCCTTATAATAGCCTGGGAAAAAAAGAGCTAAAAATTCCCATACATGTAACACCTCGCCTAATTAAATATCGGGTGATTAGTCCTTTATTAAATTAAAAATCAAGGTGATCGGTTGGTTCATTCTTAGCATCACTGTCGAAAAGTAATTATTTTCCAATTTGAAAACCCTAAATAATTTGGCTAAGTGTCAAAGCAATTTAAAGTCTTATTATCATTTTATTAAATACAAATATGAACACCTTTTTAATACCCAATAGTTAAGAATCCCATAAATACTAAGGATGGCAATTAACACACAAGAATTAAACCATCTCGATAATCCAAACCAAGTTTAAGAACCATAAATGAAATCCTCCTGACAATAGTTAACTCCCAAGGAGTACTAAATACTGGAAATATAAATGAACATAAATCTTGGACCAATCCAAACGGAATAGGAAATCGGGTGACACATGCCTTAACTATGAAGAACTGAATCAATGAAGAGGTCGTCTAAAGCAAAGGCCTGCAACTTCCACATAAGCTACAGCACGTCCAATCAAAGAATCTAAACATGACGCACCTGTGGCATGGCACCTTTAATACAAACATATATATACAAGAGAGAAATAAATGACAGAAAACGGGTCAGAGCCCGAGTGTAAAATAGTTTAGCAAGTATTTCTAGTATCAGAGCTTAGTTATACGATAACCCTCGGGTCTTGGGTATTGGGTCTAGCATACGGGTTAGATATGTTTTCTTTGGAGATAGAAAATTTTAATGATGTATCAAGCGTCGTGGTGAGGATGTTTAGAATTAATTTGAGAACCTTAGTGTATGATTTTTGGGAAATAGAATCGAGTAGTATTTTATTTCGAGTGTTAGGTTTCATCTAATTTCGAGGACGAAATTCCTTTTCAAGGGGGAAGTATGTAACATCCCGTAATTTTGAGGGCTTTATTTATGAATATGGTATATAATTTTAATAATATTATTATTTTATTAATCGGAATATTGACATTATATTTATTTTTATTTGAAATGAATCGAATATTTAAATTTAAATTTAATTGGCTTTTGGATATTTTGTACTGGTTTAAATATGTAAAGTTGATAATTTTGAATTAACGGGCAATATAGTAATATGCGTTAGCTTAGGCTCCAAGCTAGGGTTTGAGAGAGGGGTTATATAAGGAATATTATGGGTGATTATAAGGAAAGGGAGATGAAAAAGAGTGGCCAAAAACGAAATCCAAAGAGGCAAAAACGAGTGGAATGAGAAGAGCCAATTTGGAATGTTTAGATCTTCTTTTCAGTGCATTCGAATGAGATTTGAGAAAAATCCAAAACACATACCTGACTCAATTTTTCGTGTAGAATCCAAATTTGAAGTTGGATCAGTGATTCGAATATTTTTTGATCTCATTTTTCTAGATTTTTAAAATAGGACTATTTGGGGTTATCTTGTATTGGGGCTAGAACATGATTTGATTATTTTTGCGAGAGGAACGTAATGGTACGATCAGATGTTGAGGCTGAATTTATGTAATGATTTTGAGGTATGGGATTTTACATAATATGCTCTCTAAATCTCTCGAGAGTTATTCCGTTGATTTCATGTTTAATTGGACCCATATTTGAATTGTTAAATTCTTTGAAATCTGGAGAAATAATTGTTAAATTATTTTGATTCACGTGGCATCATTATATTGTTGTTGATCACGTTGTCATGAGATTTTAATATGGCATGGATGTTGGGCACCTACCAAAATTCCTTCTTCCCGGGCTATGGCTTGATAAAGCATATGCGGATGGAGTGAGGCCTGGTGACCCGGTTAATGTGTTGTTGAGAAATTTATTGATAAATGCTTTGAGATTTGCATTTCATTTGAATATTCGTACTCGTGTTGTTACGTTTTATTCATCGTTAATATATATGTTGAGCATCTTTCCTGTTGTATTTTGTACTTCCCCATATTTTCTTTTAGTTGGCAGGTTAGCGTGGATTTGAGCGCTATTGACCAATTGGGATGATTTTAGCGTGGATTATTTTAGAAAGATTTGTATTATTTTATTGTGTTGTATAGAGCATTGGAGATTTACTTTCGTTTATATTGTGGGATTCTTTTAGATGCTCTATACCTTGCTATTTGCAGATTTATCGATAGTGGCGCTCCGCTCCGCTCTCCCCGGGCGGGTGGGGTGTTACAATACAATTTAAGGGATGGTTTTTAAAATCCGTACCATTTGCTATACCAAATGGGACGGATGTTAAAAACCGTCCCTTTTGTGATTTACCAAAAGGGACGATAATTAAAAACCGTTCCATTGGTGTATCAAAAGGGACAAAATGACACGACCGTCCCAAATACTCCTGTCCCCAATACTCATTTTTCTTGTAGTGGAGAAAGATAACTCCAAAAAAATAAATCACTATATCTTCCTTTAAGTTTGTCCTTTCCAAGTCAAACGATCTTTATAAATCCTTGATGAAGTGGCCAACATAGACTATGAACAATCTTATGGCATGTATTGAAAAATACGTTAAAGTAGAGGATGAACTCATCATTACAGAGGCTCCAGCCGATCAAGGTTCCAAGCAATTAAAAAATAACGACATGAAGAAAACCTATAAGGGAGGAAATTAGGCTGCTCCTGTGAAAAAGGGATCATGAAGTGACACTGAGAAGGGGTGATCCATTATCAAATGAAATTTCCAAGCACTGGATCTTTGTTCAAGGGGCCTATCTATAAAATGGCTATGTATATCATAGATAAGTTGTATTTCAAGGGCCCACCCAAGATGGCCAGTGATCTAGGAGAAAAGGATGTCAAACTTAAGTGCACCTATCACCAGGACCATGGACATGTTAAAATGAATTATAAGATCTTCAAGAAGAATTTGGAGGATTTCATCCAGGACGGACACCTCAAAGAATATATTGGCATTGCCAAGACCAAGACTACTGTTTGGATAAACTAAATTAAGAAGGAAGGATACGATCTCCCACCTACTGGACTGGTCAATTCCATCCACGACTACAACAATCCTTCACTGTGCACTCGTAAAAATATAGGGAGAAAGTTAAGATTATGCCTTGCATCCAAGAGCCATTTTAGATAAAAGTATCCAAGAACATACTATCCAAAAGGTAGTACAATGATATATAGATCTTGATCAGACCATAATGGTCGGCATTAAAGTGAGGCACAAATAGGCGTTGGTCCTGGCTTTACGAATCGCCAATTTTGATGTCAGGAAGATTTTGATCGACTAAGGAAGCTCATAGGATATCATGTGCATGAGTTTTTTTTATATAAGATAGACTATAATATCAATGATCTCGATACCAAAGTTGGGCCACTGATCAATTTCAGCAGAGATATAGAACTCCTTTAGGGAAGATCAAGATGCAAGTTAAAATCGACTCGATAAACAACGAAATTGAATTTCATATTCTCTAGTCTGGGTCACATTTAGATTCCATTCTCGATAGAGGTTAGCTCCATGATATGAAGGTCACCCCATCTTCTCTTCACTAAAACTCAAGTTCCTGATCAATCAGCGAACCATTGAAATCAGGGGAGATCAGGTGACGACTCATAGTTGTTTCATAGCTTCTATTAAAATGAAACAAGATCATTCCTAGAATAATCAGAATGACGATGATTCAAAAGATGATTAGACAAAATAGTAACCAAAGGTCATTCATCTAGGAGTCAAATGAACCTAATTAGCCCATGCATAATGAGTGACAAAGCAAATTATCACCATTACTCTGGATTAATCTCAACTGAATAAAGCCTTTGTAATCTCATCAATATTATCCAAGGAGGAAGTGGAGCAATTCATCCACTTTCTTAGGACCAACACCAATGCCTTCGAATTGAAACGCTACGATCTCCCGAGAATATATAAGGACATTACATGTCATTAGTTGCATTTGGATCTAACTGTCCAACCGATCAAACAGAAGCCAAAGAAGTCGGTACCAAAAAAGTTATAGTTATGGAAAGTGATGTTGGAAACCTCCTTAAGACGGGCTCTATAAAGGAGGTCACATTATTGAATTCGATATCCAACATTAGTGTGGTCAATAATAGGAGAAAAAATTTGAGGGTGCGTCTAGAATTCACCGACCTCAATAAGAAATCCATAAAGGATAATTTTGTATTAACTTAGATAGGTCAGCTTGATAATTCAATTTCCAAACACCAGTGCATGAGTTATATGGACACATAGTTTGGGTATCATCAGATACTTTTGTTAATCCTAGATCAAGAAAATACATCATTCATCACTACCTTGGACTTTACTATTACAAAGGATTTCCTTTTGATTGGGAAACCTACCAACGCCTTGTTATCAAGATGTTCAAGAAGAAGATCATCTCAACCATGGTGGTCTATATTGACAACATACTAGTCAAGAGCAAATAAGTAGATAAAAATATTAAGGATACGATGAAGACCTTCAAGATCCTTAGGGAATGTAAGATGAAGTTGTACGCCTCAAAGTGCATTTTAGGAGTAAGCTCGGGAAAGTCATAGGTTACTTGGTGATGTAAAGAGTAATATAATGTAACCCAAACTAGTTCAAGGCTCTACAGGACATTAGGAGGTCGAACACCATCAGAGATGTACAGGTTTTTACTAAGATGATGGCAACCTTGAACTGGTTCATATTTTGGTCTTTGAAGTAGTGTCAATTATTCTTCCAAGCACTGAAGAAATTAAGTTCAATAGTATAGATATAAGAGTGAGATCGGGCTTTTGAAGGAATTAGGCTGTACTTGGGGTCTCCTCCCTTATTGTCAACTCCCACGAATGGTGAAGACTACTACTTGTACTTTACAATCTCATAGCATGATCTCAATGTAGCATTAGTAAGATTACAGGACGTGGAGCAGAGGCCGGTATACTATGTCATATATACTCTCCTTGAGACATATACCATATATAGAACTATTGAGAATATGGGTCTGTTATTAGTAACAGTGGATAAAAAGCTAAGTCATTACTTCGATGATTATAGAATAATTTTCTCCATAACATATTCATTAAAGGATGAATTAAGAAAGGAGATATCTCCAACATAATGATGAGTGGTCATTGGATATGGAATAATTTGACATCAAGTATGAGCCACTAAATTCCATTAAAGGGCAGGTTTGGGCCGATTTTATGGTTGAGTTCTCAACAGTACCACCAGGAAAGAAGGAGGAGCTGAATCCAATTATAAAATTATTAGTAGTCATTGAAAGCTATCAAATATAGAAAATTTTCATTAATGGGACATTGAATGAGCATGTCACTGGAGTTGGAATTATCTTTGTTATGCCATAAGGTTGCCTTATTGAACAAGCAATCCTATTGAGGTTTAAAGTTTCTAATAACAAGTCAATATATATATATATATATATATATATATATATATATATATATGAAGTTATGATCTATAGTCTCCAAAGGGTGATTGTCTTATAAGCTTATAGAATAACACTATATTTTGACTCTCGACTGATTACAAATTAACCCAGCGGAGAGTACGAAGCCATATGTCCCAGGATGCTCGCTTATATAGACAACGAAAGGAGTTTCCTCAAATAGTTCACGTCATCCTCGATAGATAATCTACCAATGAACAACATGAGCCATGAAAATGCACTATATACGTTGGCTTCCTCCATCGACACTGACCTGAAGTGAAAAATTAAAAGTAAAGTACATAAATCAGCCAAATATTAATGAACAAGAATTGGGGTTGAGTGTCTTGAAAATATAGATAGACCCATCATGGATGGATCCAATCACCACCTATCTGATGATCGATGATCTACCATCAGACAATAAACATGAAAATAACTTAAAAATCTAGTCGGTAAGGTTCTACCTTAACTCTAAAGGCAAACTTTATTAGAGATCATTCACTGGTCATCTACTTAAATGCGTCCATCCAAACCAAGTGGAAGATACCCTCAGTGAGATGCATGAAAGAAGTTTTGGATCTCATGTCGGGGGAATATCACTCTCTTACATGGCGATGTCATAAGGAATCAGAGGACTTTAATGCTGAAGGATGCCTTAAAGTTCACCTGAAAGTGTGTCCAGTGAAAAACATTCTCCCCAATCATTAAGAAATCGGTCGGAGACCTGAAATCCTATCATGATTACTTAGTACTTTGCTCAATGGGGCATGGATACCGCGGAACCTCTAGCAGGAGGACCTCTACTAGTAGAATGTAGAAAAAAGAAGTACTTAATAAATTCCACCGACTACTGAACAAAGTGAGTAGAGGAAAATCCTCCCACCCTCATTAGAGAGGCATATGCCAAATGATTTCTCTAGAGGAACATCATTACAAGGTTAGGAATCGTAAAATTACTGGTCACCAATAATGGAACAATGTTTGATAACAACATTTTTCATGGCTGTTGTAAATAATATGGGATCAAAATTCATTGTGCATTTATGGCGTTCCCTCAGTTAAACAACCAATTTAAGATCAATAACAAGTCTCTATTGTTAAGGATACCGTGTGGATAAGAAAAAAATAAAGTAATATGGGTGGATAAACTCCCTTTTGTCCTTTGGTCATATAAGACAACATCGTGAAGGATGACCAAGGAAACACCTTACTCTCTAGCTTATGCTATGGAGGTCATCATCCCTCTTGAGATCTCCCAATTCTTAGATAATAAATTTTTAATACAATCTCAATGGTGATCAATTGGCTCATGATTTGTATCTGGCCGAAGAGAGAAGGGAGAAGACTCTCATACACTTAGAAGACTAATAATAGGAATTGGCAAAGAAGCATGACAATAAGCTCAAGGCTAGATAATTCCAGGTCGATGACTTAATTCTAAAAATCTCATCCGGGCAATAAAGAGACCTCCAGATGGGAAGCTAGCACAAAATTTGAAATACCCTTATAAAGTAGCTTCAAAGGGTGGTGGCATATCCTATCACCTGGAAAAGTTAGATGCGACAGTAGTCCCAAGGTCATGGAATTCCATGAACCCTAGGAAGTTTTATCTTTAGAGAGGGATTAATAACATTTTTCTTTTATGCACAATTAACAATTAATGATAAATAAAAGAGTTTCTTTATTAAACTGGGTTTCATTATTTTACTTGTTTAAACCCACACAAGTAATGGTACGGCTTAGAAACAAATTGATCGCCTGAGAACCTAGAACTAAACCCACTTGAAAATTGTGGTACAACACAAGCCAGGTTGATCATACTAGAAGAGGCAAAACCCACCTAATAATTTGGTGGTACAACTTAGACTTAAGTTGGTTGCCTACGTTTGACATCAAACCTACTTAAGTATTGGTACGACTTATAACAAGTCGTCCACCCAAAAACCTGGCACAGAACCCACTTAAAAATAGTTATACAACCCAAGTAGGACTTATCATCCTAGAGTACGAAAAATCCCACCTAAGAATTGGGTGGCAAAATTTAGACGTAAGTTGGTTATCTATGTTTGGCATAAAACCCACTCAAGCAGTGGTACAACCTATAACAAGTGGGTCACCTGAGAACCTGGAACTAAACCCATATGAAAATGGTGATAAAACCAAATTCGAGTTGGTCGACCTAATAGAGGTACAAAATTGACTTGAGAGTTGGGTGATACTTAGACGTAAGTTGCTTGCCTACGTTTGACATTGAAGAAGCTTTAAAATTGGGGTAGAGCCTAATTAGGGATGATCGACCTTTAACAAACATAAAACACATTTAAGAATTCATAGGTACCTCCCCATGAAAAAATAAATGATCAAATTAACTTGAAATAGTTATACATGACCTACTACAATATTTTTCAAAGGCATAATTAAGGAAATCAGATACTGAACATGTCATATGTGAAAGAAAAATGAAAATTAGGACAATAAAGTAAACTTATACTTTCATTAGTAAGCGCAAAATTGTCATGGGCCTACAAAAGAACGACCAAATGGTCTACAAGAGTTGAAGAAAAAGGAAAAATAAACTAACTAGGAGCCACGGGTGACCTCCCTCTAACTTGTAGTAGCATCATTCCCCTCAAGCAGAGTAGGGGGATCAACCCTAACCTAGTTCGCGACCTTAATAGTTTTCTCGGTCTCTTCCATGATCTGGTTTTCCTCTAAAATAGTAAGATCGAAAGACGAAGTTTTGGTGGTCGAGGCCTCATGGTCCTTACCCCCCCATTAGGATCAACCATCCAGTGTTTATTGAAGGCAACAGACCCATGATAGTCCAATTGCGATGATACCTATTAAACTTCCACCTCAAAGGTTTGATAATAGGACTTGTTAAGATCCTTCTCATTTTCATTCTCTAAAGCCCACTTTTTCCATGGGAGAGTTAATTTCTATAGGACCTTTCGGCATAAGGAAATTTTCAATTTTGGCAACTCGGTGTCCAATCGGCTAAACTCAAGTTGAGTCGCCTTAGAATCCTCCACAACCTTAGGTTTGGTAGTTGTTTCATCATTTAGATTTGGGTTAAGATCAACCAGAATTAACAATTTGGCCATCAACATGTACTACAAAACATTGTTGGACTCAAAGAGATAGTTGTTTCTCTTCCTCCAATGGTCTATTGGCTTGCTAGCACCTGGGTAACTTCCATAGCCTGAACAATGGTAAGACAACAATTAGTTTAAGTAAATTTCAAAAAAGTAAAATTTCCAAAGAAGGGAAATTACTAGTATGTTATGGCGGAGGCCTTTTTTGTTGAAGAATTTCACATTGAACCCTCTCAGTGGATCATATCGAAGGGAAGCATCGGTGCTTGAGTGACTGAGTAAGCAACCTCCACATATATTTGAGCCAAATCAGAAGTGGTAACCGACTACTTTCCTTTCATAAAGGCAATCTACCATGGAGGACTCTTACTACCATGCACTGGGGGAGTCCTACAATGACCCCGTGTTTATCTTTCATTGATAATCACATGTTGGTTCGACAATGGAGAGGGAATATGGGCATGATAATATGTATAATTCATTTATGTCCTACTCCTTTTGTCCTGCTCATCTTCCCTTACCATTTGGTGTTCAATTTCTTAGGATTCACTATCTCCTAAGGTCATGAACCTCTTCTTCTATTTGACCTATTTTTTAGGTTGGCTCGAGAAACTGCTAAATTGACCAATCTTCTTAGTTAGCTTGTCATAACTTCGAGATACTCTAGAACATGTGAAAAAATGAAGTCCTCATCACATAAATTATCCCATGCTTCTACGAATTCCTAGGTGAAACTTGAGACACAAGCCTCGTTGAAAGATAAAAGGGGATATATTATGTGAAAAAGAAAATCCTCCCCTTCTTAAACCTTCTCCTATTGATCATCTGTGGATTCGGTCGAAATAACATAAGGGTACTATTCCCCTAAGTTAACTACTTTTGTAAATTCATTAGGATTGGGGGTGGTTGTAGGGATAGATTCATCATTGACCATTGTATAATCAAGAATGGTGACCTCATGAACAACATCTAATGTTTTTACCAAATTAACAGTCAATTCTTACCCAAGGCAGCTCAAATAAGGACAAATACTTATCAAAGTTTTCCTTTCCAAACAAGTTAAACATATCTCAAATTGACTTGATAATCTTATGGCTTATAATTTAATAAGCGATTTGTACTAAAGGTGTAACGAAACAATAGTGAAAATGAAAGAATAAGAGTTTTTTATAAATAAAATGGTGAAACACTTACTAGGTTTCCCCTTCATATAAGGAATCGAGAGACTATTTTAGTTCTCAGCATACAGAGACCTAGAAAACACAAGAATATTCCTCTCATTATCCGTTTATGATTTGGCTAAGTATATTACCAGGTTTTGGGACTTATACCTAGTCTAGAAATGATATATGTCGACCCCTGGGGAAGACATCATATTGTAATGATATCGAATTTCATTAAGGCCAAGTTTGGTCCCACACGATCTGGTAGAAACTACCATTCATCGGGATTAGAAGTATTCCATAATAATAGAGTACTTCCTTCAGCAATAAGTGGAAGAGAGAAAGAACTCCCCCTTCTAATATAGCCACATTCGTAAGAGCAAGTCCACCATTTTCAAGATCAAGGAGGTTCTCATCCTCTGGTGAAATCCTAATATGGATGTTATTGGTAATTACTACTGATACAAAATTCCTGAAAGGCATCCATGGAAAAAACATCATATTTGCTTCCACGCCTAAACATGGTAAAGATATGAGGAATAAATTTATGAAAGTGGAAAGAGTTAGGAGCTCTGGCAAAGAAGTAATATACACTACACCAAAATTCTAATTTTGTGACTCCCTTTTTGTGACTGTTATTGGGGGTGACAAACTTATCACTCTCGGAAGCAGTTATAAAACTATTTGTAACTCCCATTAGGGGTGATAAAATCAATGGGTAATAAAAAATTTGAGTCAATTACTTTGTCACCACTAATGAGAGTTACAAGTTTTACCATATAATTAATTTGTAACTCCTATAAGCAGTCACAAATTTATAATTGTCACAAACAGTCATAAATTTATGAGTAGGCATAAGTTATGACTCTTATGAGCAGTCACAAAATTATAACATCTTTGAAGAGTCACAAATTTTGGACTAATACTAGATTTGTGACTGTCATAGACATTCCTAAATTTGTAACTGCAGTCACAAATTTTGGCCCTATACTTAATTTATAACTGCTCCTAGCAGTCACAAATATTAGCCTAAGACTTAATTTGTGACTCCTATTAGGGTTTACCAAAATTTTTATCCTACTTTATTTTCCATCTTCTCTCTCCTCTCGAAACTCTCGTCCCTCTCTCTTACATTCTTAAAGAACTCTCTTTGGTTGTGAAGAACTCCCGCCCGATTTTGTCGTGAGTTTTGGATTCTTCTGTTAGTTTGGTGAGTTTTCGATTTTGTGTTTGTGTTATTTTGTGTTTTGTTAGTTTCATTTGTGAAGAACTGTATTAGGTGTTGTGAAGAACCTAGGTGAGTTTATTTTTATGGTTTGTTGTATTAGGTGTTTTATCGATTTCGGTTTAATGTAATTTAATGCAGTCACAAATGAGTGTATATATATATATATATATATATATATATATATATATGGCATTAAACTCACAGCAAAACAACGGTTGATTTGGAAATGGTTTCTTAACTAATTTGGAAATGAATCGAATAGAGTATAGTTTAATAGGCTGAGTATCAAATTCGATTTCGATAAATAACTGTTGTGATTAAGTTAATGAATGGATTATATTATTTGCTGCTCAACTATCAGTTGATTTATATAAATATAATTTATACATTAGGTTTAATCAACATAGGTTGTTGATTCTTGTTGAGTAGATACTGCTATATCAATAAATTGGTAGGGAACCCCCTCACTCGGCAACTAAACTTGGACAAACCTATTGTTGGCTTTGATAAATAACAAGTCTCATTAAGAAACAAACTACCAAATACTGAACAATTAGCAACTAACACTCGTATTTGGCAATTTAATCCTTATATGACTCCTTGTATGACTATTTATGGTTTGTACGACATCTATAGTAGGCTGCATAACTGATAGTCGGTTGCATAACTGATTTGTTCAGGTGAAATATGAGTGTATTCGATTTGGTACGATGACCTCTTATTTTCATGAATTATTAATATTAGTATAGAATTTAGGAAATCATTTGGTCCACTTTTCCTGATTTGGATTCTGATTTTGCATTGATTAACTCTATTATACAGGTTAGATAGAGATGTGCACGGAAATTGATACATTGAAGTAAGAAAAAATCCCAAAAGATTCGAAACTCCCCGCACACATGTGCATTTCACGCATTAAACTGTGTAAATGACTTTACTTGATCTGCCTATTTTTTTCTACTTCTAAAACTTCTCCAAAAAAGCACAATATCCATGTTTGTAATGTGTGCATTAAATTCAATATGGTTGTAGGGTGTCACTGCTACTGAAATTCTTCACTACAAGCCTACAATAATGATATATTTATTATATTTTTGTAATGTTCATATGCTGAATTATCTTATCACTGTTAGATTATCTATTTAAAAAACCTTTGATTTCTTGAGTGATTATGCCTTTATGTTGCCTTAGCCATTCTTTGGCAGTTCATTTCCTATTATTTTTGTGTTTGGTCCCTTTATAGAGCATTTTTTTACGAATCTACACCATGAGTCCTACTCTAACTGATTAATGTCCCTTTATAGAACGGTATTTTTGTGTTTGTAATGTTTGGTCCCTTTATATATGTATGTGTGCCATTTTTCATTATAAAGGACATATTCATTTAGTTTTATAATTTATCGAGTTTCTATTTGTTTGTATTGTAGAATAAAAGGGGTTTCCACAATATAAAGAGTGGATGGGTGAAAGTTATAGAGTGGGGCAAGTATACATTAATGGGGTTAAAGACTTTGTAAATTATGCAATGAAGAATCTCAAAACTGATATTATCCCATGCCCATGCAATCGTTATAAAAATGGTAAACGTTTGAAAGGGGTAGATATAAAAGTACATTTGTTCCATTGGGGTATGCAAGCTGACTACACGTCTGGAATTTCCACGGGGACAGGGATTTTAAGTATATTCCAAAAGAAATACTTGTCAATGAAATGGTTCACACAGATGGTGACCCGTTAGTACATGCTAGATTAAACAATCTCATAAATGATACGTACGAAGTGCACGTAGCACAAGAAAAATAAGCTAGTAGAGGGAATGATTTAGTCTATAAGGATCATGTTGACAACACTAGTGACCAAGATAGGGATTATATACGATTAAAAGAAGCCGCCGCAACACTATTATACCATAACTTCAACCCCGACTACACAGTATTATATGCCATGGTTGGGTTGCACAACTTAAAGAACCAATTTGGCTTGTCGGGGAGAAGTGTGACAGCAATACTCCTTTGGGTAAAAGATTTTCTCCCAAAAGAAAATACATTGCCAATCAATTATCCAACGTGAAGCGTAATTTGAAAGGTTTGGGTATGAAATACAAATCAATTCGTTGTTGCAAGTATGATTGTGGTTTATACTATAAGGAGCACAAGGACAAATGAGCTTGTATAGTATGTAAGGAACCTAGGTATGAGCAAAAGATGATAGTACATAATAAACGCTTGTTGAAAATAGATATGCAAATACCCAAGAAGGTGTTAAAGTGTTTCCATTTAGGTCCTCGATTGAAGAGACTTTACACTATACCTTGGATAGCAGAGGCAGTGACTTGGAATGGTCGAGCGGAGGTGGGTGAGAATATCATGCGACATCCGATTGATTCATCTGTGTGGAAATATACGAATCAGTGATACCCAAAATTTGCTAAAGAAATACGCAACACTTGCCTCGAAATATCAACCGATGGGTTTAACTAGTTTGGCAAATTGAGCACAAACAAGAGTATATAGCTAGTGTTCATTGCGCCTTTAAATTTCCCCCCATCGTTGTGCATGAGAAAGAGTTCTCAATTTTGACGTTGTTGATACCAGGTCCAAAAGCACCGAGTAATGACATTAATATTTTCTTAGCGCCACTTATAAATGAATTGAATGAGTTATGCGTTGAAGGTATGAAAGCGTTCGGCTCATACAAACAGGAGGAATTCACTTTGGGAGCTATGTTGATATTGGCAATTCATTATTTTCCTACTTATGGTACCTTATCTGGGTGAAATGTACATGGTTACTTGGGTCGTCCTATTTATGGAAGGAGAATATATCCATATGGCTTGAGAAAAGCAGTAAACTTTTTTTTATCATAGTCATCAGAGATTTTTGTCGCAAAGTCATAAATTCAGGTCAATACGAAGAAATTTTCTCCCAGAAGGCATCAAGATGAGGCCACCTCCACCAAGACTTTCTGGTTTGGAAATTAAGGAAAGGTCATTAAAGGCTGATCAAAAGTTGAGGGGGAAACACCCCATAATTTTGGCCAAAAGCATAAAAGAAAGGATGTTAATGTGCAGACAACATGGTCGAGGAGATCCATAATGTTTGATTTTCCATACTGTAAGGAACGTCCCGTACGACACGTGATAAACATTATGCATGCTGAGAAGAATATTATTGAGCATCTCGTATGCACATGCATTGGTGGTTCTCATTCCAAGGATGGAGAAAAAGCCTGTGAAGATCTTTGTGATTTGAGGATTAGAAGATCATTATGCTTGAAAAAAGATCCGAACACTGGGAAAAAGCATATGCCAGTTGCTTCTTATATTTAGAGCATTGAAGAAAGAAATATGTTCTTAGAAACATTAATGGGATTGAAGGTCCCTTCTAATTTCTCATCCAATTTACGCAGGATTATCTGCGACGTAATAAAAGATTTGAAAAAATGCAAGTCACACGATTGACATGTGATAATGAAACTTGTCCCTCTGTTATTCGGACACTATTTTTTGGAACACAAGGATCTTCGGCGGGCCATTCTACAAATTAGCTTATGTTTCTCCCTATTGTGTTAGAAAGTTGTCAACAGGAAGCACATAATAAAGGCAAAAGAAACTTTGGCCAAGGCTACGTGTGTTTTGGAGAAGTACTTGCCTCCCTCATTCTTTGACATAAGCATCCACCTTTTAGTGCATTTATGTGATGAAGTACTTTTATGTGGACCAGTAAGGTACCAATTAATGTTTCCGTTCGAACGATTAATGAAAACATTTAAAGATTACATTAAGAATACACGGTATGTTGAGGGGTCCATTGCTGAGGAGTACATTATGGAAGATGCTTCCTTGTATGCAAAGGAATATAATCCTAACCCCAACATTGGAGGTAGTGAACGGTTTTTTGATGAATTAGAAGAGTTTATAGATGAGGAGGCCCTGGGGAATGGTAAGGTAGTGAAGATAACAAGCACAAAATATAATCAGGTGGCTCGATATGTATTCGAGACGCATGACGACATAGATAAATGGAAAATGTGAGTTTATTAAAAATATTTTGTAAAATAATGTAATATGTTCGATGTTATATTCAAAAGAAGTTAGTATTTATGATTTCAATCTAGGCAATATAATGAGTGCGGGCGTGCCAAGAGGAGGAAGAAGGGAGGTGCAAGCGCAGACAATGAATTTAGGCATTAGGTAGCTTCCAAGGTGACTATAGTAATACCTCAATTTTATTTACTTTATTTGCAACATATTCACAATGAAAAACTTTCATGGTTTTATTAATTGAAAGCTGGTAAAGTATCGACGAGGCTTGCACGTCTAGCAAATGGGCCTAGTTTTGTAGCCAAGGAGTTTGGACAATATCGTGTCAATGGTTTTGTGTTATCTTCAAGCACAAACAAGCTAAAACTCATTGGGAAACAAAACAATGGCATTTCATATAAGCGTTAACTTATTTAAGGGAAAGCGCAAAAGATAAAAACTTGACAGAAGCTGAGATGACATATTATGGGATTATAAGACAAATTATGTTATTAGATTATATATCTTTCAGTGTACCTGTATTCTACTACGATTGGGTGAGGGTGGAGGACAAAAAATCCTGTATGGTTGACCTTGACACCCACATGGTGAAGGTTTATTTGTCCAAGTTGAAGAGTAAAGATAATGTCAATGATGAGCCATTCGTTTGTGCATTCTAAAATTTAAAGCAAGTGTTTTATGCAAAGAGCCATAACAACGATCCTTAGTCTATTGTTTTACATTCCCCTAAGCGCTTGACTACATTGGTAAACGATATAGCGACACCTATAGAGATTGAGTATGTTCTGGACGACAACCCAGAATTAAAGAAATTATTAGACTTATTAGAGGAGTAGATGCTTAATTGTAGCATGTTCTGTTGTTTTAAATGTTGACTTAAAAGTTATTTATAATAACATGTTTTTGTTATTTAGTAGCATGTATTCATAGTGCATTTTGTTCACAAGTTATTATTACTTTTTTCAGGATGTCATATATTGTATATATATCCAAGGACTTTCAAAACAGGTCTTTTATATAGAACACATCAATTTATTGTCATGGCTATCGAAAAATTAAACAATGTAATTACTTATGAGATCATGGGTGGAAGAACCATATTTATTTCAATCAATATTAGGCACACTACCTCAAAGTTTGGATGAAGTAGTTGCAAGGGTATTTATAAAACACAATACAAGTAATGCGATGCAATTATTAGAGTTTTTAGAACTCGAAGAAAGAAAAATCCATCCTTTGTGGATAAAATTGAAGAGGATAATTATGCGTTCAGACTCTACCATGAGAAAACATATGCATAACAAAGTTGACACATATTATCGTCTTAGGAGAGAAGGCATACATCCTAACGTGTTTAGTGTCATAAATGTAATTGTCAACACACTTCCGCGGACATGGCCAATAAAAAATTTACACGAAAATGATGCAGTATGAAACTTATGACATGATCGAATTATCAAAACTTTTTGAATATGTTAAAAAGGTATAACTTATATTATATTTTTTATATTATTTTCTTACTCTTGCATTAACATGTGTACTAATGCATAAATATATAAATGTAGAAAATGACGTTCGAGAATGAAATTCCATCATTATGGCCAGAAAGTTCAAGCCACGATGAAAATTCGACCATTGATTCTCATGCAGAGGTTTCCCTTAACCTATTTGGTTTGCCAACAGGTGGAAAGAATCATTTTAAAGCTCTAACCTTGTCTTTGTTAAAATCATGTATCGACTTAAAATATGAAAGTTGGGACATGGTCGAGCAAGTAAAAAAAGATGAATTGTGGAATATACTCATGAAAGAGTTCAATTTTTGGGACAACCGAAAGGAAGAGAACATCAAAGCCCTTTGTATTCAATTAAAGACATTTAGAAGTAACCTCCACTCGGCTTATTTTAAGGGATTGGAATGCGATGGGATTAAGGCCCTGAAGGATCGAGTACCGAAAAAAAAGCTTATCCCCGTCCATGAGTGGAATGAATTCGTCTTATGCGAAGACTCTGAGGAGAAATTGAAACAAAGACACCAAGGACGGGTGAACAGGGCTAAAAAGACTGACGTCCATTGTCTTGGTCGGATGTCATATGCTGAGAAAACTGAGGAGATGGTACCTACATTTTCTTATTTAAATGAGTATATATATATATATATATATATGTCTTGCTCAGATAGTTAATGCAAAATTAATTTATAGGTGCTTAAAAATAAACGACTTGTTGATCGTTCGAAAGTTTATATCGAAAGTTGTAGGCAGAAAACTGGGGAGTTTTACTCAAAGGTAGCGGATGATATGCTGAGTTTCGTAACCTTAGTTTTAATAATTAAATTCCTTCAAGTTTAGTAGTTTAATCGTTTTAATCGATGCATTAATAATTTTGCAGTAAAAATTGAGTGAGATAAGAAGTAGCCAAGGTTCTTCAAGCCAAACCAGTTTGGATACTGATGCTTTGACTGCCTTTAAAGGAAAGGACACTAGGGGGCGACTCGTGGTGTTGGACCCATGTCTAAAAGTGAACTTAAGGCCATTGCTCCTAAAGTATCACAGTTGAATGGAGAATTATCCTCACAGTCACAGTTGAATGCGGATATCGCTTTACTCAAATCGTCCGTTACCATGATTTTAAGCGCTTTTGAAAAGAATGGTATCAAACTACCAAATCAAATTGACCTATTATCACCGCATCCAAGTCCCCATGATTACAATCCCGTCCCACATCCAAGTTCTCAAGATTACACTCCTGTCTCACATTCAAGTTCTCAAGATTATATGCCTATCCCCCCGTCAACTGAGCCAGACTTTGGAGCTTCTATTGATCCTCCACATGATCCATATGTCGATTTATTTGATTTTTCAAGTCAAAGGAAGATTACAAGTGGACAAGTTATTGCTTCAGCTAATACTGGAACGTTGGTGCATGCCCAACAACTGTTTATATTTGAACGTAAGGTTTACGTTAGTAGTGTTGAGCCAGGAAAAGAGAATCATCCGTTGTATCGAAAAATTCATGGGGTGGACAATATTAAGGATGTCGAGAAATCTTGGGTGGTTTGGCCTTTGCTCTTTCTTTGCCCTAAGTGATCGTGGATGCAACTCAAGATGATATTTTTCCATTTTTTTGGCAACTGTTAGGCAAACTATTGTATTATGTAACTGTTCAGGTTATATTTTGATTATGGAACTGTTTGGATTCTATTCGGATTTTGTTTGTTATTGTATGTGCCGAAATCTTATAACTTTAAGTCTTCTTATATACCACTGACAAAATAAATGGTTTCCATTTTGAATAAATGTTCTACCTAATTAAACTAGTCCAAACATGGTTTGCATTGCTGGTATATAACTTCCATTCAACTTGTTTGTGATCATATCTACTTCCATTTAGCTTGTTTGTGATCATATCTACCACCATTCAGCTTCTTAGGATCATTGGTTAGATCTATTTGGATAAGTTGATTTCAGTTGGTTTAAGTTCCTCTAACTTTAGGTGTGGACTGTAACTTATTTTGGTTAATGTATACTATCCTTTGTTTGCTTGTATGACTTTCATTTTTCATCTCTCATTGTTGTTGTAGCTCTATTTGAGATCGTAGCTTATTTGATAATACCATAACCCCAAATCTCAGAGAGAAGTACACAACCAGAAGCTGCAATTTGTACTAAATTATTAAGGCCTAATAGATCAGGTAAGTTTTCATTGCTGTATGCTTTAAATTATTTGGAGTGCAATCTTTAAATTCTTTTTTATAGTTGTATGTTATATATATAGATCACTGATAGTATAGTTCCCACCTGAAACTATGATTAATGCAGGAGTTGAGTTGAATTCTAAATAAGATGTCGATTGATCGACATGTAGGATCAACATATGTTATGTGTCCTACTCAACAGATGTCGGTTGACCGACGTTTAGGTTTCGAGGATTGGTTACATCTTTATGAAGTCTGTTTAATAGTTTGTTCATTTATATGGAGTTTATATGTTTGATACATGCAAAATACGCGACACTGTTAAACATTACTAATTTCACTAGCTTTAATCATACTATGTCGTGTTCATGACATTTCAAGTCATCGAAGTGTTGCGTCGTTATTTTTTATTCTATGTTAATTTTGTACTTGGTGCCCAAGAAGGGTTTTGTTTGATGTTAAATTAAGTTTAAACAAGTTTATGTGTACCGAATATTTGTAATCTCAGAATTATAAATGAAATGTTGTTGAATCTTTTCGACTTGTTACATGTTCATGTTATTTATTCTACTCTCATTATTTATCATTTTGTGAAAATATAAAGATTTTCATAATAGCTCTAATTGCATTTAACAAATACAACTTTTGTAACTTCTAATAGCACTCATAAATAATAGATTCGTAACTGCTAATAGCAGTCACAAATATTAATTTTGTAACTGCTGACAGCGGTTATAAATATAAGATTCGTAACTGCTAACAACAGTTACAAATTGGGGTCATCAGTCATAACCCCCATAGGGTTTATAAAAATTTATGACTACTGTTAGGGGTGATAATTATTGTTTTGTGCCCCCCCAAATCGTGACTGCAAAGATCAGTTATAAAGGTCATTTGTAACTACTATTAGCAGTTACAAGTCTCCTTTTTTGGTGTAATGATATAAAGAGAAAGGGGAGTGAAAATACCTTTAGGAGGTTGAAAATTCTTATGGTTTAAGGTTTTGGAAGCTTTATACCTGTTGCCGCCAAATCTAATCAACACACATATGGTTATTAGGCTAGGCATCTGCCTCAATAGCAGTGCAGTACACATGACCTTAAGTAGTGATTAACATAAAGAGACCTATAAAGATATGAACCTGGTAATTATAAATAAGGTTTATTTTACCCAATTTGAAGAGATTGACTGTTATCTTTCTCATGATGACATGGGCACTTAGCTAGTAGCCCTATCACTCAAATTGCGCTCTGTACTTCTCGAAAATATACTAATCGCCCTCTATTCCCTGTGGATGTAGGCATGACAATCTACTGAACCATGTACATCATATGCCCATTGTTTATTGCATTCATTCTTTTGGAGGTAAATCATAATATTTCTTTTATTATGGGTTTCAATTCCCCTAAAACTTCTTTATGCATATGTCTGGAAACCATCGCCATGGGCACGACCCCTTCATTTTCAACCGGCCTATTTAAATGATTTTTTATTTTAAAATACAAGGGCGGTGACATTGATCATAGAACTTGATTAAAAAGGTTTTCGAGAGACTATTGAAATATGTCTAACTTACCTTAATTGAGAGAATTCCCTTAATTAATACTTTATCAAATGGAGTAGCAAGAGGTTATTGATTGAGTTTTTTCATAAAGCGACTAATCATATATCAATACACACTTTCATAGAAGATTATCCATTTTAGTTATGTTGTAGTTCTTATAGAGGTTGAATTGATTACATGAGGAGCTTTTAACGCCTAAATTATGATGCTTGGAATATTAGAGCACTTCTTGGCCATAAAAGGGATTTGTGAGACTATATTTATATTGATGGAGAATATTTGAGGTGTTGAAGGTAGTCCCTATAAAAGATATCAGGTATTAGATTTGTTCACTTTCACCTTGTAATGTTACTTTTTTAATATACTGAGATAGATCATGCATACTGAGGGTTTTTCCCTAGTTGGAGTTTTACTTTTTTAAATTTGACCTTGTGAGGTTAATTGTATTAGTTTTTACTCATATAACACTTCACATACTATCACACCCTTGATTTAAGGTTAGATGATGAAATGTGTAAATAAGTGAAGACTATTAAGGATTATCACCTTGATAAGTCTTTTGATTCTCTATTATTTGTGTGTGTTTATTAGAGAAATTCCTTAATTCATATTTAACATTTAAAAACATCTGCATATTGTAATACCCCATGAAATTAAATATATAATATCATGGGAGTGAATATTTAACTTAATTGGGAAATTTTTAAAAAGTGATTTAGATAGATAAATTAAATTGGATATTTTTTATATTAAATTTCTGGATAACATATGTTATTTCATTGGGTTGTCTTTGAAACATCCTAAATAGTCAAATCCGAGAATTGTTTGAGTCCACACTATTTATCATTTCATCTAGTTTTGATATTGTGCAAAACGTTTATTTTTAGTCAAGAATACACTCATGGTACATTGAGCTATCCAAAGAAGACGAAAATAAAAGACGAGTCAAAAGTCAGATAAGGTAAGTATTCTAAGATAAACTAAATATTTAGGATGCACACACAACATATGCATATTATATGGTTATATTATTTTTCATGTGTTAGATTGTCTTATTGGCATCATTTGGTTTTACTGATTTTTTTTTCTAAATGCCAATTTTTTTAAAGTCGTATTATATATTGACCTAATCTATAATACTTTTGTTTTTGACAAAATTACTTTTGAGAATTAATTTGGTTTTTAAAATTAATTTTAAGATTTTAAAATTAATTTTAAATATTAAAGTTGACTGTGTACATTTAACCTTTAAACAAAGTTTGTGTTTTCTTTCTTACACTCTTTTTAGGATATTTTCGTCCATTAGATTTTTTTTTAATCCATAGCTTTTAGAGTTGATCCAAGTAAAAGTTGGCCGTCAATTTAAAAGCCAACACTTGTTAGAATATACGTCCAAAAATTTAGGCGCCATTTGCCTTTTTCTTTCTCCACTCTATTTTCCCATAGCATTAGCTGCGTTAGCTCTAGTCAATTCATTCATTATATCAAGAGATATATTTTTACACCAGGTTTCAAATTCATTTGTTACGAGATCGCCTTTGTTGGCCTATTGTATTGACTATTGGTTCATATATTAATCGCCAGTGCTGTGGGTTACCTAATAAAGCTATATTAGTCCTTTTGTTACCTTAAGTTAAGTTTAGTATCATTCTGGCCTTCAGTGCCTATAAGTATCTTAGTTTTTCTCCTAGTCTACTAGCTATAGGTGTATTTGGCTTAATGTTTTAGTTTAATTGTTTTAATCGGTTGTGTTAAATTTATAAAAATCTTTTGATCTGTTATAAATTAAATCAACATAAGAGAATAGAGAGAAAAATATAAAGAGAGGAAGAGTTTCTCATTGATTTTTGGTGTATTTAATCTTTCACAAAGGGTCCTATTTATAGTTACTTAGCTTTCACCTCATCCATTGGATCAACAATGAGATGGATGGTAGAGATTAAATTCTATTAAATGCATCTCACCAAACCACCTATATTAGCTTAGGTATTACGTGGTTGCACATTTAATGTAACACTAATAGGAGTGGGCATCCACTTAATTAGGATAAATACAATATTTATAACACTCCTTCTTGGATGTACACCATATATCCACCATTCAATGATTATTGCCTCGTTAAAACCTTACTAAGGAAAAACCCAGTGGGAAAAAACCAAAGTGAAGGAAAAAGAGTACAACTTTTGTGATCATCAAATCGGTGTTGGACGTGCTTAGTGTTGCCTTGTTAAAACTTTTAATTGAAAAATCCAATGGGAAAAAACCTAGTTAAAGGAAAAAGAGTACAACGCGCATATGTTCAAAACATCATGTTCTTATATTCTCCCCTTGATCAAATGCTCCCCCTGATTGGATACTCCCCCTAATTATGATATTTCTCTGATGGTTGAGTCGGTACATATCAGTCTCACATACAATCTTCTGAAATGTTGCTTTAACATGGTGAATAGATTTGATCCGTTGTTGCATCAATTTCATGTTTCTTCATAAGATCGTCTTCCATAAGACAAGGGTGAAGAGGGATGAACATGCCACTAATAGCATAACTCTTCTGGAGTTTGTGTGTTGCATAACTCTTCTTCATAACAAGTAGTAGGAACATATATTGTTCGAGGCAAGTCATAAGTTCCTTTGACTATTCTTTGTGAGGATACTAGAGATAACCTGCATCTATATAACTAACTGGACGTAGATGTTTAGATAAAAATATCTTATGATATGATTGATATTAGTCCCATGCTATGCAAGTCAACGATAATTATTTATTGCCAAGATATTACAATATCCAATATCATACATGGTGTTATATATATCAATATATCAATAATGTACAAGTATGGTACTTCTGGACCAAATACTATAATAAAATGCACATATGGTACTTTGGGACCAAATTTATTTTTTTCATTCTCTTTAGGATGATATGAATAATATAATATCCAAATACCGGAGACCACGAGTATACTAAAATTGTATGCTTAAAGCATTTGCAGGACTTTTCAATCCATTTGACTAACGGATATAAGTTTAACATAAAATGTGCTCGATCTGCAGGCCGAGACAAAGACTTATTACCCTAAGGTCATTCATTTTGAATTTCTTATTTGGATATTTTGCATTTTAATTGAGCTCTTCAAGAGCATATCCATTTAAGGATTTCATTTCAATTGAGCTCTTCAGGAGCATATCCATTTGAGGATTTCATTTCAATTGAGCTCTTCAGGAGCATATCCATTAAAGATATTTTATAATGGCACATTTTTATATATGATTATTTTCATACTCTTCCTTAGACAAATATTTACTAAGACAATTGTACCTATATCGATTTGGATGCTTTACAATGAATGTCTTATTGCATTTGAGTATGTACTCCTTATCTTTGCTTCAGGCAAAGAAAATCATTCTAGAATTTTTATATGTATTCTTTGTCTAAGTCCCGTATATATAAGTAGTTATAATATTCACGAGTCTCACATAATATAAAAAATAAAAACTGCTAAGCTAGTCAGATATTTGAAAGTAATTAAGGCTGAAACGGGATGGTATGTTCTTATATAATCAAATTTGTTCCTTCAGGAAACCTTGTGCCATAAATTATGCACTTTTGGTGAGTTTTAACACTTCACATTCTTATAAACACCCATTCATAACCTTCAGGGTTTTAATATTTTGGGGTTTCTACTATAGGTCCAAATATACCACGTATATCAAGAGACTCGAATTATGCCATCATGGCATTTTCACAATTGGGCCAATATATTATTTATCGACATTCATTCATAGTACGTGGATTTTTAGTATCATTGCCCTTTGATTTTTGTGTAGCTACTACATATATAATTATATCATCGATGATCATCTTTGTTTATCCCACTTTTCTCTTGTATATCTATAAAAGATAGAGATCTCATTTAATATTAGGTACCTTTGCCAACTTCAAGGGCTTTATAGTCACTTCAGGGACTTGTGTCTTTTCATAGATAATAACCTCTCCTGGAGTTTTTGAGAAAGTGGATATTTTGTTCATAACCTCTTCTGGAGCATTACGTATAACCTCTTCTAGAGCGTTATTTGGGCCTATTTTTATTTAATCTCCATTTCCTTGGAGTCAAATAGTTGAGCCTATAGGTTTGCCACGCTTCTGGCTTGCAACGAATTTATTTGCTGCTAGAATTTATTTTATCCTTCTAGGATAATGATTTTGGCAAATAAATTTGCAACTTGTACATGCGACTTGGTTACTTTTGCAGCATCATTGAATGCATCGGGTAATTTATTTGTAATTTTCTAAAGATGCAATATCATTTTCATTTCATTCTCACATTGAGCAGTATGACGGTCTAGATGAGACAAAGTGGAAGTGTTCCATGTTAATTCTCGTCGTTTTTCAGGAACGGACTGTACTTCTGGTACATTCTTTCCTCCCCTTAACGGAGGGAAGAGTGTCTCATCAAAATGATAATCCGCAAATCTAGCAATAAATGTATCACCTGTCAGTGGCTCAATATAACGAATAATTGATGGAGAATCATAACCAATATATATTTCCAAACGACGTTGCAGACCCATATGAGTTATTTATGATTCGACGAAACATGTTTGATCCAGGGTGACCCAATCGGTCATGCCACAATATTTATAAGGATCATTGAGCTTCCGGCTCATAACAGTATGTGATTCTACAACATTAATTGTTGTATGGTATAACCCCATGTATAAAACATGCAATTTCTCTAGTGTGAGCTTCTCGTTTCCAACACTAAAAGTAATGCAAAGGAACTCTTTATTACCTTCATTACATGTTTCAATATGATATCTGTTCACTCTTATGTCCTTAAAACTCAATAAATTTCTTCTGGAATTTCTTGAGTATATAGCTTTATTTATGAATAAGTGCGTACCATTAGGTAACACCACGTGGGCTCTTCGGGAGCCTTTAATAATCTTAGCAGGACCACCTATAGTGGAGACATTCTCTTTATTGTATACTGTGGGGGCAATAAATATGCCTACATAATAGCATGAAACGTGGAGAGTACCCCAGTCAAGATGGAGAGCAACATACGCCCCAACAAGATAGGGACGATTAGAGTCCTTGATAAACTAGAAGATCGAGGAGCAGTATCTGATTGGAATAAAACTCTACTTGCTCATCACGAGACGGTCTGATATCTCAAAAGGTGTCATACAAAGGCCGTACTTACACACTCCTTCCTCCAAGAAAATTCTGTACACACGATGGTTATAGCGATTAATTACTCGTTATACCTTACAAGCGACGCTCCCAATACCGCAAAAAGTGTGACCTAAGCCCAAAGAAAGGTATTATACCTTATACTTCCATAATCCAATTATTTCACTTCATTCCTGAATCCCTCTATTCCAACCATGACAAGCCCTTCTTCCTATGGCCTAACTTTCCTCAAAGAAACATCCTCACAAAAATCCTTCCTAACCGTCCTGAAGGATAAAGCGCTATTGCGACCCCGACACTCCTTCAGTCCTACTGAATGAACACAAATCTCCAAATTTCTCACTCCCTTATTAATGAAAACTAAACTCCTGACAATGAAATAAATCCATCTACCTTTCACTGGTAAAAGTCAGCAACACTAGGTTTCCTAACAAATGCCAGCAAGTTCATCCATCTAAACCTCCCACGGGCTTCACTATTCTCTTCTTCTCAGCACTTACCTTATTGATCACAAAATTCTCCATTCGAGTTAATTCTACTTCGCACTCAACCACCGTCAGATCACCTTAAATCATCGCTAGAAATCTCCTCCTTATCTTTGCCTGAATTGCGAAAAGAAAATACTTCCAGTCAAAGCGTACCCAAAATATGTTATGGGTATTGCATCTCTCATCTTGCCCCTTCCTGGATGACTTATTCTTGGTGACGTCTGAGATGAAAGAAACTATGTCAGAACGTCGTTCAAGTAAGTACACCTCATAGAAGAAGATAAATATAGTGAACACAACAATCCTAATAGTAGGGCTCTACATCAAGGATGCTTGCGGAAGAACGCAGAAATCATGCACAAATCCTAAAGACACTAGAACCTGATGCTCTGATACCATCTGTGACACCCCACTTAAAGTATTAATGGGTGGCTTGCCCTATACTAAATTAAAACATGAATCTCGAATGGATCACTCTTAGCATCAACTGACGAAACTAAAATAATTAAGGTTAACTACCCGAAACTATAAAAGCGGATGCCAAAATTTAAATAAAACATAAATTGATAACAACCCAACAATATAGAACTACTAGAAAAGGCTGAATTCACACAAGTACCATGATAAAAGAAAGTGCTAGAATTAAAATAAAAAGAGTACACAAAAGAAAATATACCCGAATAAGCTGTCCGGTCACAGACAATACAACATCAAAAAAGAAGAAATACAAACAACTACAAATAACCCTTGGGTATAAACCCGATATACAACATGAATCCTACCTAGATTTTCGAAGGAATAGAAATCGACTACTATCTAAATCCCGTCATAGTCCGCAACTGCTATGGCTCCCAAGACTCTGGATAGAAAAGCATCTCGTATCCATGCTGTGGGACACCTGTAGTAAACAGTATATATATATAACAAAATAGAAGTATAAACGGGTCAGAGCCCGAGGTGTAAAAATGTTTACAGCAAGTGTGTTAACCGTGCACAATAAATATAAATGGACTATATCATAATTAAAGTGGAGTCGCACTCTCGTGAAACCCTAAAACTCACCTCTCATCTACATAGCACACCTAATCGTGTCCTGGAACCTTAAAGAAGTTATCCCACCCACTTAAGGACAACCTACCTTACTATACGCACGACCTATACCCGCATGACCTGCCATCCTAACATAACCCAAAAATCCTTTCCATTTTAATCCCACATAAATATATACACGCATATAATCCTTCATAGGCTTAGGTTCCAAATATTAGATTAAACCAATTTTAAGTCTTAATACGTCACACATTAACATTAGGTTTCAATATAAGAGTTTATTCTCTCAACAACATACATACAAGTACTAAGGACAAAACTTCTCTCTACTCTCAACATTGCACTACGTTTCGTGCGTGGCGCATCTCGCAATGTGAAATCTAAACAAGGAACCCCCTATACACTACTCATTGACAATGTCGATCGTAGGGATCCATCATGTCATCTACATATATCATACTACTGCAACTACTTAAATAATGAGTATTATATCTAAGAACATAAATAGAATCTCTATCTAACTCCTTGAGGTCGATATAACCGCAATTGTCTCTAAGTACGATCTTTCGACCCTGATAAATTTGTACACCAAATCACCCAAGATGTACATACTAGAAAATTCATATCACCTTCACCTATAGGGTAGATATATACTCTTTTCTTGTTTTTGGGGGGGGGGGGGGGGGGGAAGAGGGACGGAACCCCCACAAATATTATTCAACCAAGCCTAAAAATAGGCAATAGCTCGCACATAAAGAAAACTAGAGGTTGAGCCCAAAGCTCTAGCTTGAAAGCAATAAATGAGGGGATTTATAAATATCCCCTTTACAAAGAAATACGAATTGATGGAAAGTAAATTTGGGGTTTTATAAACAACCCCATTACATAGAAATTTTTCTAAAATGAGGAATACCTATTCTATCCAATTGATGAAAGCCCTTTATCAATCCAGGTAGAGAAGAAAAGGACCTATAATTAACTGAGATTTGAGAAGAAGCGGCCATCAAAGCCAATGAATCAGCTATAGTGTTAAATTCTCTCCAACAATGAGAAATCTTAAGAGACTGGACTGAAAGAATGTTATCCAAAATATCCTGTATAGCCCATGGAGGTTTACCTTTGTTTACAATCAAATCTACTAAGATTTTAGAATCAGATTTCACCGTAACGAGCTCCAAATTGATCTTGAGGTTCCTGCACATGTTAATACCTTCCATAATTGCGTTAGCTTCAGTAATTAAAGAAGTACTAACCCCCATGAATTTACTGAATCCCCCTACAAAATGCCCTTTAAAATCTCTTAATACACCTCTAATACCACTTTGACTTGGGTTACCTGGGGAAGCACCATCTACATTTAGCTTAAACAATACTTGAATTGGTTTTGACCAGATGCACTTTGTAAGCTTAATTTGATCCTGTTTGATTCTGATCTAGAACCACGATATAGCATAGCTATCATCAGCTTTACATCTGTCTTTAAACACATGAACTGAGCATAAATCAGTTAAAGCCAATATTACATTGTTAGTGATGGATCTAGCTGACACAGGATAGTTCTCAAATTGTTTTAGATTTCTGGCCTTCCAGATTTCCCACATGCTCATTTTTGAAAGATTTGAAAAAATGAAGGATTGATGATCCCTATTTGGAATGTTCAACCACCAAGACATAAGAAGAGCCCTACAAGAGACCATTTTCATCTTGATACCAAGTCTTGACCCAAAAAAGTTCCAAACTTCTTGAGCTATGAGACATTTACACAGCAAGTGATCAATAGTTTCAACATCTTCTTCACAGTTCCTACAACGGGAAACAAGTCTAATACCAGTGGATTCATATAAGCAATCATTCATTCCTATAACCACGTATACATAACACACATAATGTACACTTTGCAATACACATAACATAAACGGTTATAGGATACCAAAATACTGCACCATGCTATCATCTTCTAGGAATTACTCAGTTTCTCCTGGGGTCACCACCTATCGGACTATTATCGCACTGCCATGGCGACAAAATAAATTCTAACGTATGGGAAGCGGTCATAGTTCCTAACCGGAAAGTGAGAACGACTCATACACAAGACTTATCCCCCCAAAATAAAATCACACAAATAAAAATGGACGACTATGACCTGGGGACTATCCACACCCTGCTCCTCAAGCCAGGGGCTCACCCTTATCGCGCAACTTCCCATGATAGCATGTGTCGGGTATGCTTCACACAATAAGTATATATATATCATTCACACAGTATATATATATATATATATATATATATATATACACCAGCAATCACATCATATGTATAGATCATCACACAAGAAATATACATTCGCGCCATATTTATATCACATTTAAATATATACAAGTCTCTATATTTAAATTCATACCCTATATCCAATCATAATTCATCAAGTAAAATAAGCTAGCAATATGTATACAACTCTCTAATACTCACCCTTGTTACGACGCATACTTACTCAAAGCATTCTCCCTTACACCGAGCCTCACTTGACACATATTTATGCATTTCCCTTATGATATGAATTGTCTTCCAATATATATAACATTTAGGTTACTAACTCCAAGTTTAACATATATAACACTCACTATACATTCCATCTATATCCGAATACACTTCGATATATCCAATAATAATCCCGACTATAGGTGTGCACATAACTAATAGTCTACAAACCTCAAGCTTAATCATAAATTTATTCCATGATCCCATCAATTATTGGAATTCCCCATTATTAATCACACACAGAAATATAACAACTATCCCGACTAGATTGACAACACACCCTATTCTAGTTTATAGTATGATCGAATCGCTCTTAATTCCGACTACGGTTCAATTGTCCCTATGAACCCTTAACATTAACACCTTTATGGTTTATTCCTTGAGTTTATCATTACTAAGGATACGCGACCACTCTCTCTCATTGGTTCCATTCATAACTTAAATAGAATCATATCGCTATAAGGATTCGGCACAAACATCGGCCTACAATTTCATGTCACACCCTCACCACTCTCCCAAAGAGTCCTAAAACTTAAGTCATGACTAAGCTCACTTATGACCTCTAAATAGAACTTCCATCCCTAATGAGGTTTCCCGCTACCTCGATACAAGAACTCTAATGCATATGAGCATAAGTTCCTAAAATAGCTCGATACGTCCCCATGATCTCATCATGCGAGAAACACCCAATAAATCTCCAAAACATATCTATCACATCATATCATAATGTCCCAAATCAATAAACCCAATCGAAGTGGATCAAAACTCCCTCTAGAAAAACCTCACTAAAACAACCCTGTTTTCGAATCGATTCGGCCTGGTCCGAATCGATTCGATCTTAAGGGCGAATCTATTCGCCCCAAATGCGACTCGATTCGATCTAAATGACCTGAGAGACTGTCCCAGGCCGAATCGATTCGTCTGGGGTCCGAATCGATTTGGTCACACAGACCTGGGACTTTGCAACATTTCGAATCGATTCGGAAGGGGACCGAATCGATGCAGCCTGTTCAGTAAGCTACGAAATGGTTCTTTTTCTCCAAAAACCTAAATCTTGAAAACCCCAATTTAATAACTTCTAGCCATTAATCTATAGCCAAATCATTTCCAACATCAAAACCCATCCTATATCTAATATCATCAAGTGATATACCCTTAAACCCATGTATAAACATCAAATACAAGATTTAAACCATAAAAATCCTGGTTTTGGTAAATAACCCAATATTCAATTCTTTTGCCCACAAATTATGAAAGAAACTACACAGATGAATTATTTAGCAAGATTAAACACTTGCCTCAGAATTGTAGGGGTTGAATCATCCTCAAGATCGCGTTTTGGCCGAAAATCTCCAAGCTTTCTCCTATTCTCTCTTCCTTTCTTCTTCTTTCCCTCTTTCTTTCTGTTTCTCTCAAATGAGATTGGCTGATTTCATAATCCTCTTAAACCTTTAAAACAAAATTACCAGTTTTAAATGATAATACACACTTTAAATGACTCATTTACTCAAATTCGAGTCAAACTTACTTAAAAATAATTCGAAACCGAAATAAAACCCAAGGAAAATCATTTCGACTATCTCGACCCATCCGGAATCGATAGCGCACTCAAAATCGTCATCTGGAATACTTTATAACGTCCTCAATTTTGGACCTCAATTTCCAAATCTTTAAATTCTCCAATTAAAATAAATTTTATTTCTCCCAAGAATTAAATTTCTCAGTCCTAAAGTCGCGGGCGGGGTATTATATGGACCTATTTTGTTTGTCCAAAATTATTAGTCCAAGGACTAGACCGTAAAAGCCCCTATATTTAGTCATTAGGACTCTTTTTATTCAGATTTCGTTCATGTAAAAGTTCCTAATCAAGTAGGAACATCTAGGAGAAGAATTTACATATTTTGCACCTTTAATTCAAGAGCTTTTAGAGTTTTTCTTCAACCTTTGATTTCTTCTTGCATGTTCTTGTTCTTCAATCTTGGTAACATTTATTTCGAGTACTTTTATTATTATTTCTCATGTTTAATCTCTCTTTCCAAGAAATTATGAGTTCATGCAACGTAGATAACGTAGTTTTAAATTATGAGTTCATGCAACGTAGATAACGTAGTTTTCACAAATTTCACCATGTTTGGCTAGATTTTTAAGGGTTGGGATGCATGAACCCAACCCGATGTGGTTTGCATGGGTATAAAATTAGTTCTCTAAATTTAAAAATTTATTAGATCATATAGTATGGTGATCACAACCGTTGTAGGACTTTTGATCTCGTTTGCCCTAGGTAACCGGGATGCTTAATAGTGCAACGCGCGTGTAGCTAATATGACACCTCTTTACTCGTCCTTTTCTTACATACTGTGGGGGCTACAATCCCTCATATGTGTAATACTTGGGAGTACTAAAGACCAGGTTTGATCAATTAATTAATTTATGACCAGTTTTGTACTAGGCAACACACTAGGGTTTGGGGGATTGAATTCCTAACCTATTTTTCCTTAGGCATATTAATTCATTCTTAGTTAGTTAATTTTGCTCACGTAGTTAATTTAGTAGTTTAATATAGTTTGCATTTAGTTAGTAGATTTAATCCCATAATCACATAATCATCTTCTCTTACCTTTTTAAAGTCAACTTTAGGATTAATTAACCTACCTTTTGTCATCAAAATGAGATCGTCCTTTTTCCCTGTGGATTCGATACCCAGACTTGCCACTGTACTCCATAAGAGTGCAGTTAAAGTTTAGTTTTTTTTTATTGTGATTAGAAGCCGATAACAACGATTAGCGTATTTACACGGATACTCAGTTTCCACCTCGATCAAAACGGCACCGTTGTCGGGGAATTAGGTAGACTTTAGGTTAGGTTGGTTAATCCCGAATTTGATCAGAAATAAAAAAAATCCAAAAAAATTCAGAAAAATTAAAAAAAAAATCCAAAAATTTGGGTGTCACGTTTTTTAATTGCCCGATTTGAAATGTCTTATTTTAACTCTTATGGTGGCTTTATTTGTTATGATAATAGTGAGGAGGAGGAGGCGCTCAAGACTTATGAACATTGGATGAATATCACTAAAGATGAATATCATAAATACAAGCCTAGTACTAAGGCCATCCAAATTTATCAAAATGAATTGCTTGAAGAAGAAAGGCGTGAAAAAGAGTATCGAGAAAAAAAAATAGTTTTTGGGAGCAAGAGTTAGATGCATTATTTGAAACTAATGATGATTTTTCTTTCGATACTTTTGAAGATGAAGTAAGTTTTCGAAAAAATGAGGAATTCGAGGTGCTAAAACCAAGGAAGCCTACTTTGGAAGAACTCTTTCTTATATGAAAAAAGCAATTTGATGACCTTGCTACTACAGAGTTGAAAATTGGAGCAACTTACAAGGAGTTCAATGATTATTTGGACAGCTTAGAGAAGGTCGAGACTTGTGCTTCACCTAACACTTTTGAGGATGAAATCATTGAGAGTGATCCAAGCTCTTTTGAATCTCAACCTCTTATAAATATTCCAAAATATACTGAGGTTGAAGATTATTTTTCTCCTTCTGTACCCACTATTATCGAACCATTAAATCCATCACAACAACTGGATGAATTTATTGAGGATGTTGATCCGATTCTTGTATGGGAATGTTATTTTGAGATGCTTCATCTTATGGGCCATACACTTGACGTGTCACTCCATCATATCCAATTAAAAAATTTTGGGGAGAAGATTTTTAGGACAAGGACTCTATGCTTGAATTGTTTTCCAAGATGGAATCTTTCTCTTTGTTTGATCCGCTTCCCATACTACTTGAAAAATCTTTGGGACGTGATTTTATTTTTCTTGGATCCCAATGGTACTTGTCCCACTGTGCACTCAAATCCCTCATTATCCCCCTAAAATTTTTAATTGGTGATAGTTCATTTCTTCCTCTTTGTACACGCCTCCCGTTGTTTAAACGGAATTCTTATTTTTCGGGAGGCATGATTTCTAGTGAGGGTACACCATTAATCCCTCAAAGTCAAATTGTATTTTGGGTGGACCCTCAAATTTTTCGACTTCTAGTGTATAACTTATTAGAAGTTCAAATCGTAGGTTGTGCATAATTAGCTTCTTCTTTTTTCCTTTTTCTTTTTTATGGTTTTGAGTAATTAGTTAAAGTTTTTGTTATTCTTTTTATTATGCTTGGTTCCAACATGTTTTGTCGATTCAATGGACTCGTACTCATCGGGGATCGCTCCATTTGGGTAATATCTTTCTTTTCGTCTCTTTATGTTGTATTCTTGATTTGCATTGAGGACAATGCAACATTTAAGTTAGGGGGTGTGGGATATTCTTTCCATTTATTGTTAGTTTCATTGACTCGATCACATGTTCTTTCCAAGTGTGTTTTTTTTCGAAAATTTCAAAAATTTCCAAAAGAATAAATTGAAAAAGCCAAAAATATTTGTCTTCAAAATAAATAAAAATTGGAATTTAAAAGCTTCAAAAATGTCAAAAATTCTTTTTAGTCTCAAATTGTAACACTCAAAATGCACAAAGCCAAAATTGACCAAAGAGGGAAATTGAACAAAAAATTGATGCCTTTACGAGTAAGTGTGGAGATTAACTAACCCGGTGAGATTTCGAACCTATCATTTTTGTGAGTTTAAAAATCAATCCGAGTTAATGGCTAACTCAAGGTTCTTTCAGCGTTTTAAAAAAAAAGTCGTTGATGATCTCTATTCCTTTGTTTTGATCGGTTATGGGGAATGTGTGAGATGTTGTCTCGAAAAGCACACTAAATATATCTCTAAACTTAAACTAATCTCGAGACGAATATGGTAAAGCATTTAGCAATTTGTACAATGTAGTAGGGCCTCGTTTGTTAATAAAAAATATTGGCCAAAAAAATCGTGAAAAATTAACCTTTTTGCAACCCAATTTTAACCTAATAATATATTGTTTTTCTTTTTCATTTGATAACCCGAAAAATCCAATTAGACCGAAATTGTGAAAGTTGAAAATCCTAGAAAAAAAGTCCGAAAAGTGCATAAAAAGGGGCAAGAAAAAAATAGAAGAATGCTCAACAAAAATAGCAAGAAAAAGAAAAATAAGAAAAGAAAAAAAAATTAGAAAAAGAAGAGAAAATGAGCAATAGCCCAAAAAAGCACAAATGGACATCATAAATGAATTTTCCAATTCTGACCTTCCCAACCATTCCCATTTTACCCAATACACCGTTAACCAGAAAAGTCCTAACTCAATTCGAATTGGGAAATTGATTACCGCGCTGAGATCTAAGATACAAAAAGATAATATGAGAGATTAAATGGTGTGAACTAGAGGCGATGTTTCCGTTTCCTTATAACCGTACTCCGATGATGAGATTTTTTTACCTCAAATAGTCCATCTTTCCAATTGTGTGCGTTAACTTGTGTACCATTACATTTACTCTTTATATCACGCATACCGAGAGAAATAGCCACAATCCGAGTGATTCGTTTATGAGTGAATCCGTGATAAATCGAATCAAAGAGAATTTTCGAAAAAGTAACGTAATGATCAATCGATGGAAATTTACGGTTTAATTTTTGGCTTCGCGCACACACACTAGGATTTGATACTCTTTTGAATATGAATTTATGGTGACCATTTTTAAGGAGTTTAAATTGTACAATTTTTAAGTATTTTTATTTTTCTTTGAGTCAAGAACGAATTTTGTGGGTATATTCACTGCAAACCCTTATGAGACACCACTCATCCTACTAGGGTAACCTAGGGGTTTAAAGGCTTGTTGCATACGTTGAATGCAATCGCTTTCCTGCAAAAAAGGTATTCTATCCCAATAAAGTTTTTGAAAGGTCTTTAAATCATACTCTTTTGCTTTTACATTGCTTGGGACGCGCAAAATTCTAAGTTACGGGGGTTTGATTAGGTATAAATTCTTCACATTTATCCCCCTAATTTTGGTATTTTTATGTTCCTGTTCATTGTAAATAGCTTGCATTAATATCATATTTATTCTACTAACCCTTTTTAGCAAGTATTTCATATTTTGTATATCTCTTAATTTTACAGGTATTTCATGCAAGTTAGTGCGAAAAAGATCTCAAAAGAGTGAAAGAAACCAAGAATTGGAGAGTTGAAGGGCTTTATCGTAATTTTGAAGCCTTCTTCCGAAGGTGGGCCCAACTGGAAAGTTGTAGAGATTTCAATTACAAGGAAAATGGAAAAAAACGGCACCTCAATCTGAGCTACGGTGAAGAAGTTATGGTCATTTGAAGTTGAGGAGAAAATGAGGAGAAGTTGAGTTAGAAAAAATGGACCAATCCGTTTTCATAATTAAAAGGATCGATCCGGCCTCTAGAATTCACTGCATCAGGCATATTCAGGGGGTCGATCCAGAAGGGATTGATCCGGTCATTAGTCACGCTCCAGATCCGTTACAAAATTAGTCACGCTTTCTAAGTGTGACAAATTGGTAGATACAGGATTTTTATTTTATCCTTATCTTTTAGCCAAAAGACTTTTATGTTTTGGGGACTCTTCTAAATGAACTCTAGCCTATATATTTAGTCATTAGGACTGTTTTTATTCAGATTTCATTCATGTAAAATCTCCTAATCAAGTAGGAACATCTAGGAGAATAATTTATATATTTTGCACCTTTAATTCAAGAGCTTTTCGAGTTTTTCTTCAACCTTTGATTTCTTCTTGCATGTTCTTGTTCTTCAATCTTGGTAACATTTATTTCCAGCACTTTTATTATTATTTCTCATGTTTAATCTCTCTTTCCAAGCAATTATGAGTTCATGCAACGTAGATAACGTAGTTTTTACTAATTTCACCATGTTAGGCTAGATTTTTAAGTGTTGGGATGCATGAACCCAACCCGATGTGGTTTGCATGGGTATAAAATTAGTTCTCTAAATTTAATAATTGATTAGATAGTGTAGTATGGTGATCACAACCGTTGTAGGACTTTTGATCTCGTTTTCCCTAGGTAACCGGGATGCTTAAGAGTGCAACGCGCGTGTAGCTAATACGACACCACTTTACTCGTCCTTTGCTTACATACTGTGCGGGCTACAATCTCTCATATGTGTAACACTTGGGAGTAATAAAGACCGGGTTTGATCAATTAATTAACTTACGACTAGTTTTGCACTGGGCAACACACTAGGGTTTGGGGGATTGAATTCCAAACCTTATTTTCCTTAGGCATATTAATTCATTCTTAGTTAGTTAATTTTGCTCACGTAGTTAATTTTGCAGTTTAATCTATTTTGCATTTAGTTAGTAGATTTAATCCCATAATCCCATAATCTTCTTTTCTTACCTTTTTAAAGTCAAACTTTCTGATTAATTAACCTACCTTTTGTCATCAAAATGAGATCGTCCTTTTTCTCTTTGGATTCAATACCCAGACTCGCCGCAATACCCCATAAGAGTGTAGTTAAAGTTTAGGTTTTTTGTATTGTGGTCAGAAGCCGATAATAACGATTAGTGTTTTTACACGGACGCTCGATTTTCACCTCGATAAATAACCCTCGCAAAAGTTATAAATTACTAAGTGGGAGATGAATTTTGTCACAAAAAAATTCCACGGTCTCCACCAACGATTTGTAGGTTCTCAATAACGAGAAGGTCCTTCAAAGTGGAATACTAATTATTGTGGTAATCATTGAAGATTTCTTTACGAGTAATTTTAGGCTCATATTCATATGGGTGCCCCCCAAAGGAGGAGTCTATGTGATATGAGACTGTCTAAAATTAGTTGGTAGTATACACTTAGAGAAAAAATTATAGTAGGTTCTATAAAGAGGAATGCTATTATTTTGTGGGACAAAAGTGTCAGCTATTAATTTTATTTGGCATAGTCTTTGCTTAGATGGTAGAATTAAAAGAATTGGCCTGCCTAATGTGATTATGTATAGTAGGTTCTCCAAAGAGGAATGCTATTCGAATGGTAATTGGGATGCTGATGAATTCTTTTTAAAAGGGCGAGGGAACTAACTTTAAATTGAATCCAAAGTTAACTGCTTGTCATAATATGTTCTTTATTATGTGATTATCTAGTTTTAGATGGTAACTCCAATATCCAATCATTTCATACTAAATTTAATATACCTTCTGGCAATAATTAAAAGTGTCGAATTCAAATTGGACATAGTGTTGACGATATATATATATATATAAATTTTCTCAGTGTTTGTCTTGAATAATCACATTATAAGATTTATGTAAGGAAATATGGAATATAAGTGGAAAAGATTAATGGTATGACACAATATGACTTGTTCATTAAGTTAGATATATTGTGACATTAGTATTAATAAGTGTTCGTTGCTTATAATATAATGATTATCTCACATTTAATGATTGATTATTAGGGCATATAGTTAGGAAGGTTGCCATGATTGACTTTGAAAGAAAATTAGTATGATTCATATGACCCTAGTTATAAGTTTATGTTTTGATGTAGATTTCTCATCAGAAGGAACTAGAAATCTAAAGAGGTGAAATTAACAGGGAAACCCACATCAATATCCCCCCCCCCCCCAATAAAATATTTTATCATGATATCATATAAGTATTCAAGTTACTGAAATTACTTAACTTCTTAGCCGAAAGGTTGATAGAAGCTAAAGTCAAATCAGAAACTATTAAGTTGGAATTCACACAGTGGCTAGGTTTCAAAGACAGTTAGCCAATTACGTAATCACAAGTGAATTCACTAAGAGTAGTCATAATACTTGTAGGGGTTAATAAGCTTATCTTATTGAAAGAACAAAGTAGATGCATTTTGTTTGCAAAAAAGTTGAATAATATTTAATGGTTTATTCTACGGTAACCTGGATTGTAGAAACATGAGCCATTAATCATTGATTTCAGGAAATCGGTCAACTAGTTCTAGGTGAATTTATCTACTACTGCGAATTTGTAATTGAAGTGGGAGATGTGAGTCTCAGTTTTGATAAGTAGAGATTAATTTTAAATGATTGCTTATAAGTATGTAAGAATAGAAGGAGCTTTAGTTCAATTTCTACTCTTTTATGGAAGGATATTTGATTATTTATAATAATATATGTGTTGTTAATGGTAATAAACAATACATTCATCTTTTGTACTAAATTGGATAATCATTATAAAATAAATTGCATATTTTGTACACTGTAGTTTTTTAATAATATTCATGATTTATGACTAAATGGATAAGATTATTCTCTATAAACCATAATATATATAGCACCAAATACCCATGTCATATTCTCTAAATGATTTCTAAACTAGTGGAAGGTGGATTCTTACATTCATCTAAAGTGGAGGCACTTCTAGTTAATGAATACGGTTTAGATGGAAAATGATTATGAGGTATTATAGCTATAGAAATATTAGATTTGGTTTATTATGATTTATGCAATTCTATAACTACCTATTCGGGAATTTAATAATTACAAATCAGTAGTTCGAATTTTATCCATGAAGATTATGCCACAAGTTACTTTCAGTAACGGTATTTTAAAGAAAGAAGAATCTGGTTTCTCTCACACGTGATAAGATTCATGATGATTTTTCATAAGATATAGATACACATATGTCAAGATTATTTTCCAAGTCAGTTTACTTTACTCCTATTAAAGATAGTGGATCTCTTTCAACTCAATTCCGGTACTTTATATAATGGGTAGTACAACACTTGTGTGGGAGAAAACTTGAGAAGATGGAACAAGGATAAATATTTAATTATATATTCTTGATCCCATTCCCAAAAGTATTGTTCGGAATAAATGAAGGTCTAATAGGCTTATGGGAACTTCTTTCATACCACCAATATAGGTGAAAACATCACAGGATAAAAACATCAGAGTATAGGTCATAGGTCATTTTATGTCGTGTCATGTGTGGAACCTTGTCAAATTACGGGATCGCAGGATAAAAACGGCTCAGCTGATGTTTTGACAGGGGAAATGTATGTAGGTGGAAAAATCACCGGAGGCGGGAGGACCGCTATTTTTGGTGGGAGTACCACCCATAACGGGAGGACCGCTATCATTTAAAAAGTAAAATTTGTGGAGAATGATAGAATGGGTTAATTTAATTGAATTTACGCTTGGGAGTTGGTAAATAAAAATAATATTGGTGTGGCACATTTTAAAGAAACCTTGCGGGTAGTTAGAAATTTATTTTCGGTGATTAATAACCTTCGTAATTAAAAGATTTTATTGTTATGGTCGATATATATAGCACTATTGTCTGGGTTCAGGGACCCTAATTGAGAAGAGTAACCGGTTTTCATGCTCGGGGCTTTAGCTCGGACACATGCGTTGACTAATCTTTTTTCAGGATTTATTTGGGAGTTACTGCATAGGATTCATTGGAGATCTTTTGGAGGTGCAAATGGATTTATTTTATTGCTTTAGTAGTTAGATTTCTCTTTTCATTCCGTCGTATTATTTATGAGACTACTTTTGAGTTTTTTGGGCCTTTCGGTTCCAAAGTTGTTTTAAGATTTCAGTTGGATTTATTTATTTAATTATTGAGATATTCGAAGATCACATGCGATGGATTTTGATCGCACTTTGGTGTTTTACCAGTTGGATGTCATTTATATTTGGGTTTGATTAAAATAATTTATCTTGTGAACTAAAATTTTTATGTCTCATATCTGTCACGTACTAAGGATGATATTTAATTTACACGCACCCGGCTTAGTTTTGGTGGCGGCCGATGCCAGAATTTAGCGGGGTATGACAGATGGTATCAGAGCTTAGGTATACGACCACCCTCGGGTCTTGGATTTTGGGTCTGTTGTGTTTTTGTAGTGCATATTTGGAGATAGAAATTTTAGATGATCGTTTCGTGTTAGGCATCTAGATTAGATGTGAGATATTGGAATTTTTGGTAACGAGATTATTTTTGGAGATTATGGCCTGATTTTTAAGAGTGAGGCATTCGGCGAATTTCGAGGGAAAAATTCCATTGTTAGTGGGGAAGTGTAACAACTCGCGTATTTTTTGGGGTATTTTTAAAATATAGATGAAAATAATGTTTTTGATAAAATTATTTTTATTGCTCAAATATGTTGAGAATTATTTTTAAAGACGAGAATTTCAAAACGGTTTCGAAATCGGAGTTAAAACGGATTTTATATGGGTTTTTAAATATTTATCCCTTATAAATTTTTTAAGCCGAACTGTCAAAATATCTGGGCGATCGATCGATCAACACCAGGGGACGATCGATCGACCCCAACAGATTTCGTGCGCTGCAAGAATTTTTGGACAGTTTGTTTTGTTTCCAACTCTTATCTTTTTTCCTTATAAATTGGGGCCGTGGGTGGCCATTTTTAAACCATCTTTTGGGACAAAAATATGCAGCAAACATATTTTATTTCCTCTCCTTTTTTATATACGCCTAGCCCCCTTTTATCATGCATTCAACCCTAGTTTTTGGAGGTGTTCTTGGGGCTATTTTGAGGTGGAGCTTGGAGTTGATTTGATGATTCTTGGGAGATGATTTTGATAGTGTAATCTGACTTTTCTGGGAAAAATTATGTTGGGTTCTTTTGGTGGTTTAAGGTATGGGGTTTTACACAATATGCTCCTTAATCTCGCGAGTGTTATTCCCTATGTTTTCTTGTGGTTATTGACTCATATTTGAATTGTTAAATTCCTTTGGAATCTGTAAATTATTTGTTGGAATATAATTTTGATTCATGTGGTATTATATTTGTGTTGAACATGTTGTCATAAGATTTTAATATGGCACTTATGTTGGGCACCCGCCAATATTCCTGTTCTGGCTACTTGATAAAGTATGTCGTGGTATGGTGAGACCTAGTGCCTCGGATTAATGTGTTGTTGATAAATTATAATGATATTAATACTTATGAGATTCGCATTTGAATTGAATACTCGTACTCGTATTGTTATGTTTTATTCACAGCTAATATTTATTGAGAATATTTCATGTCGTATTGTGTACTTCCCCATATTTTCTTTTAGTGGCAAGTTAACACGGATTTTGGGGCGCTATGGAGATTGATTTTTATCTTGGATATTTTGGGAAAAATATTCGAGAATACAAGATGAGAAGAATTGTATTTATTTTTTTGATGTATAGAGCATTGGAGATTAGTTGTATTATTTCGAGAGACTTTGTTGTATTTATTTGAAGAATTGAGATTCGTGGATTCTCTTGTTTTTATTGTGGGTTTTTAGATGCTCTTTACCTTATTATTTGTGGATTTGGTTAGTTTTATCGATAGTAGCGCGTCGCTGGCTCTCCCCGGGCGAGCGGGGTATTACATGAAGATTAAGTGATCAGTCCTTGTAGAATATAAGTCATGTTCACAATCTTAAATGGCGGTGTACACACCATGAGTAGGATTGTAGCACACTATTTTAGTAGGTCTATCTTGATTATGCGAAACGGTATAGTTTTGACTTATTGTGCAAGTATAATTTGTGTGTATTTAATGGGACCAATTAGAGATAATTGTATTTATACTGACTATATAAGATAATGCATATCTCATGGTTATTATAAGTTCTTAAGATCTTAATCCGAACATAATTGATGGACACGTGCATCAATTGTTCATTACTTTGACCTATTGAGTGAGATTCATTTATGGATCAATAAGCTTGGTAGATTGGATAATGGTGATTAGTGTAATGTGAAAGTTAATTATGAATGGAATCCACGTATTCGTATAGATATTGATGATACCCTCTTGATGTAGCTTGTAAAATTTGATTATGTTAAATCCGAACCGTGGATTTAATTATCTGACATATCAAATAAGTTAAGAGGATGGTCTTAAGGAATTTAAGAGAGGTCGATTAAATATAATTTTTGCTAATTTAATTTAATCGACGGGTATCGGTGATCTTAATGTGGGTAGATTATTATGCATTTAATAACGAGGAGCTCGAAATTATAATTTTGAGACATTATACTATAGTGAAATTATTATTCTTTAGTGTAATGAATAATAATTTCTAGAATTATGAAATTAATTATGGAGTTTAATTAGAGTTAATAATTCTGTAGGAAGCTAGTCTCTTATTTCTCTTGGGGGTCTTCGTGCTCGCCTATATAAGCAACCCATTGTCTCCTAATAAGTGTGGGATCAATATAGATCAGAAATATAAATGAAAAAGGAGTGTTAGGGTCGTGATCCTTGGTGCCAACACACTAATGACATGTATTGGCTTAAAGGAATAGTATGGAAGATCACGAGGTTTCTTTCAGACCTCTCATATTGTAAAATCGATTACGGGCAAGTGGTGTGTCCAAAAATTCCGAAAGTAGAACCACGTTGTCCTGACATATGGAGGAAGATTCACAAGAAATTTCAACTCATTTGGAGATCGTTCGTTTCGCCTGCTTCACGTATCTTTGCAGAATGGTGATTCACATAGCAGATCTGACAACACAAATTAGATCTGGAATCGAATTAAGTACAAATCAAGAAGGTGAATTAAATTTTCAAGAAAGTATTATAAATTTTATATATAAAACCTGATATAATAGTTTTGGATTCATGGATATACATATTTGGGTAGGAACACATGATTTCATTTGTCCAAACAAATGCACGACACGTCATCGTATCTACTTGTTAGATCCATAACTTGATAACCGTTGATCGGATGGGGATGAAATTTTTTATGTAGGTTTCATAGGACAAAATATATGAAAACTCATGAAATATCTTATTTTGACACGTTAAGATTTTTGAAAAAAATCATTTAGATTTTAAGGTTGTCACACCATTAGATTTACGACACGGATCGGATGAAAAAGCTATTACTTAGGCCGTTTAATACAAGATTAAATTATTTAAGTAACTCCGAACTATTTTTTGAGGAAACCCTTTTCTTGAAAATAAAACAGATTAACACAAGATGTGTTTAATAAAACATCCACAAGATCTGTTCAAGATTAGTTAACTAGTTTTGCAAAACAAAACTAAAATGTTTAAATCAGTACACCAGCAAGAATGAGATGGGGAGATGTAGAAAGATTAAGGACAATGCATTTTTAACGTGGTAAAACCTCACCCAACTGAGGAAACATCCACGGTGACTTCTAAGTCATAAACCAAAAATCCACTAAAACAAAATATACAAGTTACAAACTATTTAACACACATTCAAACAAATCAGACCTATATAAGTTTAGAAATGTACCCACTAGTTTGATTCTAACTTCTCTGCAGTTCTGATGTTGATGTGGCTTTCCCAGTTTGCTAACTTCTCCACTTTGTTCCAGTCTTTACGTCGACTCTTTGAAGATTCAAGATCTTATAACCAACACCTCTGTGTTGTAGTGTGTCAAGTGTTTGTGATGGTGCTCTAACACATGCATGCACGCACGCACACTTATTTTATACAAATAGTCCTATACAATTACAAATCAGATCTATATGCTGTGATTTTCAGTTTCTCTCTTCTTAGGAAACAAAAGAACTTTGTTTGGACTTTTAATTAATCTCGAAATCCAAGGTTACCTTTCTCGTAAGACTATCAAGGTCATATCCAATTTCAGAGGGATTTGAAAATGATTTTGAAATTGGAAACCACCAATTGCGATTCCAACTAGGTCAGAAGTCTTGTTTCAAAAGAACTAGAAACAGAAAATAATTTTTTGATTCTAGAGTTGTGAAAAACATTTAAAAAAATAATCAACGAAGTTATTTCTCAAGATGAGAAACTAAATATGTATATCTAAGTGTAATATAACATAAAATGACAAGATCTATAATTTCTATAAAAGAGAAATACAGATCTAACCTAACTGTTTAAGTTGGACAGAAGATCTCAAACTCAAGAGGATATAAACCACGAAAAGGATTTCAAACCAACTCAAAAAAAACTCTCAAACACTCAGGTTTGGTTTTGATTTAAACTGACTTTGAAAAATGAGTTTAGGGTTTGAAGGTTAGGACAATTTAGGGTTCCTTTCTCTCTCTCTGGTTTCTCTTTTCTCTTTCTTCTCTCTCTTCTCTCCTTTTCTCTCTCTAGACGAAATGCCAAAAGTCTTCTAAAGGCTGAGGGTAAGGCTCCTTTTATGGGGAGAAAGGAAGGATCGAGAAGGTCTGTTCAAAACCAAGGGCAGAGATGAGTTCAATGACTTTTGACCTTGATCCAACGGTTTAAGATCAGCGGTGGATTAAACGTCCTCTGATTGGTCCAGAGAGGTTCACATGGATTGGTATCAAACGCATGCAGAGCGTTGATAACAATGATCCAAGGGCTGAGATTAGACAAGGGTTATGTGTCTACAAATAAACACAAATGAGGACGTTATAAGGATGACAGGTGTAGGGCTGAGATTGGATCTTACACAAGTGTTTTAAACTTAATTACACAGGCACCCTTAATTCTCAAGCGATTTTGGATCCTACCCAAATCAAATTCGAGGTATGAAAACATAAAATCAGTAATTACAAAATGACCCCAAAAGCTTTATAAACTACATTTTAACTTCCAAAAAATTATTTAAATTTTTTTTAAAATTCCCAAACCATTATTAAAACTAATTTTAAATGGGATTAAACACACACAACTCTCACACAATCATTTTATGAAATTTATATGGAATGAATGCAATCCTAAAGTGTGTGGATGATTGAGAATATACCTTTAAACAATCAATGAAGAGGAATAAGGAGTAGAGTCTGAGGCTTTTTAAGATCTAGGGAATGGACTCAATTTTGTCACTATTTCCAAACTATATGAGCACTTATACAATGTAGACTGAAGTGAGTCAAGAGTATAAGGTGCTTCAATCTCCCCTTTTGGAAAGATGAGGCAAAATCTCCTTTGAGTCATCTAGGACTCGTAGGGCTACAACAAAATAAGGAAAAACCTATTCCTATACAAAAATTCTATCTACCCATTTTCTAGAAGATAAAATTACATAACTCAACTAATTACAAAGCAATACCCTAATAACATCTGTTGAAAACGACTGTACATAATCCTTCAAGTAATACTAAGATCAAGATTTTTAGAAATATGTACAAAAAACTGAACTCATACGACTCAAATTTCTCCCCCATTTTGTCTCAAATGGACAAAGGGAATATTACTTAAGTCATAGGAGTTTATTCAGCACAAAGCATTCTTATCGATTTATGCAAAGTAAGAAATCTATTATAATCCAAAGGTTTGGTAAACATATCTGCGAGTTGCAAATCAGTAGGAAGATAATTGATTTCTAATTCCTTAGTCTCAACTAATTCGCGTATAAAATGATGTCTAATTTTTATAAGTTTTGTTCGCGAGTGTTGAACAGGATTTTTAGAGATATTTATCGCGCTTTGATTATCACAATAGAGATGTAATTGAACTTCTTAAATACCATAATCACTTAGAATTTGATTAAGCCAAAGTAATTGATCACAACAACTTCCAGCGGCTATGTATGCAGATTCAACTGTTGATAGAGAAGTGCAGTTTTTTTTCTTACTACTCCATCCTACCAAATTATTCCCGATATAGTAACATGCTCCTGATGTGCTCTTACTATCATCAGTACACCCAGCCCAATCGGCATCAGTGTATCCTTTTATAGTACTAGGAGTATCATTGGTGTACCAAAGTCCTAAATTTAGAGTGCCTTCTATGTATTTAATGATTCTTTTAACACAAACTAAATGGCTCTCTTTAGGGTTATTTTGATAACGGGCACACACACAAACAACATACATAATATCAGGATGCAAAGCAGTAAGGTATATCAAGGTTCCTATCATACTACGATACAGAGTTAGATCTGTGGATTTACCACTCTCATCCTTAAATAATTTGATCGTAGTACTCATGGAAGTTTTAGCATCTTTTGCACTTTCAAGGCCGAATTTTTTTACAATCTCTAAAGCATATTTAGATTGTGAAACAAATAAACCTTATGAATTATGTTTGACTTGAAGACCCAGGAAAAATTGTAACTCCCCCATAAGAGACATTTGAAATTCACTATACATAATTTCAGAAAAATATTTAACTTCTGAAGGGGAAGTGGATCCAAAAATGATATTATCGGCATAAACTTGAGCTATAATGATATGTTTGTCAAAATGTTTGATAAAAAGAGTTTGATCATTTCCACCTCTCTTAAAACCTTCGTCTAAGTGGAAGTTGGAAAGACGCTCATATTAAGCTCTTGGCACTTGTTTTAGGCCATACAGAGCCTTTTTAAGACGATAAACATGGTTAGGAAACCGAGGGTCGATAAACCCTTTGGGTTGTTCAACATAGGTCTCTTCAGTCAATATTCCATTAAGGAAGGCAGATTTGACATCCATTTGGTAAAGCGTAAAATGTAAATAACAAGCTATTACAAAAACAAGAAGAACAGATTCTAAGCGAGTAACAGGGGAAAAAGTCTCGTTAAAATATATTCCTTCAATTTGAGAGTATCCTTGAGCAACTAATCTGACTTTGTTTCTAATGATTATCCCACTTTCATCAGATTTATTTTTAAATATCCAATGTGTTCCAATAACCTTTTTGTGATCAGGCCTGAGTACAAGATACCAAACATCATGAATGACAAATTGAAGTAGTTCTTCCTGTATGGAAGAAATCCAATGAGGGTCATTCAATGCCGCATTTACATTCTTTGGTTCCACAAGGGAAAAAATATGCATAATGAGCATAGTTTCTTAACTGAGATCTTGTACGTACAGGCTCACTAGGGTTACCAACAATGTTATCTATGGTATGATATTTAGAAACCCATTTGGGTACTTCATATGTCTTAATTGGTAAAGAATCATCTATTTCTGGAGAGTCATTTTCTAAAATATTTTCAGACTCTTCCACAATACTTGGTTCTCTTGTCTTTCTTTTAATAGTAATGTCACTTAGAATAACGTTTATGGATTCCATTAAAGTTTTTGTGCGAAGATTATAGACACGGTACGCTCTACTGTCAGGAGAATATCCTAGAAAGATAGCTTTATCACCAAGAGTCTCGAATTTGGATAAGTGTTCTCTGTTTTGCAGACATAACACGTACTACCAAAGGTTCTAAGGTATTTAAGATTGGGATTTTTCCCATACCTAAGTTCGTAAGGAGTTTGTTTGGAATTCTTCCTAAGAGAGATCCTATTGATGATGTGACCAGCAGTACGAATAGATTCTACCCAAAATACTTAGGCAGACACTTGGCATGAATCATAACACGTGCCATCTCTTGAAGAGTACGATTCTTTCTCGCAGTAATTCCATTTTGTTGAGGAGTCTTAGGACCACTAAACTCATGTTTGTAACTATTATGGTCACAACACTATATAATTCTGGTATCTTTGAATTCTCCACCTCTATCACTGCGAATTTTATTTACTTGAGTGTTCATCTCATTTTTAATCCGAAGAAGAATTTTCAAAAAAGTTTGGAAAGTATCAGACTTTTGTTTTAAGAAGTCCACCCAAGTAAATCTGGTGAAGTCATTAACCATAACTAGAATGTAACTATGTCCACAGAGACTAACAGTGCGAGAGGGACCCATTAGGTCCATATGGATGAGCTCCAAGGGTGTAGAGGTAAGGATATATTTAACTTTCTTATGAGGTGCCTTAACAATTTTTCCTTCTTGACAGGATCCACAGATAATGTTAGAAATAGGTTTGATCTTTGGAATTCCCCTAACTATTTCTTGTGAAGACAATCTACTAAGGTTATCATAATTTATGTGACCCATCCTATTGTGACATATTTCATTATCATCCATTATGGCAATGTTACAGACCTCAGTACTAGTTTGGACAGTATAACAATTGTCAGGAGTCCTGAGTCCTGTAAGAATGCACTCACCTTTTTCATTTAAAATTTTGCAATTATTCTTTGAAAAGGTGACAGTATGATTTGAGTCATAGAATTGCGAGATACTAAGTAGATTAGCCTTAAGACCTTTTACTAGAAGGACATTTTCAATAACAGGCATTCCGTCTTCTTTAAGTGTTCCTTTACCAATGATTTGAGATGATACAGCATCACCAAAAATGACTTTCCCCCCAGCAAAGCTGGTTTTGTTTAAAAGTTTTGTATCACCACAAGTTATGTGTTTTGAACACCCATAGTCTAAGTGCCATCCAGAAGGAGTGTGTTAAGCTTTTAAAGCAGTAATCACAATGTTACACTTCATCTGGGGCAATAGCTCATCTTTTCTAACCCAAATAGCTCTTGTTTTTATTTTACGCTTATTTGCTCATATTTGATAAAATTTGCGAGAATTACATTTTTGCTGAAAAATGTTTTGCGCATGAGTTTAAATTTTATGGAAAATATGAGCATTTGGTTTAGGAAAGTATCAATGAATCCTTCTTGCAAATGATCTTTTAGGTTTGGTCTTTCTCTTTCTATATTTAGAGTTTTTGTCTGGTTGTCGAGGCATGACATAATTGTTACGGCTTCTCCTAGAGTAGTTAAAGTTTTGGTATAAAGGAGTATTACAGACAGGTTTTACTAAACGTCTAGAGTAGCAACCTTCAAAATAATGACCGTATATGTCACAGTATGAGCAATAAAGATTGATTGAGTAGGGTATCTCCTTAGGAAAGTCTCTAAACATAGGTTTCATGGGATTTTGATGTTGAGCCTTATTCCTAGGGAGTACAATTTGGAACGAAGAAACACTCTTCCTAATTAGAGGGAAGATGTATTTAGCCTTAGGTTGACTATCACACTTAGAGTAACTTGCTTCCCTAATATCAAACTTTTGTTGTTTTTCATCAAACTCATCTTTTAGGGAATGAAAATCTGGACAAGTTTCTATAGGTCTTTTGCCTCATGATAAAAACTTGATTGATTCAAAGTTTTTAGTTTATGTCTTTAAATTAGGGCAAAACCCTATTCCAGTTCGATCATCAGAATTAGTTTTTGAATCAGCAGCAAAACCATCAAAACAGTTGGAATTATTTTCAAATTTTGTAATTTTTTTGAAAACAGTTGCTATCTTTTTTTTAGATTGTTCCAATTCTAATAATGTCCCCTTATATTTTTTCTCCAGAGTTTCATTTGTTTCAATCAAATCTTTCAAATTTTGATAAAAAATTTTGACTTCATTCTCATGAGTTAGATATTGGGTAATATACTCTTCAGCATTAAGTTTAACCATTAGAATTAGGTCTTCTAGTTTCTTAGTGAGGTTTTTAACAGTCTTCTCTAGTCTAGAGATTTTCTTGAGAGCTTTTGCATAAAGTGTGTGAATATCAGGGAGGTCTTCAGTGTCCTAATCACTAAGTGTAGTGTGTGACGTGACCCCTAAGGATTCATTTCTTAAACTCACACACACATTGCCATCGTCATTATCGCTTTCCCTTTGACTCACACACCCCGTTGTATAACTAGCAATATTATCAGAAATTAAAGCATCTAAACCAATAGCAATATGATTCATAACAGCAGAGGTAGAGCTACTAACATCATTCTCATACATAGGCACATGCATATCATCATTATAAACTATCTTGGCAAATAAAGACATGAAAGGATAAAAAACATAATATGAATCAGGTTCCTCATTTTCATAATCACTTGAATCATCCCATGTTTTGCAAATGTTGGCCCTAGTATGTTTATTAGTCATTTTAAATTTAACTCTACAGTCTTGTGCTATATGACCTAATTTACCACACCTAAACATTCAATGTTCTTGAAGTCTTTGTTAGGTCTCGTATGAATGTCCTTTTGATGTTTTTCTTGACCTTTCTCATGAGGTTTGTAGTTAGACTGAGTTGGATAATTTGGCTTGCCTTGTCTGTTTGCCATTTTATTTCTAAATTTGATAATTTTCTTAAACTGTTTTAACATCAAGGCAATTTGATTATCCAAACTATATCTATCACATTCCTCATCAGAGTCATCATTGGAAATAGTAAGCTCAAGTTTCATCAACTTAGAGGAAAAACTCAAATTAGAACTAGTCTGTTTCCTATGGGACTGGGTCAATTGTTTCTTAAATTCTAATTCCATTTCAACAGTTCTCAGTTTACTACTGAGTAATTCAGGAGTGATATTTTGATCACTCATTTCCTCAATAGCATATCTTTTATTATCAAATTTATGTGGTATTGATCTTAGAATTTTAGAGACAATTGCATGTCTATCATAAGTTATCCCATTAGCATATAATTTGGTCACAATGTCAGTCAATTTCATGTAAAAGTCATCAAAAGATTCAGAGTCTGACATAATTAAAGAGTTATACTGCTGGACAAGCATCTGTGTTTTAGCAGCCTTAACTCTAGTGTCACCTTCATGTGCAGTATTCAGTGTATCCCAAGCTTCCTTATAAGTGGCACAAGATGAGATCCTTTTGAACTCATGTTCATTTATAGACATAAAAATAGCATTCTTGCCTTTGTTATTGTTTCGAGAAACTTTCTTCTCTTCTTGAGTGAATTCACTTAACACTTTCTTAATCCTCTCATTACTTCCTTCAGTGGATGGTTTTGTAGGACAAGTATATCCATTTTCAACAATATCCTATACATCATCTCCCAAGGTTCCTTGTATGAAAGCAACCATCCTTATTTTCCACTAAGCAAAGTTGTTTCCATCAAAGAGATGAGGTCTAGTCAAATTACCAAATCTTTCATTTTTCTAGTCCATTGTTTGATTTTAAGAAAATAATTTTAGAAACAAAAGATCTTTTAAAAAGAAATTTCTAAAGCTCTGATACCAATTGAAAAAGATGTTACTTAGGCCGTTTAATACAAGATTAAACTATTAAAGTAACTCCGAACTGTTTTTTGAGGAAACTCTTTTCTTGAAAATAAAACAGATTAACACAAGATGTGTATAATAAAACATACACGAGATCTATTCAAGATTAGTTAACAAGTTTTGAGAAGCAAAACAAAAATGTTTAAATCATCACACCAGTAAGAATGAGATGAGGAGATATAGATAGATTAAGGGCAAGGCATTTTTAACGTGGTAAAACCTCACCCAACTAAGGAAACATCCACGATGACTTCTAAGTCACAAACCAAAAATCCACTAAAACAAAATATATAAGTTACAAACTATTTAACACACATGCAAAAAAATCATATCTATACAAGTTTAGAAATGTACCCACTGGTTTGATTCTAACTTCTTTGCAGTTTTGATGTTGATGTGGCTTTCCCAGTTTGCTAACTTGTCCACTTTGTTCCAATTTTTACGTCAACTCTTTGAAGATTCAAGATCTTATAGCCAACACTTATGTGTTGTAGTGTGTCAAGTGTTTATGATGGTGCTCTAACACATGCATGCACACACGCACACTTATTTTATACAAACAGTCCTATCAAATTACAGATCAGATCTGATTGTTGTGATTTCAGTTTCTCTCTTCTTAGAAAACAAAAGAACTTTTTTTGACCTTTTAATTAATCCTGAAATCCAATGTTACCTTGCTCGTAAGACTGCCAAGGTCATATCCAATTTCAGAGGATTTTGAAAATGATTTTGAAATTGAAAACCGCCAATTGTGATTCCAACTAGGTTATAAGTCTTGTTTCAAAAGAACTAGAAACAGAAAATAATTTTTTTGATTCTAGAGTTGTGAAAAACATTTAACAAAATAATCAACAAAGTTACTTCTCAAGATGAAAAACTAAATATGCAAATCTAAGTGTAATATAACATAAAATGACCAGATCTATAATTTCTATAAATAAGAAATACAGATCTAACCTAAATGTTTAAGTTGTACACAAGATCTAAAACTCTAGAGGATATAAACCACGAACAGGATTTCAAACCAACTCAAAAAACTCTCAAACACTCAGGTTTGGTTTTGATTTAAACTGACTTTGAAAAATGTGTTTAGGGTTTGAAACATGGTTAGGACGATTTAGGGTTCCTTTCTCTCTCTATGGTTTCTCTTTTCTCTCTTTTCTCCCTTTTTCTCTCTTTAGATGAAATGACAAAAGTCTTCTAAAGTTTGAGGGTAAGACTCATTTTATAGGGAGCAAGGAAGGATCGAGAAGGTCTGTTCAAAACCAAGGGCTGAGATGAGTTCAAGGACTTTTGACCTTGATCCAACGGTTTAAGATCATCGGTGGATTAAACGTCCTCTGATTGGTCTAGGGAGGTTCAAAGGGATTGAGTTCAAATGCATGCAGAGCGTTGATAACAATGATTAAAGGGATGAGATTAGACAAGGGTTATGTGTCTACAAACAAACACAAATCAGGCCGTTATAAGGATGACAGGTGTACGGATGAGATTGGCTCTCACACGCGTGTTTTAAACTTAATTACACAGGCACCCTCAATTCTCAAGCGCTTTCGGATCCTACCCAAATCAACTTCCAGGTATGAAAACATAAAATCAGTAATTACAAAATGACCCCAAAAGCTTTATAAACCACATTTTAATTTCCAAAAAACTATTTAAAAATTCTTAAAAATTCCCAAACCATTATTAAAACTAATTTTAAATGGGATTAAATACACACAACTCTCACACAATCATTTTATGCAATATATATGGAATGAATGCAATCCTAAAGTGTGTGGATGATTGAGGATATACCATTAAACAATCAATCAAGAGGAATAAGGAGTAGAGTTTGAGGCTTTTTGGAATCTAGGGAAAGGACTGAATTTTGTCACTATTTCCAAACTAGATGAGCACTTATACAATGTAGACTCAAGTGAGTCAAGAGTATAAGGTGCTTCATCGGTGTCATGCAAAAGAGATAAATCTCTACAGTTCAAGCTAGAAGGAACTGCAAAGGTATGAGATCTTTATTCTACTATGTAGATACACCATAATAATTATTTTTTAACACCCAATTTTTATATAAATCAAATGATCTAGTATTTTAATTTAAGTCCTCCGACAATTGGTATCGGAGGAGGATTTTGATTTACATGGTAATTGGGAAATCCATGTTTTCCATCAAAATCTATCTAAACAATTTAGTTTTAATCTTGAATTAGTCTTGAATGAATGTTAGATCTAGTATATAATTTTTTTTGCAGAGATTCATAAGTTTCGTCCCTCCATTATGATCTGATTCATATTTATTAATTTTATCTGATTGGATCCTACGGTCGTTTATGCATAGTTATTTTTTGGTCTTCGATTGCGTAAAAAATAATTATTTTTTATTTTTAGATCATTAGATCTAGTTGTAATTATTACATGTAATTATTTTTGGTTCGTCGAAATCTACATCGATTGTTGAGCCGGACACCGAAGGGAATTTTAGGGACGAATAAGATTTATCGGACAATAATTTTAAAAGTTATGGTGGAATCTTATTGTGTTCTAAAGGACCATGGGAGTGTGAGTTAGTGATTATGGCATCACTTGAAAGTGTCACGTTACATTTCATAGTCATACTAGGTGCCGTGGGGAAATGGTGCGATGGTGCAGTTATGTGTTGTTTTGGCACGAGCAACCTCCCGAAGTATTTTAGTGGTGGTGGCATAGTATGGTTAAATTTGACTCAGCCTAGATTTCCTACTTGGTATGGTTCCTTACATGGGAAGGATTCTTAGAGTCACTGATTTTTTGAGATAAGGAATTAGGTACCATAATGGAGAGGGACCTATTTTAGTTTCTTATTGTTTATGAATTGTATCACTTACTTTTCTTATTATTTTGTGATTGTGGTTCTTGTTTAATATTTATGTTACATTTAATGGTGTGCTAAAATTAAATAATTTTAGCGGATCCATTAAATTGGACAACATGGACAAATATTATTGGACCCGACCTTAGATCATGGGTTTCTTCAAAAATAATTTTTTGGTGGTTCATTTTTGTGGGTACCTCGATTTGTCACTTTAGCCCAGACAAGAAGCCCAATTAAACACGACTTAAAGTCTAAAGGCGCCGCACCTCACCTAATTCAGTTTTGACCCAGTCAGTTCCTAAAATCTCTCTTCAGAGATACTTTAGGGATTGTGGGCTAACGTGTGGGATTCCCACTCATCCACTCTCCAAAATAACATTTATATAACAGACCCTCCGCCCGGGGAAAAGGGCATGTATTATTTTTCGAAAAACACTCCCCGGAGTAAAGAGAAATAATATACAGAGAGCACCACCATGGACATAGGCCTTCTTGTCGAACCACGTACATCCTGTGTTGTGTGTGATTGTCGTTCTTTTCAATTCTTTATTTATTCTGGTGATTGCCTTTTTTTGTTATTTTGTGATGAATTTATTTATCACCACAATTGGCGCCGTCTATGGGAAATGATTGTTTTCCATTAAGAAAGCCTTCACCAAAAAAGAATTTGGAATGTCTAGTCATATCAGCAATAGCCCTCAAGCAGGGGATATTCAAGAGCAGCCTGCCCCTCGCAGGATTAGATCTGAAGTTTGACGTTCAAATCCTAGGGCTCGCCCTGAATGGCAAGTCTCGGAGGAGAACCAAGGGCCAACCAGGTCCACACAAGGCTCTAGGCTAATTGACGGCTATGAGGCTAGGCTCCAAGAGCAAGAGGAAGCCACTCACAAGCAAGAAGCTGAGAATGCTCGTCTCAAAAGATGATTGGAGAGAATGGAGAGAGAACTCCATCGTAGCACCAAGCAATGTCAATACCACACTCCTAGCGCTCAGACGAGTAAATCTCGGAGCTGAAGAAGGAGCCCTAGACGTGGATCTCAAAGTCCTGAGGGACACAGATCATATGATGACTTTCTCGAGCAACAACAACCAGCTCACCGTTATAGGAGCCCAGCTCAAGGAAATGATGACATATGAAATCTGGTCCGAAGAGAAATGGACCAACACCCAGCACATCGAGGTGCCAGATCGACCAGAGAGCTATCCAGGCGAGCTCTCAGGACCCAGACGAAATCCCCTTTCTCAAGGGAGATAGAAGAAGAAGAAGACCCCAAAAAGTTCGCGATCCCTAGATTCAAAATCTACGACAGAAAGACTGATCCTATCGACCATGTTAAATAGTACAAGTAGGCCATGACCCTCTGGAACCATAAGGATGCCCTAATGTGCTGAATATTTCCATCAAGCTTGCACGATGTGGCCCAGAAGTGGTTCGAGAGACTCCCTCATAGATCCATCAGGAGCTTCGAGTCCCTGGCAGAGCTCTTCACAACTCGCTTCATTACCAACAGCTTCCATCCAAAGAGGATGGATGCCTTGTTGACAATGAAGAAAATTCCCCAGGAGAGCCTCCGGGACTATGCAAAAAGGTATTGGGAGTTATTCAACGAGGTCGAGGACTGCTCAGAGCAGGTCACTATGGCATATTTTAAAATCTACCTACCTAACTCCTGCCTCCTGTATCAGTCCCTCACTAAGAAAGAGGCAACGACCATCGACGACCTAATGGATCGTATTGAAAAATACGCCAAGGTTTAGGATGTGACCCGTCTTAGTGCAGGGGAAAATGGTCGCACCAAGTTCACTGGCAAAAGCAGCGATAAGGTTAAGAACTAGAATAAAGGAAGCAATAATGGGGGCAAGAGCGGCTCCAAGAACGGGAATAAAAGTGATGCTTCAAAAGCATTTCAGGCAGTGAACATTATCTTTAGAGAACCAATCTACAAGATCCTAGCGAAGATCAAGGATGAGCCATTCGTCAAGTGGCCCAAGAAGATGGGAGGAGACCCCTTAAAGAAGAACAATGCGCTAATATGCACTTTTCACAAGGAAGGCGAGCACAAAACTGAGCACTACAAAGCTCTTAAGTATCACCTTGAAGAATTAGCCCATACTAGGCACCTAAACGAATTTATGGAGAAGAAGGAATAAAAAGTCGTTGCCAACAGAGACACAAGACCCAATAACGTGGTTGAGGAGGATACTGTCCATGAGTTCGTAGTGATTCATGGAGAATTGTACCTAAAGGAAATTCAAGGAAATTCAGCTCGAATGGAAGTTAAAAATCTTACGGTAGTAATGCAAGCTTTTCATATCGATCCAGCTAAAACACGGGCAAGGAAGCATCAGTGAGCAGATGATGTCGACTACATCAAACACATTGTGTTCACAGATTAAGATTTTATGGGAGTAAGGACCCCACATCAAGATGCCTTGATCATTACACTCAGGATAGCTAACTACGACATCAACAAATTACTCGTCAACCAGGGTAGCTCATCCAAAATAATGTATCTCGATCTATTCAGAAAGTTAAAGTAAAGCGTAGCTGACTTGAAGGAATCCATCATCCCTCTAATTGGCTTCGCTGATAAAGTGACCATCCCTTTGGGAAAGATTCTACTACCAGTAAGGGCAGGAAGTGTCTCCAAGATGATCGAGTTTTTGGTGGTTGACATTGACTCGCCCTACCAGGCCATCCTTGGCAGAGGATGGCTACATGCGATGAAGGTCGTCCCGTTCACTTACCACCAGAAACTCAAATATGTGACTGAGTGAGGAGTAATGGAAATCCATAGAGATCAGGCGATGGCAAGAAAGTGCTTTATAGTAGCCATCCGCCTAAGGGCGGAGAAGAAGGTCAAGAAAGCCAAGGAGAAAGATGAAGAACAGGAAGGTTTGATGCCTTTAAAATAGCAGTTAAAATATGGAAGACCTGGAGTTGAGGAGACCAGGCTCCTCCCCTCTGAGCGGGTCGTGGAGAACCTGGAGGAGGTCACAGTCGGGGCAATAATTAAGATAGGATGTTCTTGATCAGAACCTCTCTCACAGATCGAGGGAAAAAGTAATTACCATCACTTTTGTAAAAAAACTTGGACATTTTCACGTGGGAACCCTACGAGCTGCCCGGGAGTGATCCCAACGTGGTTTGTCATCAGTTGCACGTTGACTCGACCTTCAAACCAATAGCACAAAAAGCACGACGAACTGTACCCGAGAAAGACAAGGATGTGGAGAGAGAAGTGGAGAAGCAGCTGGATGCAGGATCCATACGGGAAGTTCAATTCCCTAAATGGTTGTACAACCCAGTAGTGATTCCAAGGAGCAATGGGAAATGGAGAGTTTTTCTTGACTTCACTGACCTTAACATGGCATGCCCTAAGGACAGTTTCCCTCTCCCAAAGATCGACCAATTGGTGGACGCCACAACATCTCATAAAAGAATGAGTTTCCTGGATGCATACTCCGGGTACCACCAGATTTCTTTGTACGTACCAGATAAAGATAAGACAGCGTTCATCACCACCGTCGGATTATATCGTTACAAAGTTATGCCCTTTGGGATAAAAAATACAGGGGCGACCTACTAGAGGATGGTCATCAAAATGTTTAAAGACAAAATAGGAGATACCATGGAGGTCTACATCGATGATACGATCTTTAAGAGCAGGCATAAAGAAGACCACCTCTCAGACCTATCAAGGACCTTCAAAATCCTCGAGAAATACCGAATGAAGCTTAACGCAAGTAAGTGTTCCTTCGGCATCCAGTCAGGAAAATTTCTTGGGTACTTTGTTAGCAAGAGAGGCATTGAAGCCAACCCAGACCAGATTGACGCAATCTATAGGGTGCATCCCCCCCACACGATAAGAGACGTACAAAACTCACAGGCATGCTCACTGCCTTGAATTGGTTCATCTCGAAGTCATCCGAGAAGTGCCAGCCATTCTTCCAGCTATTGAAGAAAAGCAAAACTGTGGAGTGGAACTAGGATTGCTAAAAAGCATTAGAGGAGCTCAAAGCTTATCTCAGCACACCACCCTTGCTTATAATACCTCAAGAAAATGATTCCCTGTACCTGTACCTTGCAGTTTCCAGCCACGCTGTCAGTTCTGCACTGGTATACGAAAGAACGAGAATCCAGCACCCAGTCTACTACGCGAGCAAGACCCTCTTAGATGCCAAATAACGATACCTACCACTAAAAAAGCTTTCATTTGCACTAGTGGTAGCCTCGAGGAAATTGAAGCACTACTTCGAAGCTCAGTCTATCATCGTCCTTACATCTCGCCCCCTTAAAGCAGTCCTGTGAAAAGTAGATCTGTCCGGTAGACTATCCAAGTGGTCAGTCGAACTCGGGAGATTTGACATTTAATTTCAGCCAAGGAATGTAATCAGGGGACATGTCCTCACTGTCTTCATCGCAAAATTCACAGGAGAACATCCTCATAATCAACTTTAACCCATTGTTCAGAAGGAAGATCACTCATAGCAAGGTCTTTGGCGACTGTTAGTTAACGGAGCCTCTAATTCCAAAGGGATAAGAGTGGGCATTATGGTGGTCACCCTAGAAGATACAATCCTCGAGCGAAGAATCAGTCTTGGATTTGAAGCCTCCAAAAACAAAGCAGAGTATGAAGCATTGATAGTAGGCTTGCAGAAGTCACAAGCATTGGGTGCAAAACAACTTCAGGTGTTCGACGACTCCCAGTTGATCTCTAATCAGATAAGTGGAGACTTCAACGCGAGGGATGAAAGAATGGCGGCCTACCTCGCCACAGTGAAAAAGTTAATGTCTAACTTCGAATAGGTCAGCGTCCAACGGTTTCCTAGAGGACAAAACAGTCATGCTAACGCCCTAGCGGCCTTAAGCTCAGCGATCAATTGTGACTTGAAGAGAACAATTCCGATCGACTTCCTCGCCCAGCCGAGCATTAACTAGAGTGACAAGCAGTGAGATGCAGGTCATATTCTTCGGATTGAACCAGCCCCCAGTTGGACCTGAGGTATTATTTGAAAGGCGGTGCCCTACCAGAAGATAAAAAGGCCGCACATCAGATAAGAGTCAAAGCTGCTCGCTTTTACTTATTTCCTAAAGGCAGACTGTATAACAGGTCTTTAACCGGTCCATAGCTCCAATGCGTTCACACAAAGGACGTCGATGAAGTTCTCCATGAGCTCCATGAGGGAATTTGTGGAAGTCATATTGGGGGCAGGTCACTAGCCTTTCGAGCAATGAAGGAAGGATACTGGTGTCCGTACATGAAAAAGGATTCTGGGATATATGCTCACAAGTGAGAGAAATGTCAAGTACACGCTCCTATGGTTCACCAGCCTACCAGCGGCCTAAACTCACTTACCAGTCCCTGGCCTTTAGTTTAACGGGGAATGGACATCATGGGCCCTCTCCCTACTGCTGCCGGTAATAGAAAGTATTTATTAGTCGTCATAAATTACTTCACCAAATGGATAAAGGCAGAGCCGTTGGCAAACATCATAGACGCGGATATAATAAGGTTCGTATGGAAGAACATTATCACTCGCTTTGGGATCCCCATGACCATCATCATTGATAATAGAACCCAGTTCGAGAGTGGCCTCTTCCAGGGTTTCTGCAATGACCACGGAATCAGACACCATTTCAGCTTGGTGGTATACCCCCAGAGCAACGGGCAAGCTGAAGCTTCAAACAAAATAGTGATTGAAAGATTGAAGAAGCGTTTGGAGAGAGCTAAGGGGGCATTGGTGAGAGATCTACCACATATCCTATGGGCTTATCGCACTACCCCACGACGACTAACCGGGAAAACACCATTTGCACTGACATATGGTATGGGGGAATTCATACCCTTAGAAGCTGTCCTCCCCACCATGAGGTCCACCCTGGTCGACCAAGGACATAACGATGCACCATTACTCGCTGAACTGGACCTAGCTGACGAACGCAGAGAGCTGGATCTAGTGTAACTAGTAGGCTATCAGCAACTGCTAGCTAAGTACTACAACGAGAAGGTCAATCAAAGGGCATTCCAAGATGGGGACTACATTCTAAGGAAAGTTCTTGGCAGCGCAGTAAAACCATCAGATGGCAAGCTAGGACCAAACTGGGAGGGACCATTCAAGGTGATAAGGGACAACCTGTAAGGAGCCTATCACTTAGAAACGCTGGAGGGCAAGGAGATACCTTGAGCTTGGAACGCAGCCAATTTAAAGTAATTCTACTTCTAGTTTTCTGTTTTGATCTTTTATTACAATGTTGAAATTTTCAACTCTTTTATGATTAATAAAAGATTGTTTGGCAGTGGCATTCTATGAAGTGTTGATTTTTTAGAAACTTTATAACTTATGCACCATTTCCAAGTGATAGTCTCTCCTCTTGACACATATAAGCAGTGTTTTACCCTCATCAGGTTCTCATCGTTTAACATGAGCAACCTCTTAGGATTGCCCCTGGCAATATATGAAGCCCTACAGGGGACCCTTAGGCAGCTCGACCAACTCGAAATTGGTCGTTAAATGATGTTTGGCTAAAAAAAACCCTACTCGGATGGAACATCCAACACTAAGTGTGTCCTCGTCATTGCCACACTTAGGCCTAAGGGAGTGTGACGACATGACCTAAAAGGTAAAGTGGGGCAGAATGGTATCTTATAAGCATACTGGACTGGGAGGATACTCATGGAATACAACTCTAGTCGGCTAAGAAAAGCCCAAGATGATCAAAATAAGTAATCAATAAAGTGGACAATACATAACACATGTTTAGTCGGCAAATCGCCCAAAACATAATTATTTTATTACTTCACTGCATTTACAAAAGAGTTACATTGGATGAATTAAATAGATCCTAATGAGGGTTAGGCCTCCGAGGAAGGTAATCAGCTACTTGCGCTCTTCGACCATCGTCTAAGTGAGGAGCTAACTCCAACTCGACTTCATTTGCATTTGGCTCCAGTAACTACCTGGGGATAACATCTATGGGGACCCACTTATCATCCCTCCTGAAAGGGTTAGGCATCAGAGTCTAAGGGGAGATCTCATGACGATACTAGAGTACTAAGTTCCTGGGGACCTTCAGCTCCACTGGTCATCCCTAATAAAGGATAGCTCTTCAACCTCTGCCAACCTCGTCGGAGCATCTGTCCAACCCTGATCATTACCATCATCCCACACTCGCCGAGGACCTTTCTTGAATACATGCCTCAGCAGCGTAACATCACTTTGGAGCTCGGTAGCTATTATGTATGCTCGATGAACATCTCTTGAAAGCTTGTTAATTTCCCTAGCTGAACCCCTATCACCTGTACTAGCTCATGGATGAGCCGATGAAGAGGAACCCCGCAAAACTTGAGGGGCAACGCTCAGTGCATGCTCTATAAGTCGTGACACCTCCTTCCACAGAGGTTCATTATCTTGTTGAAGAACATTTCCGACCTGATTGATCTCGGAGGCATCCAAAATTTTAGCTCTCGGAGAATTCACTTCCTCTTGAACGAAAGCACCAACCTCTTCCATCTCCTGAAGCCTATCCTTGAGTTTTTCAACAAGCTTCGACTGTTTTTTAAAACTCTAGTTCCTCGACCTAAGGGACTTACAAATCCTTACAAAGGCTTGGAGAACTGGGTTACTAGAATTATGACTAAGAATCCTTCCTAGTTGAGAAGAAGTAGGTATATACTCATCAACATCAATCAGCTACAGACCATATAAGCATTAAAGAATGAAATTAGTACGCAGAAGGGAACAAAACTTTATTTTATTAAGAAAGGATTCATAGTAAATAATCAAAAGAAAAAAATACAAAAAGTTCCCTAAGAAGGACTAGCTGGAAACCTCAGTCTGCTCTGAGGTCGCTGGTTGCTTTCCCTTGTCTGTAGTGGATCTAGGCGCACCTCCCTCAGACGGAGCAGTCACCATTCCCTAGTTAAGGAGAACATCGGCAGTGGTAGTCTGGACAATAGGAACACCTTCAGCGATAGCAGGAGCAGGTGCCTCATCCATAACAAGCTTATGGCTAAGATTGTTCTCGTCAAAGAGTGGGGAGTCGATATCTACCCTGGCAGCCAGGAGAGCCTTATTGCAACCCTTCTTAAAGTTCAGACGGCTGATATAGCCAATCTGAACATCAGCATCCTCATACGCAGCAACCCATCCGACATTGTACGAGATTTCCTTAAGGGTGGAAGCCTAAGATTCTACCTTTTTCACCTTTCCCCCTAGCACCTTGTTCTCCTCCACTATGGCTGGCTTGCTAGTGCAGACCAAGTCGTAGGACTACCTCAATTCCTCGAGCTCCTTGGTCCCCACCCCTTTCCCTCGATTGTCTTCAATAAGGGAAAGATCGAAAGACTTTGGGTAGCATTAGTAGTCTTCAGACTGGCCTCCAGGTCGGCATTCTTCTTTTCCAGCTCGACGTTCCTCCTCACCAGCTCATCGCGACTGCGGTAGAGGACAGTGAAATCGGTCACAAACTACAGAAAAGAGAAATGTCAGCAAGAGAAGTATTGAACAGAATATTATAAGAATAGAGAAGTAAAAGCAGACTTACAAAGGCTAGCCTCTGACTCGCCTTCAAGGCTAACTGGTCAGTTCCCATCGCCTTTTGATGATCAGTCGGCAAGATTGCTCTTTCTAGCAACGTAGGAGCCAACGGAGGAGAAAGGGCAACAGAGGCCCCCTCAGGTAAAGCAGATACGGGCACCAGAGCTTGCCCCACCTTTTTCCTTACCTCCTATCTCCTCTTCTCCTCTTCCCTCTCTTCCCTCTCCTTCTCTGCTCTCTTTCTCTCCTCCACCTTCTTCTTCCTATCTCTTGACAACTCCTCCTCCTTCCTCTTCTTCTCCTTCTCATGGGAAGCAGACTGAGAACCAGTAGCAATATCCCCACTGCCAGACTTTTTCTTCTTCAACCGGCGAGAGAGAAGCACATCATCATCTCGGATTAAATTCTTCCTGGGAGGAGCCATGTCTTCTTCGTTGGAACTGCTTGAATCCCCTGAAGACTTGTAATATTCTGTATTTTTATGACTTTTAAATTTGGGGATTTATGAAATTTAAATTGAGTTATTAATTTAATATAAATTCGAAAAAACTTTAAATATTTACTAGCGTGATGAGAGTTAGTAACTATTGGGATTTTGTAGAATATTACTTAATGGATAAATTAATATGTATGATCGAATTTATTAAAATTATCATGAGTGTATAATTTGATAATTATGGAAATTAAATCGGGACGCGCTTGTGTCGTGTCAGGATTAAATTATTATTATTAAAAGTGAATAAATTATAAGTCGCTTGTATGGTCATTTCGAGTGCGCCAATGTGTTCGGATGGATCGAGATAGTCAAAATAATGTACCAGGGGGTTTAGTTTGGGTCTCGGGACATTTTTAAGCCTAATTGGAATCCCGGAAGGGCATTACGGATATTTTGTATTTTGGGCAATTAAACCCACGAATTTTCCAAGGTTATATAAGCCTTTAAGAGTTGTTCTCTAGGGTTAACAATAGCAAAATCAAAGAATAGCCTTTAGAGAAATAGTAAGAGAGCTTCCCAAGAAACTCAAGGCCAAAGACTCACCCGTTTGCACCGCCACCACCACCAAATCATAGATCACACGACGGAGAACGCAACCGTACCACTTTCTTCCACAAATTAGAAACTCAAATTCCAGGCAAGTATCTATCTTGCTTTATTTTTAGTTAATGTCTCAATCATGTTAGTCTAGGGTTGTTTAGAACTTGTTTCATGAAAGAAAGTATAGTTTTGAGACTTAAAATCACATGTTGTAGAAGAAGTAATCATATTCTGGACATCTAAATCGCATGTAGAGGATAAACCACGAATTTGTATGGATTTAGAAGTAGGAAATCTGGAAAAAGAATTGGAAGAATTGAAAGAAAAAGAAAAATTAGGGTTCTTGAAGTTTAGGTAAATTTTACCCATTAAATTTTTATAATTGATGAATTGGGACATATTTTACATAGAAAATCACGTGTTTAGGTATACAGTACTTGTAGTAACGTTGGTTGGGAGTTTAGGAATGATATATGGAGATTTAGTTGAGGTTGGAGAGGCAAACCCGTAACTGGGTTAATGCAGTTTTCATCATAACTGCTTGATATATTGATCGACCCAAGAACATCGAGCGATCGATGATCGATCGATCGATCCAATTTCCTCGATCAATCGACCCCTCCTGGAAAACTGCATATTCCCCTTATGTTGGTTTAATCTGATTAAAATGTGTAGTAACCCTTGATTATTATTGTTAGAGCATAATGGGATATAAATAGGACCAGTAGGGTCTAAGTAAACTCCGTTGAGTGAGAATTTTATGTAAGATGAAATTAAGGTTAACGGGGATCTATTCACACATATGAAATCATGCGTACGTTTAATAAAAGATCGAGACTTGTAAGGAAGTTAGACTAGAAGGTAAGTGAGAGTGCCTACTGAAATTATACTTAGGGAGATAGAATACTTTGAGAGTCAAGAAGTAGGTATGGAGTAACTTATATATATGAGAATAAAAGTGACAAATCCGTTATGCGAGATAATCGAGTAAAAATGTGCTAAGAACGGATAGTTATAATAATGGGTCGTGGGCCACCTAATTAATAAATGTGAATATATATATATATACATATGACTGTGTGATTGTGCATATATTATATATATGTGTGTAAAAATCATACCCGAGCTAATTGCTATCACGGGGGGTTTCTGCGCCGGGACAGTCTTATCTCGATTGGGCTTGTACCCTAGAACATGGGATTCCTTGGTACAGTCTATCTGATTGATAGTCAGATAGTCCTAAGAGACGTGAGGGTATGTAGTGACCTCTTAGTGACTTAGAACTATGCTTCACCTCTATTTGTTTATGTTTTGTGTTAATACAGTTCGAGAGTGATTCCGATCTAGTATTTCCCCTTAGTACGAGTGATACGGGGACTTGATAGCAGAGTATGCCAGCACCATAAATTTTATGTGGGGTGCTGATAGTATATATATTATATGAGTGATTAATATCTATATATACTTAAGTATGGGAACTTTCTATTGTGCATAAAAGTAGTTAAGTAATGAATAATTACTCCAACTTTATTACAAGTGTTTGGAAATTTTGTGACATCACTGAGTTATTTCAAATAACATAAGATATATGAGAGAGCTTAATTTTCAGAAATTAATTATATTAGCCATTGTATATGATGGAATGAAACCTTATGGGGGAAGTTAAGTTAAAATAAACTTATGGGATTAATAATGCGTTAGGCGTGCACACTAGATGAGAGGTGAGAATTTCTCAAGAGAGTGTCGCATACTAACATGGTTGTTACATTAGCCGGTAAGCATTTTAAATACTTGCTAAACTAATTTTAAACTGTTTTACACTCGTGCTCTGACCCGTTTCCTATTATTTATTCTCTCTTGTATATATATGTATATATTACAGGTGCCCAACCACAGGGGCATCATGCTTAAGTTCTTTGCACCGGACGCGCTACAGCTTATGTGAAAGTTGCAGACCATTGCTTAGACGACCTCGTTGTTGATTATACTCTTATCTTAGTTCTGATTAGTTAGGGCATGTGTCACCCATTTCCTTATTCAGTTGGCTTTGTTATAGATTTATGTTCATTTATTTTCAGTATTTAGTACTCTTTGGGTTTTGATTACTGTCAGGGCGATTTCATTTGTAGTTGTTAAACTTGGTTTTAGTTTATTTGAATGGTTAAATTCGTGGGTGTTTATTACCAACCTTAATATTTTAGTGATTCTTAAACTGTTAATTATTAAAGATTTTCATATCTGCATTTAATAAAATGGAAATAATGTTTTAAATGGTTTTGACACTTAGCTTAATTATTTAGGGTGTTTAAATAGAAAATTTATATTGCGACAGTGATGCTAAGAATGAACCAACCGTTCACCTTGATTTTAATTTAATAAATGACTGATCACCCGGTATTTAATTAGGCAGGGTGTCACAAGATTCTTGAACTTCTTAACCCTCTTCCGAGCTGGAAGATTTTTCACTACCAGAGCTCTCCTCACTGGAATTGTCTTCAGCACCGCCCTTGTTAGCACCCTCGCTCTCCTCACCAGAGTTGCTTTCCTCCTCGTCCAATTGGATAGGGTCAGCGACAACCTCTTCGGTGATGTCTAGATCAAGAATGCTATCCACAATCCTCGTAATGAAATTGGACCCAACGTTCTTGTACTCTAGAAGGAACGCTGCTGATCGATGATGCTCATCGTCAGCCAAGAGTTCCCTGATTTTTCAGGCTTTAACCAGCTCAGCAGCTCAGATCTCGCTAAGAGGAGGCTCTGAGTTCTTTGTCTTCGCTGAAAAACAAAGAGAGAAAGATATGAGAAAAACCATACATAAACAGAGGATCAGCGAGCAGACAAGAACTAGGCCTACTAATGTATTCCTCCACATAAAAGGGAATCACAAATCGCCCAGACCTCGACCCTTCAGTATGGGGAGGGAACTGCCAATTTCTAGCAATAAAACCCTCATGCCAATAGTCCTTGTGGGAATCAGGTAGATTTACTACCAATACCCTATCAGGACTCATAGCCTTGAGTTACAGAAGAGCAGAGCTTGTTCGAGAAAAAGAGTAACATAAGCAGATTTCGGCAAGCTCTAGATTGGTGCGATATAGCTGACTTATTCTATGCACACCATTTATAATTTTCCAAACGTTGGGCGAGCATTGTGCAAGAACTATATTGAAGTATCCAAAAAAGGGCAAAAACAAATTATTTAGGTAAAAGTAAGACCCCCTGGGACAACAAGAGAACATGAATCCAGTGACCATCCTCAACTTCTCTGACATTACGAGGGATATGGGCACATTTAATGTCCACCCAGTTTGGAATGTTATAGTATTTCCTAAATTCAGTTATCGACCTATTGCCTATTTTCGACATCGGAAAAGAAAAACCTTAGTAGCGGATATGAAGAAATTCCAACAGAAAAAGGAAAAAGAAGAAGTGAGAAGAACTTACAATGTAAGAGTCAGCTTGAGACGAGGCAAAGTCACAAGCAGGGACGATGAGAAGATGTGAAAAAATCTTGAAAATAGAAGACGAAACCTGGGAGTAAAGAGAGCTACAGTGAAATCTTGGAGAAATTGAGAGAATGCGAAGATTTATGAAAGCGAAGATTCAAGGAATGACCTCACTAAAATGATTTAAACCTTTCTAATCATTATGCACCAGAAATAAGGCAATCTGTCGCCTAAGTTAGTTAGGAAAGGGCACTTCAGTTCAAAAGTGTTACATGAATCACAGAAATTCTATTAAGACAAATCATTAAAAATTATTGAGCCCAAATTGTGACCCAAATTTTTTAGGGGAAATTGTGGGTACCTCGATTTGTCACTTTGGCCCAGACAAGAAGCCCAATTAAACCCGGCTCAAAGTCTAAAGGCCCCGCACCTCAACCAATTCAGTTTTGACCCAATCAGTTCCTAAAATCTATCTTCAGAGATACTTTAGGGATTGTGGGCTAACGTGGGGGAGTCCCACTCCTCCACTCTCCGAAATAACATGTATATAACAAACCCTCCGCCCGGGGCAAAGGGCATGTATTATTTTCTGAAAAACACTCCCCGGAGTAAAGACAAATAATATACATAGAGCACCACCGTAGACGTAGGCCTTCTTGCCGAACCACATACATCTTATGTTGTGTGTGATTGTCGTTCTTTTCAATTCTTTATTTATTCTGGTGATTGCCTTTATTTGTTATTTTCTGCTGAATTTATTTGTCACCACAATTTTAAATTTATAAAATATAATGGGTTTTGTTTATTACTCAAATTAAATTTAATTTCCAGAATTAATTTAATTTAAAATAATTTAATTATTTTTGAATAATTAAAATAAGGAAATTGGTTAATTTAATTTGAATAAATAAATTGAAAAATCCCATTATTTTAATTGGACAATTTAAAATTGAACAGTCTCCATGGTTATATATTTAATTTAAATTTTTTAAAATTATGGGTTTTTAATGTGTAATTAGAAAATATTAATTAATTTTACGGATTTATTTTGTGAATTTAAGGGAATTTAGAATTTATATTTATTACACATGTTTTGGACGCGCGAAAATTTGGGCAACCGTAAATTTTGACATGCATCAGTTACCCTGTATTTTTTTAAACATTAAAATTAAACTTCTCTTTTTGACAACCGTCACAAAAGTTATAAATTACTAAGTGGGAAAGGGATTTTGTCACGAACAAATTCCACGGTCTCCACCAATGATTTGTAGGTGTTCAATAACGAGAAGTTCCTCTAAAGAGGAATACTAATTATTATGGTAAGTAGTGCAAATTTCCTTACGGGTAATTTTGGGCTTATATTCATATGGGCGCCCCCCAAAGGAGGAGTCTATGTGATATGAGACAGTCTAAAATTAGGTGGTGGTATACACTTAAAGACAAAATTATAGTAGGTTCTCCAAAGAGGAATGCTATTATTTTGTGGGACAAAAGTGTCAGTTATTAATTTTATTTGGCATAGTCTTTTCTTAGATGGTAAAATTAAAGGAATTGGCCAGCTTAATGTGATTATGTATAATAGGTTCTCCGAAAAGGAATGCTAATCAAGCGGTAATTGAAATACTGATGAATTCTTTTAAAAAGGTAGAGGAAACCAACTTTAAATTGAATTCAAAGTTAATTGCTCGTCATAATATGTTCTTTATTATGTGATTCTCTAGTTTTAAATGGTAAATCCAATATCCACTAATTTCATACTCAATTTAATATACCTTATGGCAATAATTAAAATTTTTGAATTCAAATTGGACATAGTGTTGACGATAGAGAAATGCATATATATATTTTCTTAGCGTTTGTATTGAATAGTCACATTATAAGATTTATGTAAGGAAATATGGAATATAAGTGGAAAAGGTTAACAGTATGATGCAATATGATCTGTTCATTAAGTTAGATATATTGTGACATTAGTATTAATCAATGTTCGGTGCCTATAATATGATGATTATCTCAGATTTAATGTTTGATAATTAGGGCATATAGTTAGGCAGGTTGCCATTATTGACTTTAAAGGGAAATTAGTATGATTCATATAATCCTAGTTATAAGTTTATGTTTTGATGGTGATTTCTCATCAGAAGGAACTAGAAATATAAAGAGGTGAAATTAATGGGGAAACCCACGTCAATATCCTCCCCAACAAAAGGTTTTATCATGATATCATATAAGTATTCAAGTTACTGAAATAACTTCACTTCTTAGCCGAAAGGTTGATAGAATCTAAAGTCAAATAAAAAACTTTTAAGTTGGAATTCAGACAGTGGCTAAGTTTCAAAGACAGTTAGCGAATTACATAATCGCATGTGAATTCACTAAGAGCAGTCATAATACTAGTAGGAGTTAATAAGCTTATCTTATTTAAAAGAACAAAGTAGATGCATTTTATTTGGAAAAAAATTGAATAGTGTTCAATGGTTTATTCTACGGTAACCTGGATTGTAGAAACATGCGCCATTAATCATTGGTTTGAGGAAACCGATCAACTAGTTCTAGGTGAATTTATCTACTACTGGGAATTTATAATTGTAGTGGGAGATGTGAGTCTCATTTTTTATTAGTAGAGATTAATTTTAAATGATTGTTTATAAGTATGTAAGAATAGAAGGAACTTTAGTTCAATTTCTACTCTTTTATGGAAGGATATTTGTTTATTTTTAATAATATACGTGTTGTTTATGGTAATAAATAATATATTCATCTTTGGTACTAAAGCGGATAATCATTATAAAATAAATCTCATATTTTGTACACCGTAGTTTTTTAATAATATTCATGATTTATCAATAAATGGATAAGATTATTCTCCATAAACCATAATATATCTATAGCACCAAATACCCAGGTCATCTTTTCTAAATGATTTCTAAACTAGAGGAAAGTGGATTCTTACATTCATCGAAAGTGGAGGCACTTCTTGTTAATGAATATGGTTTAGATGGAAAATGACTATGAGGTATTATGGCTACAGAAATATTAGAATTGGTTCATTATAATTGATGTAATTCTATAACTACCTATTTAGGAATTTAATAATTACATATCAGTAGTTTGGATATATCCATGAAGATTATGCGACAAGTTACTTTCAGTAACGGTGTATCAAAGAAATAAGAATTTGGTTTCTCTCACACGCGATAAGATTCATGATGATTATTCATAAGATATAGATACGTATATGTCAAGATTATTTTCCAAGTCAGTTTTCTTTACTCCCATTAAAGCTAGTGGATCTCTTTCAACTCAATTTCGGTACTTTATATAATGGGTAGTGCAACACTTGTGTGGGAGAAAACTTGACAAGATGGAATAAGGATAAATATTTAAATATATATTCTTGATAACATTGCCAAAAGTATTGTTCAGAATAAATGAAGGTTTAATAGGCTTATGGGAACTTATTTCATACCACCTGCATAGGTGAAAACATCACAAAGAAATGAGTACGATACTCTACTACCTTATCGTAGTGGGAGGATTGTTAATTCTCATAATGGTTAAAACCATATAAACGCATCACGATTTGTACACTCATAAAGGGATAATTTTATCATAGTGGGAGTATTTCTTATTGTTAGGATTGTCACCCATCATGACCCCTGGAGAAGAAGATAACAAACCCTGTAACTATAATAAGGTATTCCTTCACAAGGATGCATAACATTATTGGAAACGTTATGATATTTAGTACCATATAGATTCAACAAGATGGGGTCAAACCCATCGGTTGCAAGTGAATCTAGTAAGAGAGGTAATTAAAATTTATAATTTTGATAAATGGCTGGATGTGTTCAGTGTGTACGAAAGGAGTGATAGAAGAGTGGTGATGTTTTTAGATACTAGGTGTATAGATATATTTATCATTGCACGCGATGTAGGGATATGTCATATAGTTAGACTTTGGTAGTCCAATCAGTTCAATATGAAAACATTTCTATTACATTTTTTGGGATCAAATTAACATTTGATCATTAGAAAGAATGAAATTTTACTTATCTAAGTTATCATATTGATATTGTTCTTTATAAACTTTGTTATACAATATTCCAAGAAAGACTTTTGTTATTTCATATTTGGAATTTTTATTACTCGAGAATAGAATATTGGTTTTGGTGGAATAAATACTCAAGTGCCTGAAAAGGATTATTGAATATATATTTGGTTGCCAAGTAAAGAGATAAGTAACTTGTAGGTTAGTAACTCATGTATTAAGTTAGATTTAAGATTCTAAAAGGTGTATAGTACGCCTTGTATAAGAATATACATAAGGGAGCTTCCAGTTGCTGTGATTTCATTAGTTGACAACCGATAATCCTCTTACTTTAGGTGTAAGGTATGGTTGTTAGATGCACGATTCCATGTCTTTGCATATAAGTGGGAGATTGTTGGGGTTGTATACTAAAAGTCATGGTTCACTAGTGAATTTTAGTATGTATAGTTAAATAGAATCTTCACGAGTGATATTTGCATCATATTATATTATATATTTATGCATATGTGTCTTTTATTCTACACAGTGGATGATTTGGTATGTAGAGTTCGTCTTATACACGGAAGATCACGTCATCGCTCCTTGTAGAATATAAGTCTTGTTCACAATCTTAGATGATGATGGACACACCATGAGTAGGATTATAGCACACTATTTTAGTAGGTCTATCTTGATTATGTAAAACGGTATAGTTTTGACTTATTGTGCAAGAATACTTTGAGTGTATTGAACGAGGCCAATTAGAGATAATTATCTTTATACTGACTATATAAGATAATGCATACCTCATGGTTGTTATAAGTTCTTAAGCTCTTAATCCGGACATAATTGATAAACAAGTGCATCAATTTTTCATTACTTTAACCTATTAAGTGAGATTCATTTATGGATCAATAAGATTGGTAGATTGGGTAATGGTGATTAGTGTAATGTGAAAGTTAATTATGAATGGAATCCATGTCTTCGTAAAGAGATTGATGACAACCTCTTGATGTAGCTTGTAAGCTTTGATTATATTAAATCTGACCGGTAGATTTAATTATCCGACCTATCAAATAAGTTAAGTGGATGGTCTCAAGAAATTTAAGAGAGGTAGATTAAATATAATTTTCAGTAATTTAATTTAATCGACGGGTATCTGTGATCTTAACGTGGGTAGATTATTATGCATTTAATAACGAGGAGCTTGAAATTATAATTTTGAGATAGTAGACTAGAGTGAAATTATTATTCTTTAGTGGAATGAATAATAATTTATAGAATTATAGAATTAATTATAGAGTTTAATTAGAATTCCTAATTTTGTAGGAAGCTAGTCTCCTATTTCTCTTGGAGGTCCCAGTGCTAGCTTATATAAACAACCCCTTGTCTCCTAATAAGTGTGGGATAATATATAGATCAGAATAATACATGAAAAAGGAGTGTTAGGGTCGTGTTCCTTGGTGCCCACACAACAATGACATGTATTGTCTTAAAGGAATAGTATGGAAGATCTTGAGGTCTTTTTCAAAGCTCTCATATTGTAAAATATATTATGAGAAATTGGATTCTCCAAAAATTTCAAAAGTAGAAACACGGGTTCATAACGTATAGAGGAAGAGGCAGAAGAAATTTCAAGTCATTTGAAGATCGTTTGATTCGCCTTCTTCATGCATCTTTACTAAACAGTGATTCACAAAGCACATTTGACAACATAGATTAGATCTGGAATCGAATCAAGAACAAATCAAGAAGGTGAATTATATTTTCAATAAAGTATTATAATATATAAACCATGATATAATACTTTTGGATTCATTGATATGAATATTTAGGTATGAAATCAATTCAAGAACACACGATTTTATCTACCCAAACAAATGTGTGACACGTCATGGTACCTACTTGTTAGATCCATAACTTAAGAATCCTTGATCAGATGGGGCTGAAATTTCTTCTATGGGTTCTCGAGGGCAAAATATATAATAAATCTTAAAAGATCTTATTTTGACGCTATTAATATTTTTGAAAAAAATCATTCGATTTTATGGTTGCCACACCGTTAGATTTATGATACGGATCGGTGTCACACAAAAGAGATCAAATCTTTACGATTCAAGCTAGAAAGGTATGTGGTCTTTAATCTCCTATGTAGATGCACCATAATTATTATATTTTGAAACCCAATTGTCATATTAATAAAATGATCCAGTAATTTATTTTAATTCCTCCAGCAAGATTATCCATTTTACTTATGTTGTAGTTCATATCAGAGATTGGATTGGATATTTTAAACCCTAAATTGTGATGCTTGGAGGACCAAAGGTTTTCTTGGTCATAATAGGGCTTTATGAGACAATTTTTATATAGATGGAGGACATTTGAGGTGTTGAAGTTACTCGAAATAAAAGATATCAAGTTATAGAGGGGGCTTGAAGGTAATCTTGAGATTAGAGATAATCCCCCTATTAACAACAGTGTTTGGGATTAAGACAACGAAGCAGCTCAGCGTGGCAGCTCAAGCGAGGCAGCTCATACTTTAGCTTTGTTGCATTACTTAATCATGTTGTATCTTTTGTTTACATTGACCACGAGCTATAACGATTGTAATAATGTAATGATTATAATGGCATTCAGTGTGAGGTCAAACGGTACCCGCGAGAGTCTAGACTTGGCAGGGCCCTGGGAGAGCTTTCATGCTATATCGAACAACCTCGCCGTGGGAACTTCAGAGGGACTTGGTTTGGAGGATTGAGAAGTGAGGCATCGTTGGGGATTGTCCTGACCATCTTAGATGCACCTGATAAAACACCAAAAGACCCTGACCGTAGAACCTCGGGCGAAGCAGCCTTGAGTTCCATCGAACGTTGAGTTGTGAACCAAACAACCCTCTACTTAATGTCACATCTACTTTATGTGATATCACTAAGTAGATAGGCAATGTCAAATATGAACTTGAGTAAACCACTGTGGTATTTGAGGCTGTCAGACAGTTGGTGATCCACCTCTATGACGACAGCCCCCTGACACACAGTGGTTAGGCAAAAGGCATGTCTTGGCATTTAATGTTTATGGCATAGAGCTAAATAGTGCACCAGGCATTTAATGTTTCTGACATAAAGTATGAGGGATGTATTTCATAGTTATTAATGACTGAGTTATATCGGGAGTGGTGTGGGGGCTATTTAAGGGCCCCAACCACCTCTGAGGAAAGGAGGTTCCTTTGAGAGTTCAGAAGTTATTACTAGAAAGAAAAATATACATCAGGAAGAGAGATTTATTACGAACTAGAGTTCACTCACACACCATTGCTATTTATTACGAATCTTTTAATACTTGACAGAGATCTTTTGAGGGTGGTTGGGGTGTTTAGATGCCTGCCAAGGTGTATCTAGGATGCTTACTTCTCTCTCCCTCTGAATGAGTTATCTCTGAGTTTCATTATTGTTCTTTGAGTTATACACGAGAGTTCTTGTGAGTTCAAATTGAGTTTATCTTCACTAAGTTGTGATTGTGTGTCTTGTAATTAATCAATAGTGTTGTTGGTTGACTTATCATTACTGTACTCAAACGGGGTTGCGCCTCTACTAAATCTAAACTACACTCTTACATTTGGAGACTCCTCTGGGGAGGTATTCTTCTAAGCAAAGAGTATGACGTAGGATAATGTTAATCGAAGAATTAACTATGATGATATTTAACACAATGAAGAACAAGCGGTGAGGGAGATGGAGGCTTCTAGAGATAGAGCTTCTAGAGTGTAGGTACCTCCAGTTCAAATGGTGACAGACGTTCCAGGGGTGACTCAAGCTTCCATGAGCGTCGGGTTGGGACTAGCTCAAGTTCAACTTCTCATGAATAAATTCTACAAGTTTTTGCAAACTCCCATAGCTTTAACGGTGTTGGGGGGATTTGAGTCCAACTCTTTCGTAACGCTAGGGGTAGACCCAACGGCCCCTCCAAGCTCGATTCCAACAGGAACTGCCCCAACAAGCATACCCCTTATTGCGGTTCCGACAATGGGAACCTCAGGAGTAACAAGAATTCAAAATGTGGAGGATATTCCAAGTGCAGTAGGCGTCCCATCTGTGGTCCCTCTGGTCGTTCCTTCAACGGTATCGACCATGGAGGAGATGAGAAAAGAGATGAAGAAGGAGATGTTGAAGTTCATGCAAGCTTCCTCGCAACTTGCTGGCAAGGTAGCTTCGGTTTATGACGACTTTCGAACGCCTTACCCTCAGGAATATAACAATAAGCCTTACCCAAAAGATTATATTCCTCCTATCTTTGAAAAGTACACAAGAAAGGGTGGCAACCCGAAGGAGCACATTAAACGCTTCGTTGAACATTTGGGGGCTCACTACAACAACAAAAAACTCAGGTTAAGGGAGTTTTCCAAATCCATAACTGATAAGGCATATACCTGGTATTCTCTCCTAGCTCCTAAGAGTGTTCCCATGTGAGAGGATGTAGGTTTTATTCGTCCAGAAGTTCTTTCTGGAAGAAGGTGAGTTCACCTTGACCCAATTGGGGGGAGAGAGAAGTAACGACCAGGGGACGATGTTGTGGTGTACGTCCGGAGGTTCAGGGAAAGGTCCCTCGATGTAAGGGAGGAAGCCAAAGAGTCCAAACTACTACAGATATATGTGAAAGGACTGCTTCTTGAGTACATCTGCCATCTCATTAACGAGACACGCGAGGGGACTTTTACGGCATTCCTAAAAGCAGCAAGGAATATCTCGTTGGTGGTACGACCAAACCCAGTGGTGGTGCCCATGATGTTTAGGAAGCCGATATAACCTGTGGGAGGAAGGTCTCAGTCCCTATGGGTGAGATATACCGAAGGAGCATACAGGGGAAATTAGAGAAGATGGATAACAAGAGAAAGTTTGGGAGAGATAGGGAAGACCCACCACCGTTACCCTGTATAGTAGAGGAGGTTATTAGTTGTTAAAACTCCATGGTTCAAGGAGGAACAGTGTATGAACCTAAGGGCATCCCCACTGTGGAACCAGATGCGGAGAACAGAGCGGATCCCAAGTATTTCCAGATCCATCGGAAGATTCAACATCCAACGAAAAGTTGTTTTACATTAAGGAGAATCATCGATAAACATGTAAAGGCAGGTACATTAAAAATCCCCTCGTAAAATGTTAATGAAAACCCACTCCCAACTCATGGGGCCAATCTGGTGGTGGCCTATGACGATGAGGTAGAAAGAGAAGCGAATGAGCTGACCACAGAGCATGGGGAGTTCGAGGAGGCTTAAGAGGAGTGTACCAGAGGAATGGCTAATGTGGTGTTAGCCTATGATGAAGCAAGTGCCAAGGATATGGAGGACATATACAATGTCAAAGGTGAGGAAATGGACAAGATCTTGGAATACTGTGCGGTTTCACGTTCCCCAAAGTTCGCTTGGTTTTTCGACCAGGTGGGAATGCCAAAGGAAAGTAGGTTAGAGATAACCCAAGCAATCCTAGATATTGGAAGGAAGAATTTAGTCCCTTCGTCGAGATGGAAAGGACCCATGGCCAGGCTGGTGAGAAAATTTCTGTCAAAAATAACGTTCAGTGATGAAGATAGGGCCGTGAGATTCCCTCACAATCAATCGTTAAACGTGATAGCCAGCATCAAAGGGGTTAGCTTTGCAAGGGATTTTATGTATGGGTGACATCTATTAACATCATGCCAATTAGCTCCTTCCACGTAGCTAATATTCCAGGAGAAAGATTGGTCCCCATGCCTTTGGTGATTTTAGGTTATGACAATCAGTCTTCCAAGTCCATTGGTTATGTGAATGTTGGGATTGTAATGGGAAATCTGAGTTCCCACATCAAGTTCCACGTGATAGAGAGTGAAATTTCCTACCATCTGTTGATAAGAAGAGTGTGGATGCATAATCAAGGACTAGTTCCCTCGACGTATCACCAATGCACCAAGGAAAATATCAAAGAAACTGATATCACTATACGGGCTATAACGAGGCCCTTCGCTGTCGAAGAAGCTCACCTAGCGGATGAAACATTTTATACGGAGTTAGAGGAGGACGTCATAGTCCTAATAAGAAGAATGGAGGGAGCCTGGGTTCCCTCGATTAGAGAAAGGATGTGACCTGTGAACGGACAGAATGACAAAACTATAAGCGGTAAAGGAGTAACAAAAGAAGCTTACCAAGTGGTCCCTCACCCTGAGAAAATTTTGGAGCAGCTAAAAGACATGATGCAGCCTAGAATGGACCCGATGGAACATGATATCACACGAAAAAGTGTGCTAAGTCGGTTCTTTGAAGGAAGAAGGGCAGAGGCTTCAAGGGAAAGGAAAAGAAAGGAAGTTGAAACGGCCAGCAGATAATACAAGAAGATTTTTACTGAGGAAGGGAAGGTGGTTTATCACCTATGACGGTGTGAATGAGCAGCCAAAGGAGCTATAGTAGAGACCGATGAGGAGGTTAACTCGATATATGAGTGTTTTCTGGTGGATCAATGGGGATAATATACGATGATAGATAATTCTAACATATATGAATTCGTGGAGGATGTTGACGAAGAACCGGACTATATAACGGACCAACCGAAGTCACAAGCACAAGAACTAGAGCAGATGAACTTGGAAAAAGAAGGGGAGGACCCAAGACCCATCCTCCTTGCGAAGGATCTCTATATGGAGAAATGGGATGCTCTGATTGAGATAATTAGGGAGTTTATAGAAGTTTTTGCATGGAAGTATATGGAGATGGAGGGACTAGATGAAGAAGTAAGCTGCGACAAATTAAATGTGATACCTTCAACCATTCCGATCAAGCAAGGAACGAGGACCTAAAAGCTTAAGCTAGACTTGAAGATCAAATAAGAGGTCCAATGCCTATTGGCAGCAGGATTCATCAAACCGATACAATACCCACTCTAGATGTCTAGCATTGTCCCGGTGGGTAAGAAAGACAAGAATCAAATAAGGATATGCATGGATTTCAGAGACTTAAATAGGGATTTCCCCAAAGATGAGTTCCCTCTACCCTCAATCGATAGCTTGATAGATGCAATGGCTGGACATGAGATGTATAGTTTCATGGATGGGTATGTAGGGTACAACCAGATCAAGATGGGCCCCCCAGATGTAGAGAAGATAGCGTTTAGAACCCCGTTGGGCAACTTCATATACAAGGTAATGGCGTTTGGACTAAAAAATGCTGGGGCTACTTATCAAAGAACAATGATGGCCATTTTTCATGACTTATTTCATAAATTTGTGGAGTTTTATGTGGATTATTTGGTCATCAAATCGAAGAAGGAGGGTTCCCACCTGAGGGATTTGAGGAAAGTGTTTGCCAGATGTAGGAAGTACAAACTGAAGATGAACCCATTGAAGTGCATTTTTGGAGTAACTAGTTGAAATTTTCTAGATTTTGTGGTAGATCGGCAGGGAGTACGGATGGACCAAGACAAACAGCGAGTGATCTTAGAGATGCCAAGTCTAAGAACGGCGAAGGAGCTCAAGAGTTTCCTCCATAAAGTCTCCTACCTTAGGAGATTTGTGCTTGGATTGGATGAAATAACACACTTGTTGATGCAAATTTTGTGAAAGAACACGAAGTTTAAGTGGGAGGAAGTTCACCAGGAGTCATGATTCCTCCAAAGGTAGGAATACTGCTGCAGTTATACCTCACATCCACCATGAGGTCCGTAGGAGTTCTGTTAGCTCAGGAGATTGACGGGCAGGAATGACTAGTCTACTACCTTATTAGAATCATACATGGGCCAGAGGTCAGGTACAGTAGCTTGGAAAGGCATTGTTTAGCCTTGGTTTTTGTAGCACAAAATCTTAGACATTATATGTTGTCTTTTACAATTCATATTGTAACGAGATCTCATCCTATTAAGTTTTTGTTGGTAAGAACTATATTAATTGGTCGGGAAGCTAGGTGGTTCCTCATACTCTCAGAGTATGACTTAAAATGTGTGGTCCCTTGCGCAATCAAAATCCAGACATATGTAGATCTCTTGGCAATCTTTCCTTCTGGGATATTTGGTCCACCACGTGAGTGAATTCTATGAGATGATTTACAGACTAATCACTTAGACATAAGCGAAGAGGAATGGATGATGTAGTTCGATGGATATTCAACAGAGAAGAAAGGAGGAACAAGAGTTATTCTTTCAAGAGGTATGGAATAAATTTGTCTTTCCTACAAGTTAGACTTACCTTATTCCAATAATGAAGAAGAGTATGAGGCGTTGGTACTAGGGTTGTTGGAGGCCCTTCGAAGAGGAATTCGTTCACTCTGCATCAAGGGAGATTCAAACTTGGTGATTCAGCAAGTAAATAGAGAATATGCATTGAAATACCTCAATTTGGCACCTTACATGACAATCATTCAGAGGCTTCTCAACCATTTCCACCTGGCCAAGATCAAGAGTCATCCTCGAACGATGAACTTTCATCCAGATGCCTATGCTACCATCGCTCAAAAGATGATCATAAGAGATGATGCAACTACAATCGTGATTCGACGAAGAATATCCCCCTCAGTGGTACAGTCAATTCTGTCGATGGAGGACGACTCTGGCTAGAAGGGAGAGATTAAAAGATAATTGGAGTCCGGGGAAGGGGCAATGGAACTGAGGGAATTAGCCTAATACTTTACAAATTAAGGAAACCTCTACTTCAGAAATGTGGGAGGATAGCTGTGAAGATGCATAGGCCTAGAAGAAGTAAAGAGGAGACTAAAAAAACACACGAAGCGCACTGTGAGACAACTGAGATCCCTATTTACAGAAGAATTTAGAGGGAGGGATACTTCTGGACTAGAATGAAGCAGGATGCAGTAGAGAAGTGACACGTGCCAACTGTTCTTCGAGGTTGCTGAATTCTATTTCGTTAAAGTTCAATCGAATTAGAGGCATCCTCATATTGACTTCATTAAAGACAGAGTTGTCCTAATAGAGAAGATTGATGCGATGGGACTTAAAATAAGGGTCCCAAGGTTCTATGTTCAGGGGGGTAGCTTTATCGAAGAGGGTACTTCAACAGGCCATTGCATTGCATCACAAAGGAGGAATCAACCAAAGTCTCAAACAAGCTCATGATCCTGCTCACATAGGAGGGGCAAAATTGTATGATCAGCTGATGATGTTGGGGTATTATTATTCGATGATGGAGAAAGACTCCGTTGAGTTCGTTCAAAAATGTAAATCTTTCCAACTACATGGAAATACGTTCCATGCTCCAGCGGTGGATCTACACTCTCTGGGCACACCTTATCCTTTTCACACTTGAGCCTTTGACTTAGTCAGGGAAATACATCCTTCCTCGAGAGGGAAGATTTGGATACTGGTGGCAATGGAGTGCTTTACGAAGTGGGCTGAGGCAATACCACTAAGAAGGGAAACAACAGGGGTGGTGAGCAACTTTATCATAGAATACGTCATTCTCCATTTTGGGATTCCAAAAGTAATTCTCTCCGATAACGGAACCCCCTTAATCAATTCATAGGTAACAATTCTCACAGACAAGTACTCCATTGTTCATCACACTTCAACGGTGTCCTACCCAAAGGGAAACGATCAAGTCGAAGCAACTAATAAAACATTCGTTAACATTTTGGCCAAGACGACAAAAGATTTCCCAGGATCATGGGATGAAAAAATTCTAGTTGTATTGTGGTCCTATCGAACAACTAAAAGAAAGCCCACATGATATACCCCGTTGCCCCTTATGTATGGAGATGAAGCGATTCTCCCAGTGGAGTTAGAAGTTCCCTCTTCCCGATATTCCTTACAAAGTAGCATGCTCCCTCAGAACAGACACATGCAGTTAGAAGCGTTGGACGAACATAGAGTTAATGCGATGCAGCACTTTCAAATGTACACGAGGCAGCTCTCCAAGGCATATGACAACTTGATGAGACCAAGGAAGTTCATGGAGGGAGACCTCATTTTAAAGGCAGTAGTGAAGCACATCAGGGGGCTTCCTCTGACTAACTTTATAGCAAATTGGGAGGGACCTTTCATTATAAAGAAGGCCCATGATTAAGGTTATTTCTTAATTTCTAAGATGGAAGAAGGAAAACCATTTAAGATTAACAATAAATGGTTGGAAGTCTATCATGTATAAGCAATTAAATTTAGATCATCGTTGTATCTAGTTGTTTTGTTATGAGTATATAAATCTTTTCTTTCTGAAAAGATGTCTTTTGTTTCAACTTAACTAAAATAAAAGATTGCATAGTTTATATTTTATGCAAGTAGTTATAGCACGAAGAAGTGACACCGAAAAATATATAACCTTTCTTTCATTCATAAATTTCGAGGCATTACAAAATTGGGAACTATTGCCCGAGAATTACATAAGAGAAAAAGGAAAATTTATACAAGTGTGGAAAAGATTATTGGCCTAAGAGGAACCACAAGTTCAGAGTAGAGAAAAATCTCCAGGCAGTCCCGAAGAAGCTGCTAGGCATGATTTTTGGTCATTAATAGAAACCTCCAGTCTTGTTTGAACTTGTGCACGCTTAATAAGGAGTTCCTCCCATTTTAGCTTTGCCGGATGCAGAGCTTCTTAGATATCCTCTACCTCCTTGATGGAAGTTTTAAATAGAGGTGCTAGCTCAGCCAGCCTAGCTTCCTCAACTCGTTGAGCCTCCCGGTGCTTTTACAGCAGTTCCCTCTGGCTTGCCAATTGCTAGCTCTTCAAAGTCTTTAAGTGATCAATCTGTCAGTTAAGGTGAAATCCTTCTCTTCCTAACTCCTTTAGATAACCCAGAAATTGATTAAGAAGGGGTCTGGTAACATTTGAAGTTGGAGTACTGATAAGATCACTGATAACCATGGCTATGCCTTGAAGCCTGTAGCTCATCACCGTAATGTTTGTATGAAGACAATCAACAGTGAAAGTCTCAGGGTGAAGGTTTGCAATATGATCAATTACCAAACAATGGATGGCAGGCGTTTGGGGAGATCATTGAAGGATAATAAGACATAATTCATGAGGATCCAGGTTAGGCAGAAGAAGCACATAACTAGATTCACTATCGGCTGCAACACCTGTCGTGGAACCTTGGTCATTGTGACTAGATTCTTCTGAAATAGCCTGTTCACGATGGGGCAAAGCAATGGGAGAAGGGACTGATGGAGGCATCTCTCTAACTGGAAGGGACGCACCAGAAACCTGGAGACAGATCAAGAAAATAATGAGTTAAGTGAAAAATCTTAATAAGTTTACCATTGTTAAGTCACCATTACTGGTGGAATTTGATGAAAAATCTTAACAAGTGTTTATCGTTGTTAAGTCACCGTTACTGGTGGAGTTTGATGAAAAATATTAACAAGTGTTTATCGTTTTTAAGTCATCGTTATTGGTGGAGTTTGACAAAAAATCATAACAAGTATTTTCATTGTTAAGTCAGCATTACTGGTGGAGTTTGGCAAAAAATCTTAACAAGTGTTTATTATTATTAAGTCACCATTACTGGTGGAGTTTGATGAAAAATCTTAGCAATTGGTTGTCATTTATAAGTCACCGTTATGGGCGTCACCATTATTGGTAGAATTTTACAAAAGGGAAAATTTAACAAGTATTTTCATTGTTAAGTCACCGTTACCAGTGGAGTTTGAACGTATGAAAAATGAGACTCTTCTAAGAGTGTACATTGTCAAGAATAAAGGACAAACAACAAGAAATGAAGAGAAATTAGTAAAGTACCTCGACAATGGATGGAGCAAGAACGGGAGTAACCAAAGAGGCTACAAAGGAGGGAACTTCTGGGGGCAGGTTAATCTCCTCAGAAGCCTCAACGGCACCCTCAAGTAGAGGAACTATAATGTTCAGTAAAGCTCATGCGCCAACAAAGGGTACTAAGGACAATATTAGGGTGGCGTTGGACGGAGACATTTGACCTTCCATGGATGCACCCACACTTTTAGTTCCAAAAGAAGCACTATACTGGTCAGAGGGGTCAACGATGGCTTTAGGGATGGGAAGAGTCCCGATAGACATTGGTGGGATTATACCTGGAGAGAACTGCAAAATGAAACTAAGTGTTAGAAGTGGGGAATAAATACATAAGAAAAGAGACATACTTAACGTTTATCTCACCTCAGTAAGTAATGTTGCTAAAGAGGGGAACTACAACGATGGGTCTTGTCAATACAGATGGAAGAAGAATATTAGCCAATAAAGAAGCCACTTCGACCCGAGGCATCCCAAGAGGTTAAAATTCAGAAAAAAAAGAGAGAAAAGACGTGAGACCTAACACTATTCAGAATGTGCTACCTCTGGAGAAATTTTCGCAGATGGAACGATGGGTAGAGGAACCTCGAGCTGAGGTGATAATTCAGAGGAAGCTGGGGGAGCTTCCATTGGCTGAGAGGAAATTCCCACAGATTCAACGAAATCACCCCCTGCAGCAGCATCCTTGGCATGGTGGGAAGATAAAAGACAAGAGTAAGTAAGACCGATCGTGGGGGAATGGGGAGGAGTTACATCAGTCTGAGCGTAACCGAAACATCCCCCCACGAAAGGACTCACTGGGGGGCTGGGCCTTTCTTCTTCAACTTCCTGCACCAAAGTTGCTAAGAGTTAGACAGATGCAGTTTGTTATAGAAAAAAATGATGATGAAAAAAAAAACATGCATACCTCCGATCCATAGGGAGAATGGGATGATATCACCATTGGTTAGGAAGGAGGGGAAAAAGCAGCAGAAGGACCTGGGGAGAGATGTACATTAGGAGCCCATTTCTTTTGGGACTTAATACCCAAACTTTTTCCTCGCACCCGTAGGACCAACACTTTGAGGAACCCTTAAGCTCTTCTTCCTCTTTGACCCTGGTTCCGATGGATCTACTAAGATAGTGGGGAAGGGAGTAGCAGGAGGAACGACAGGAGCATGTCATCGAAACTCAGAATTGATTCGCTCCTCCTCAGCCTAAATTTTCTTCCTTAACTCCTCACTCACTTCTGCATACATAGGATGAGGAACGGAGGTGATGGGGAATGCCTCCAAAGGAGATTGAGATTGAGGTTGGTACTTAGAGTTTGAGTAAGTCCCACTATTGGAACCCCTAGTTTTTTGGCTGGTGGCTGGGAAGGTCCTTCGCCAGAAGATGCTTCGATTGGAACCCCTTCACAAGGAGCAGGATATTTTAGTACCAGTGCTTTATTGGGCTTTGGAGTAGCCACGGGAATCATGGAACAGTATAGAGGAAGATCAGTGGGAGGTTCCTTCAGAGTTTTTCTCAAAGGGAACTCTATTCCTAGAACGGAATTTCCTTTCAAACCCAATTCCTATGAAGAAAAAGAGAGAACTGGGAGATATACAGGAGTCCCCTCAATAAATTAAAATATTTGGGCTAGTTGATTTGGACAATACTTGGTGGCAAATAAAGAAGTCACATCTGCTTGCCTGAAGATACTGGGGATGGTGACTCTGTCAGATATTGTGGTGCTCACCCCCACGCAGCAGTGTAAGTGAAGAGAGAACAAGCCTTACCGAACGTGACCTTAAGATGGTTTAGCTGGAAAACGGGGTGAGGAGACCCTTCGTCAAAACCAAATTGACGGTCATACCGATGGGGGTTATAATATTCGCATATGTATCCCCACTCGATGTAGGATGGTAAGTAACTTGGAGAGAACAAAAGAACCACAGCAAGCAAAGGGTCTTCTTCCATAAGGTCTAGAGTTGTTGGTTGGACCACCCATGGCTCATTTTTGAAAAACTCATAAGTATGGAGAAAAACTTCCTCTCCATAGGGCTGCATCACAAAATGGTCCCATTTGTCAATAACAGAGATTAATTCCTTCCAACTTTGCCTCTTGTGATAAATTTAAGAATGAGGAGGTAGAAGTGTTTCTCCTGAAGGAGGACGGTTGGTTTTAACTGCTACATCGAGGAAACGAAGGGCTATGTTGATGAGGTCCCTTCGGGGTTGGTTGTTAGGTTTCCCCGTTAAAAGGAAGCGAGAGATAATGACACGGATGTAAGCAGTTAGTTCTAATGATGTACCTTGACCAAGGGCAGCCTCAGAAGAGCCATCCTTAGAAGGATATCACAATAATTAGTTGATGAGGGGAGTGAAGGTGGCTTTTTTTGAAGAATGCACCTTCGACATAAATGGTCCCACTCTGAACGATTATCAGCCTCTTGGGCATCCAAAGCTTCATCAGAATAGGGCTCGTGGGCTGTGGCCTCAAGGCCCATAAGTTCATAAATGTCTTCCAATGTTACTGTGAACTCACCCCATGCAGCAATGAAAGTGTGAGTGGTAACGTTCCAGCGAGACACCGGTATGGGGAGGGTAGCATTGTTATTTGACATAGTAAATTCATCAGACCACTTTTCCCGATGAAGCCAAATTTTTGTGGGGATGGCAGCGTGGGAACTCTGCATGTGTGCGTTCCAGGTAGTAAAGTGAGTAGGATAACCCCCAGACCCTTCGAAGTCAATATGGGATCACGGGAAGTCCCCTCGCTCAAGGAGAAATCGAAAAGTCCCCTCTGGGGGAGAAATCCCCAATCAACAGCATTTTCATCCTCATCACCAAGTACCATAGCATCACACTTGGAATTAAAACGCAAGTCTTGCAAAACTCATCCTTGCCAAAAATGGGGGATCGACAGTAAAAATGAAGTTACTCTTGATAGGCGACAGTTAAGGAGGTGGCACCCTCAGTAACAATAGCAGTAGAAGTGGTGGCAGTAAGGGTGGCAGGTGGAGTGTTGGCGACAGGCACACCAGGGTTGCTTGAAGAAGCCATTACGAACAAAACTGAGGTATAGAACGCTTGAAGAAGCTACCAAATGATTAACAATGGAGTAACCAAAGGTTGAAGGTGATTACATAGGAAATAGACGAAGAAAGGCTGGACAATAATGGAGTTTTTATAGACTTTCTCTCTCTAAAGTATGCATGGAGTTTGAAGAAGACGAAGAAAATAGTTAAGTGTTTTAAAAAATAGACGTTTGCAATCCCTTAAACCCATCTTTTGAATTTTCCCACTAACACACGTGCAAAGCCGCCTGAAATCATTTTAAGTGGACACGTGGCACTTCGGGGAGTGTCTTGACAGTTAAAAAGACAACACCACGCCATTAATGAAGTGACACATGGGGAATAAAAAGGGCTTTCTTCTTAGGCAAGTTTGAGTTTTGGCGCTAGAATTTTTGTCAGACATATCTAATCGCTCCCAACGCAGAAACTATCCCAACGGTTCAAACGGAGAATTTCCTAAGGAGAAGTTTACAATGGAGAATTCCACAAGTCTGAATGAAAGGGATAGTCCCAACGAAAAACCCACTGCCTACGACTATACTCCACAATAGAATAAACGGGAGAATTTCACTTACCAAGACTCAAAACGAGTATTTGAGAAAGTCAGCAGGTGTTTCAAGAGAATTCGAAATTAGCCAAGGAAGCAAAGACATAACGGTTGAATCTCAGCAACAGGAAAAAGTGGCGATGTCCCTTCTCCAAATCGTTGACAATCTGCAGCACTTTGGTTCAGGTGCATCGAGGAGAGTTTTACTTTTTCCTGGCAGTAACAATGGCAGAGGCTGTAACAAAGACAAAGACACTAAGGTTCATGGGATTGAGAAGTTTTCGTGCAGACATTTCTTGTCCCCATAAAAAATCTCTCCACGAAGGGGAAAATGTAGAGGGGGATTGAAGGTAATCTTTAGATTAGAGATAATCCCCCTATTAACAACAGTGTTTGGGATTACGACAACGAGGCAGCTCAAGCGAGGTAGCTCAGCGTGGCAGCTCATACTTTAGCTTTGTTACGTTACTTAATCATGTTGTATCTTTTGTTTATAACAACTACGAGCTATAAATATTGTAATAATGTAACTATTATAATGACATTCAGTGTGAGGTCGAATGGTACTCGTGAGAGACCATGCTTGGCAGGGCCTGAGAGAGCTTTCATGCTCTATCGAACGACCCCGTCGTGGGAACTTCAGAGGGACTTGATTTGGAGGATTGAGAAGTGAGGCACAATTGGGGCTTTTCCTTACCATCTTAGATGAACCTAATAAAATACCAAAATACCCTGACCGTGGAACCTCGGGCGGAGCATCCTTGAGTTCCATCGGGCATTGAGTTGTGAACCAAACAACCCTCTACTTAATGTCACAACTACTTTATGTGATGTCATTAACCATCTAGGCAATGTCAAATCTGCACTTGAGTAAACCACTGTGGTATTTGGGGCTGTCAGACAGTTGGTGAGCCACCTCTGTGACGATAAACCCTTGACACACAGTGGTTAGGCAAAAGGCATGTCTTGGCATTTAATGTTTATGACATGGAGCTAACTAGTGCACCAAGAATTTAATGTTTATAGCATAAAGTATGAGGTATATTTTTCACAATTATTAATGACTGAGTTATCTAGGGAGTGGTGTGGGGGCTATTTAAGGGCCCCAACCACCTCTGAGGAAAGTAGGTTCCTTTGAGAGTTTAGAGGTTATTGCTAGAGAGAAAAATATACACCAAGAAGGGAGATTTATTATGAACTAGAGTTCACTCACCCACCATTGCCATTTATTATGAAGCTTTTAATACTTGACAGAGATCTTTTGAGGGTGGTCGGGGTGTTTGGTTGCCTTCCAAGGTGTATCTAGGATGCTTACTTATCTCTCCCTTTGTATGAGTTACCTCTGAGTTTCATTATTGTTCTTTGAGTTATACACGAGAGTTCTTGTGAGTTCAAACTGAGTTTATCTTCACTAAGTTGTGATTGTGTGTCTTGTAATTAATCAATAGTGCTTCTTGTTAACTTGTCATTACTGTACTCAAAAGGGGTCATGCCTCTATTTAATCTAAACTATCCTCTTACACAAGTGTTAAAGTTGTGCACTTTCACTTTGTAAATCTAATGAGAGAGAGCATGCATAGAGAAGCTTTTTTCTACAGGTGGGGTTTTTCTTTGTAAGTCTGATATGGTGTGGTTTCTTGTTGTAAGTGTTGAGGATGTAACACCTCATATACTATCACACCCTAGATTTAAGGTTGGATGATGAATTTTGTAGGTAAGTGAAGCTTGCTAATTATTGTCACCTAGATAATTGTTTTGATTGTCTATTTTGTGTGTGTGTTGATTTAAGAAATTTCTTAATTTTTTTAACATTTAAAAACACCTCGCATATTGTAATATATCTTGATTTTAAATATATAATTCAATGGGAGGAGATAATTAAATCATTTATTTAATTGGGAAATCTTTAAAAATATAATTTGAATGAATAAATTATATTGGATATCTGTGCACTAAATTATCGGATAACGTATGATATTTTATTGGGTCGTGTTTATATCATCCTAAATTGTAAACTCTAAGGATTGTTTGAGTCCACACTATTTAACGTTTTATCTAGTTTGTATGTGGTGCAAAACATTTATTTTTGGTCGATAATATACTCATGGTACATTGAGTTGTCAATTGCTTGATATTTTGTGTGATATCTCTCTCTCTAGCCGGCTCTAGCCTTTTAAGGGTTTGCATGGCTTCCATGCCAACAATGCACGATCCTATCACAATTCTTCCTAAATCTCCTGATCCAAATCCATTGCAAAAATCTTTTGCAAGTGTTATTACATCGTCTTCTTGCACAAGAAAGATCCCCCTTAAGCAAATATCATCTTATAAGGGTGAGCCTGCTGTAATATTTCTCAAGATAATATCCATTCCCTCGCTGAACCTTATAAACTTTCAATCATGGGAAAATTCTCACACGGTAGACCTTCAATGGATGTAATCAGGAAATCCTTCCCAACCTAGCTGCTTTCTCTATTGCTCTTATTGACCCCAAACATGTACTGATCTGGTTAAAACATGAAGAAGAGTATGTTCGCTTGTGTCTTAGAGAAAAATGGTTCATGGGGAAATACCCATTGAGGACATTCAAATGGTTCCAAGACTTAAAACCTTAAGAAGAAAATCCAGTTGCACCTATTTGGATTAACCTTCCAAATCTCCCAATCCATTTCTTTCCCAAATCTCCACTGTTTTCCATCACGCAGCTCATTGGAAATCCCATTAAAATGGATGCATACACAACTTCATTGATTATACCTATCCTTGCTAGAGTTTGTGAGGAATTAGACCTTACTCATGACAACCCTATGATAGTTTGGGTTAGTTGTGGCAACTCTAATTTTTGGTATGATATTATTCATGAAGACATCCCTAAGTTCTATACATACTACGGAAAAAGAGGCCTTAATGAAGGGCCATGCTATTTCCTTAATCCTCAGAGTAAACCAAAATAACAACCTCAAAACCTAAAATCCCAAACTCAACAACAAAAATATTTTCCAAAATCCCTCTTAAAACACTGTTATTACCAAAACCACTCAAACCCTATCTTCTGATCCCATTTCACAAACTAATGAGACTATTGTCCTTGATGATCAACTCCCAGGTCCCCTTCCTGATGAGAACTTAAATATTTATATTATAGATAACTAAGAAGCCCAAAAAATCCCCACTGAGTCTTGTATTCAACCTTTCCAAGATAAATCCAACAACTAAAATTCATTTTTGAATACTCAGAAGATTAATCATCAAGATTTTATTAGTGATGAAGTTGAAACAGTGGAACATGTAATCCTTTCCCCTAGATCCACCACCAATCCTGACATGGAAAATTCTTCAGAAGGTCTAAAGGACTGTCTTTCAAATTCTGAAAATCTCAAGAATATTTCAGTTCCTCTAATTGAAGAGCTATCTACGTTTACCTCTTTTTTAGATTTGAGAATGAAGAAGAAGAAGAAAAATATAAAGAACATTATGATTGTTGAAGAAGTAGTAGCTGATCTAGACAATAACCTCCCTCCAATTGATAAACCTCCCATCTAGAAGAACAAGGAGATAGCTCCCCAAGATCATCTTTATAAGAGGAAAACCAGATCAAGTACCAAATTTCTCATTCATTATCAACCTTCAAACCCCCAATGTTAAACCTAATATGCTGGAATGCTAGGGGAGTTGGAAATAAATCCACTAGTAGAAGGATTAAAAAACTTTTAAAGTTTAATAAGCTACCTGTTATAGCAATCCTAGAGCTAAAAGTAGATTCCTCTAAAATGGATAAATTCGGATGAAAATGGAATTTTGAGGGTTGTGTTCATCACTCTTCAAATAAAATTTGGGTTTTCTGGAAGTATGACTTGAAGGTCTCAATTGAGTTTAATGATGATCAAGCTCTGACTGTCAAAGTTTCTCATTCTCTCCTAAAAGATCTAATTTTCATATATTTTATTTATGCAAAGTTCTCAAGGCAACAAAGAGAATAACTACGATCTCACCTAGATCATCTCTCAAAATTGTACAATTTTTTCCCCTTCTTAGTCATTGGAGACTTCATTGTGGTTACTAAATCAGAAGAGAAAATATGAGGAAATGACATTGATTTTCATGTTGTTCAACACTTTAATGACCTTATATCTACACGTTCTCTTCGAGATATAGGTTATTTAGGATCAAAGTTTAGCTGGAAAAACCTCATAAAGGAGGAAAATTTGATATGTGATCGTTTGGATAGAGTTTTGATTATTAATACCTGGCTGGAGAAATTTCCAAAAACTTCTATTAACCATCTTCATAAATCATGTTTAGACCACTGCCCTCTACTTCTCTCAATTCAAACTCAATTGGATGATTTCCCCAAAAGGTTCGTTTTCCAAAAAATGTAGACCTCCAACCCCAATCTAGGTGATGTAATTAAAGCTTCTTGGGACCTAGAGATGATAGGTACTCCCCTTAAAATTTTCTCATCTAAATTGAAGAGAGTGAAATGTTCTTTTAAAGAGTGGAACACATCCTCTTTCAAAACCATTTTTCAATAAGTGAAAGATTTAGAAGATGAAGTCCTTTCCAAGGAATTTTCCTTTAAAGATAATCCCAGTAAATTCAATATGAGTTCTTTAAAACACTCCTAAGCTCAGATGAATTTTGTCTGGAAGAATGAAGGGACCTACTAAAAACAAAAGGCTAATTTGAAGTGGCTAAATGAAGGTGATGCTAATATTAAATTATTTTATTCTATGATTAAAGCAAAAAGAAACAAATCAATGATTCATAGAGTTCTCTCTCTAGATGATGTTATTCTTGAAGATAGGCACGATATTAATACTTCTTTTGTTAATCATTTTTAGTCCTACCTGACTTCAAACTCTTTAGTCTATAACTCCACATTTATGGAGGTTATCCCAACCTTAATCACCGAAGAGGACAATCACATGCTTGCTTCTATCCTACTAGGAGAAGAGATATTTAAGGCCATTTATGATATAAATGAAGATTGATCCCCAGTGCCTAATGGATTTGGTCGATTTTCTATATAAAATACTATGAAATTATTAAAGGGGATATCATCAATGCCATTCACTCCTATTTTGTTGGTGCTCAAATTCCACTGAGCTGGTCTAGTACCACCATCACTCTCATCCCTAAAATTTCAAACCAAATAAGTGCAACCACTATAGACCAATCAACCTATGCAACTTCTCCTAAAAAATATCTCCAAAATCATAAACTCTAGACTTGCCTCTATTCTCCCTAAATCATCTTCCCAAATCAAAGTGGCTTCACCAAAGGTAGGCAAATAATTGATAATATTCTTCTTGTAAAGAAGCTTTGTCGCCCAAAATGGTGATGACTCGCCCGTCGGCGAAGAACTTAAATTTCTGATGGAGTGAGGAAGACACACCCTTGATATTGTGGAGCCAGGGGCGTCCGAGCAATAAGTTGGGATGTCTATGACTTGGAATTCGATGACAGGGTTTATAGGGCCAACCCCTATTGAAAGTTTTATGGACCCCATCACCTCGTGACGGGTATTATCGTAGGCACGCACAGCGACGGAGGCTGGAGCGAGGTCGCTTTCTTTCAGGCCTAAACACTTGAAGGTTCTTAGAGGGCAAACATTCAAGGCGGATCCGTTATCGACAAGAGAGAGTGGCACGGCCTTTCCCATAACTTCAACGGAGATGTTGAGTTCATGATTGTGATTTGGCCCAATTCTGGGGATTTCTTCTTCAGAAAATGATAGCATTCGGGTAGAGGTCAAGGATCCGACCAGATTTATCGCTTCTTCTGGTGTGGTAGAGGGGGGAACAGTGGGTCCAGTGAGTAATTTGATTAAAGCATTTCTGTGTAGCTAGGAAGACATGAAAAGTACCCATATAGTGATGTTAGCTTGAGTTTTCTTCAGTTGATCGAGGATCTTACTCTCCTCGATGGTCATCTCTGGCATAGGAAGGTTTTCAATGCCCTTCCCCTTGTCATTTGCTGGTAGTGAGTTGGGAACCTGGTAATGTCTCCCTGATCTGGTCATATGATTTACTGAAGAAGGAAAGAATATGAATCTCATTTCCTCGTCAATCTCAGGTTGTTCTTCCACCCTATTTATTTCTCCGAGGAGTTCTTCAAATGATATCATCCCACATATGTCGGCTACTAGGCCAGCTCTTCCTGAAGCTTGTTCTTCACTCGAATCTTCGAATTCTTCCCCCCATCTGGTGGCAACAATTCTGTCTTTCAACGTAAATTTGATGCATTCCATAATTTCAATGGCTTCTTCATACAGGTCCTCCCATTCTGTGTGGATATGTGTGATTGAAGGGATCAAACGCCCTTGTAACTTCAAAGTGTTAAGTAACCTGATGATAGTACAAATGCTATTGGTTTGCTTGAATAATCCTAATATAGTCTGGACAACATCATCTAAGCTGACTTCGTCGGTTGGTACCACCCATTTGTCTGAATCCCGGGCCCATTTCCATGCCTCCAAGAACAGTGTGCTGAACTTCTGGCAATCGATGACCATTTGTGAGGGAAATTTCAGCCCGAACTCTAGGAATTGGTTTAACACCTCTGACAATTCCATACTTCCCTTTTCAGAACGGGTATGGATAGTGATGCATGCTCTGATAAGGAGTGACAGTGCTTGATCAGCGAGGCTAGTAGGGTGTAGGAGGAAATATGGGCAAATTTGAAGAGGTTTAGGAGAGTATATGGGTGTGATTTGAGTTGAGGGATCGAAATCTGGGTTTTCTTTTAAGAAGATGGCATTGGTATGATTTGGAAGTGGATTGTGAGTAGTGTTTGGCTTAGGATTGGCTGGTGGGGCGATAGTAACCCGATCAATGAGATCTTAGATTACGTTCCGGAGGTGAAACCATTGGTCGGTGGTATAACCGACAATTTGGTAAAAGGCACAGTGAGCATCGATTTTGAAGTTTATTGGGAGTGGATTTGACAATGGACGTGGATCCAAGGGTTTGATGAGGTTTCGGCTTAGCAGGGCTTGGTAAACTTTGGAGAGGGGAGCATGGAGCTCAGTGTATTCCCTTCGGATGGGAGTAGGGCGGCTTTCTGGTACCCATGATGTGGTTGGCTGAGAGATGTTGTTGATGGTCGAGACTGTAGCACTGGCAGGCTTATCATACTTTCTAGGGGTGAACTGTCCATACACCTTGTTTGGTTCAATCTTTGTTTTAATGAGGCTTTCCTCGATTTCCACTCCTGCTTCTCTGAGAGCTTGAAAGAGGGGATAGTATTGTCCTCCCATCGTCGCTCGAACATGGGGCAAAAAGTTCTTCTTCACTATGTTGACCTGTTCTTCCTCGGATGGCCGATTAGTCATGGTAGCTGCCTGCTCCCTCCACCGAGTTATGAAGTTACTGACTGATTCTCTAGGATTCTAATTGAGTAGCTCTAAATCACTACGGGTGACCTCAAGCTCTTCATTTTATTTATACTGTGACATGAATTCTTGGGCTACATCCTCCCAGCTATGGATTCTGGATTCCTCAAGAGATAAAAACCATCGGAGGGGACTATGCTTCAAAGTTTGCTGAAATAATTGGGACATCACCTCCTCAGAAGCCCCTAGTAGAGTCATGGAACGATGATAACTTCGAAGATGAACAATTGGGGTCCACTCCATCCAAACTTCTCGATATTTGGCATCTTGAACTTCTCGAGTAACCTTGCTTTAGGATAATGAGACATGTGGGTGTAGTACATGTAATTCCCAGAGATTCTGACTTGGTCAAACTTCTTAGTGAGCATCCTAAGGTCCTCCTTGACTTTATTCAACTCCTCCTCTTTTGGATCAACGACCATAGGCAGGTTAGCCATAGGGTGGGCAATGTTTGGCATTTGAAGCTGGGCAGGTGGCGGCCCATTGGAAGTAGGGGCACGTCGAGCGTGCTGATATTCTTATGGAACCCAGATAGGCTCGGGTGGACCCATAGCATGAGGAAATAGGGCCTCAGGCTCTTGAGGAATAAGAACTTGGTTTCGTTGCATCTCTCGAACCTCGGTTTGTAGGTTGTCAATCTTGGACATGAGCTGAGCTAGGACTGTTGGCAGGTCCGGCTGTATGACTAGTGTTTGATCTGTATTCTCCATGGAAGATGGATGGATTCCGAACTTGGAAGAAGTAGTAGAGGAACGGATGGAACTCTGGGGTGATTTGACTGAAGATCGAAGCCAATAGGGATCAAGGCCAAGGGCTTGCGATCGACCTAAGAAGGCGTAGGATGAGATTTATTTTTGAGAAAAAAGGAAGAACTATATTTGGATTTTTAATAAAGATGGGAGAAATGTTTTTGGATTTTTGATAAAGAAGGGAGAAATGTTTTTGGAGACGGAACTCAGCATGATTATTATGATTATTATGTTCTCACTTGTATTTAATTCTCCTAAATGCAATGCCAGACGGGACCCGAGCCTGGAAAAGTGGGGGTCTTAATATATGCAAAGCTACGGTTTGGACTTGTAACCAGGCTCACGGACAGGGCCCTATTTTAAAATTGCGCGAAAATTGGGCGGCAGGCCGACCCGGAATTTCGGCAGAGTTTCGAGTTAAAACCGACAATCTAAAGTGTGTGTCCTAGGTCTGACACCTATATGCGGGTATACAATTGGTTGGGTGAATTGGCATGGGTTCCCCCCTTTGACGTGACTTCCACGATATACGTATTTCTGTTGCAGGCAATCGATATGTGTGGACAAGCCATTTGATATACCTGAGTGTACGTGAATTGCCTCACCATATACCTTATGAGGACGGTACGTGTGAGAGCGAATTCGATATACTCGGCGTACGTGAATGAATTCCCTGCGATATACCTCCCATCATGACTTCGGTCAAGCGGTACGATGCGGGGGAACCGTTCGATATACGTCGAAGGTACTTGGACAATGGAAGGTGAGAGTCATATCACTTAGGCTAACTACGACCTGCCGAACCATCCCCCATCACGAAGTGACCCTCCAATTACTAGGTAAAATTTGGTCAATAGCAATGCTCTTTGGTGATGTTGTGTGAATCATGCACAATCCTCTTATTAGTATCTTATGATTAGAATGCCTTTCTTGATTATGCCAAACAGGGAGCAAAGTACAAGTACCCCAAAAGGTACACTAAGTATGGATGGGTGATGCGTGCAACATGGGGATATACATGTGATCCTAGGTGCACGTGGTGTGAATTGTATATGGAGAAATTTCTACAAGTGTGTGAATATAAGCATAAACATGGGATACACATGGAAAAAGGGGAACATGCAGATATGGGGGGAGACATAAGAATATATAACATCCATGTAAATAGAGTCAAGCCCTCAATATAAAAAATAAACTCCCCAGCGGAGTCTCCACTATGGCCATCCCCGATCCCCGTCGCGGAGGAGAAGGATTCTTCGGGTCCCGCGCGTCCCTCTCGGGAGCGCTTCGGCTAGTGTCGTTTGAGATGTGGTGTAAAAATCTAGAGAGATTCAGAGTCACCAGTCTATTTTACTCAAAACAGTCAAAAGGAAAAAAGGGTAAGCCATCCCGAAGGATGGCATCCAAAGACATACTGGTGCGTGCGAAACCAAAATGATTCGAGAAGGGTTCGGAGGCTTAGTTACGAAATGGGAAGGTGTTAGGCACCCATTCCGCCCTTTCGGTCTCTCATGGATATTTTTTATTTTCCTTTTGTTTCCCCCCATGATTTGTGTGCATGTGTATATATAGAATGGAGGTAGGAATCCTCGACTTATATCATGGAAGAGATAAAGCGAGTCATCCGTAGGAAGATATAAATGTAATATTAGAAAAATAAGATTTACGCGATTACCCCTACGTTGACCGTTAAAATGGAACGATAACGCATATGGAGCAATGCGTCACTAAGGGCAAGTATATAGAATATAAGGGAAATGGATTTAGAGAAGATGGAAAATGAGAGAAAAAGGACTTGAGTCTCGGGTTTTACCCCGAGACGCCTACGTAGCCTATAAAGGCATCAAAGTCCACGTAGTTCGCATACAAAACGAGGGGTGGGGTTTATCCCATAAATCCAAATGGGGAATCTCTTATTTGTAAGAGTGTGTGTGTGTAGAAAAAGGTGTTTTAGTTGTGAGAAAAGTGTGGAAAAAGTATGAGAATCCCTACTTGGAATTTATGAGAAAACTCTCTTTTTCATATTTTTTGGGGTTTTATGAAAATAAAAGAGTTACAATAATACTAAATAAAAAGTATATTAGGATGTGTGAGATGAGATAATAAAAAGGTAAATAAGAAAACAAGTTATGGGAATTTAAGAGAATTCAAGAGAGAGTTTGAGAAAGTTGGACCTTCTTGAAGATCTTGAGCTTGATCTTAAGTGTTGAATAGCAGCCCTTGAGCTTGGATGATGATGGAGAGTGGTTAATTCACCAAGTTTGATGAAAAAGATGATGAAAAGTGGAAGTAAAAAAGGGATTTGGGAGTTGAAATCACGCTGCCTTCGAGAGAGGTTTCTGGGATTCGTTGAGAGAGATTTTTATTAGATCTGGGCTCCCCTTGCAAATGAGGTGAAGGCCTCCTTTTATAGGCCCAGGTGAGTGCCGATCGGCATAGACCTGTTCCTGCCTATCGGCAGGTGATGATAGGCAGGGTCTGGAACCTGCCATTTGGCAGTGCGCTTCAGGCTTTTTTGAAAAATCGGCCGTCGAGGGCAAACCGTTCGTCAGAATCCCGCATACCATTGGAAAGGTAATTCAGAGACCTTTGAAAGTCCTTGGACCTCTCCCGGGTTCGGGAGTTGACTTTGGGTCAAATATGGCTCGGAAGCATTTGTCGGTCCATTGGACGGGGAATCGCTCGGACGCAAACGGATCGTTCGTCCCCATGGTAAATTGGAATCGTGCATGGGGCGAACCGTTGGAAAGGTTAGGATATGTACTTTGATATTTCAAAGAGTTTGACCCAGTGTGGAGAGTTGACTTTGGTCAATCGGGCTCATAAAGCGCTTAGTGGCCTCTCGGAGTCAAACGGATCGTTCATCCGCATGGAAATTCAGAATCGTGCACGGGATGGACCGTTGAAAAGGGTATTCAGTGACCTTCGAAGATTCATACAACCTCAGTTGAGCTAAAGAGTTGACATAGGTCAAACAGAGCCCGGGAGTGCCCGATGGCCTCTGGGTCAGGTTTCGAATGCAAACGGATCGTTCGTTAGTATGGTAAGTCGGAATCCCGCATGGGGCGGGCCGTTGGAAAGGGTATTCAGTGCCCTTTGAAGATTCATTGAGTCTCGGTCAAGACGAAGAGTTTGACTTTTGGGTCAAACTGAGCCGAGGAGTGCCCGATGGTCTTCAGGTCAGTACTCGGGACGTGACCTGGGTTTACAGTGATGAAGGGAGGTACTAGGAACCTAAGGAGAGTTAGGGGTAATAGAATGGGGTGTCTACAGTAATCGTTCAAAAAGGAATTTTTGTGATTAAAAGAAATTCGACAGACTTTATAATAGCTACCACGAGAAGGTTTACTCATAGTCAATCCCTTCATTTATGAGTAAACTCTTTTGAATTTTTTTTTGAAGGTTTGCACCTTCCCATCCATCTATCTTTTAACTTCTTATAGGTCTACTTGAACCCGATGGGTTTTCTCCCATCAATAGTCTTCAAGTCTCTAAACTTGATTCTATTACATTGAATCCATTTTGGTATCCATACTCATATGTCAAAGAAAGAGCCGGTGTCTTAGAATAACTTGTTGTAGTTCTAAAAACTTGATTTGTTTTTTACCTGGGATTTCCTCAAAATGATCACCTCAAACACTAATCTTTCAGGATATTTCCTGATGCTCTCACTATGACGTTCCACCATATGTTATCCAGTATTAGTAACACATATATCTTGATTATTCAAAATACTCACACTACCGTTAGGTAGTGTATTTTCAATAGAAGGTTGAATTTAATCACGTGTGGGTGGTCTAGTAAGATTAGTAATATGATGTTCAATTATATCTGGTAAGTCTAGCTTACACCTTGGCCCGTGGTTTATTACATAATCCTCTTTCAAGAAATGGGCAATGATGCAATCAATGACATTCTTGTGCTTCGGAATATAATATAAACTACCATTGTTACCTTTGGGATAACTAATAAAGAGACATACTTATGTCCTTAATTTTAACTTTCATGAGTGAGGGGCACCCCGAAATCAGAACATGCCTTAGAGGGAGCTTGATCCCACTCTAATGTTCAAAGGGAGTTAAAGAGAGTGATTAAGAAAACGATAAATTTATAATGTATACACTCGTCACTTAAGTAATATGACAATAAGAATTTGCAGTCCTGAATAACTAATCATGGACCTTATCATTCTTAAAATAGTCTTATTCATTCTTATGCTCTATACCGTTATATAAACAAATACATAACGTCGATAACTAGGATAAAATCTCAGACCTACAATAAATGATCCTTTAACCCTCCCAAGAGTTATATACTACCCACTATTAAATTGTAGAGCTTGGATTAGTTTACCACACCTATACTCTACTTTAGCCTTTCAAACATTGAACTAATCAAAAGGTTTCAACCAGGTGGTGCATAAGGTAAACATATCCATACCATGAGTAGTCATTAATGAAATTAATGAACCACTCATAATGATCTCTTTACAGGATAGTCACAGACCCACACCAATTGAATTGAACCATTTCCAAGACATCTTAGACTCTTTATCTTTTGGTGTGAAGACCCTTTAGTCATTTTACATTCTAAAATTGATTCAATAATATAATTGCCTCCAATTACAATGAACTCGAGTGTCCATTTCAGTCCATTCTTCTAATTCCTTTCAGAATGAAATAACCTAAGCCTAAGTGCCAAAAATGTGTTCAGTTTTAGAAGGAAACTTTCTCTTTAACAGTTCTCCAAAAAATTATTCACATTTGTATTTAGCGGTATTGGTGAGACAAAACTTATACTATATAAATTATTCACAATATACAAATAGATAAAAGATATCCTAATTTTGATAAAATAATATTATAAAATAGTTGAACATCTGTTCAAAATCAATTTAGAAATCGAAACCAACTTTGATAAAACCAAGTACATCCAATAATTTTCCTACAATATCTTTATGTCGTCACCATAATGTAAAAGGGTATCCTATTTCTTATATTATTTCCTTATTCTAATTTCCAATAAATAAGATCATCACTCTTTTAAGTAAATGTGTGGTTACCTAGAACCTTTGCAAGGAGTCGCAATCCTCATTTTTTATTCTCGAGTCTACATACAAGGTTGTCGTTAATCGGACCATAAATCATGCACTAACTTTAATAGAAAAACCATTACCATGTCTTTTTACTTACAAATAAAGGAAAAATGGACAGAGTTGCTATAATTTTTTTAATTATTTGTAGTGAGAATACACACCTCTCTCCTAATTCCCTACTACAGAGGAATATGAACCTTTCTTAACTCAAGTCGTTGTACCTAAGACTTAGGCTTATCTTTATTCCTTCCATTCAGGAATAATTAAAACTTTCTAAATAACCAACACCATCTATTAGCTATCAATGATCATTACTCTCGAATTACAAAATCTTATCGAGTTTCCCCACCAGATCTAATCCAAAGAATCATTTTCTTAACCAATGATAAAGATCATTTCAACAACATGATTCTTACTTGGGAGTCATCAACCAACAACGATTTTAGAGAATTATCATCGGTCAATTCTTTAAAATTAAACACATACATATAGAACTTTCCTGTTAGGGAGCAGACATATGTAATACTTAATTTTAAAAGAATTACCATACATTTTAAAATATAGTGCTTCTACGATTAAAACCATTCGGTTAAATCTTAAAAGTGGCATCTTTCAACCTCCAATTAAAAAACTAATCTGATCGAACATCCTAGTTCCCTAATGGAATGCGATTTCTCATTGGGATCTTAAATCACTCCACCTTAAACTAGATAGATTTTCATCTTTCCTTATGTTACCGGACAGTTTAGGAAACTTATGTCTAACAAAAATAATAGCTAGTGTAACAACCCATGTTTTCTCATGTAAAGGCTGGTCAGGCACGATACGCTGAAGATAGGGATTTCTTGTCAATTAATACCATTCTTTGCACAAAGTAAATATAAATAGGTTATTTCCCAAAACCCCTAAATTTTTAAAATGAAGCACATACACAATAGTCCACTCCACCATAATATTAATAATAAAATTCAAATAGAGTAATAAAATTCCAACCGACATAAAATAAAAGAGTATCGGGCTTATGGCCTTACAAATGTTCAAAATAATAAATGACTAAAGCTGAAAATCACTTATGCTAGAAACAACTGAATCTGAATCTGGAGAGCAAGCGAGATCACGGAACTACTACATCACAATCAAACTATCCCTGTCTAGGATCACTTGGGAGGAGAAAAAATTTGTATTTGGGTCAGAGCCCGAGACGTGCAAGAATTAAATTGAATAATACATGAATGTAATAATATAGTCGACGCACAATAATTATTCCCCCTTTCGTCACTCACATGCGTATAACATCTCACCTCTCATCTAAGTGTGATATCTTTCGCACCCCAATAAATCCCAAAATAATGAATGGTGACATCAACCCTATTTGTAAACATGTACATTGATAATTAAATATTTAAATGTAATTCCTACATTTTATTTGCCAACATTCATTTATCCTACTCTCATTATTCTTCCAATTAAGGCATAAACAACTATTATGCATTATAGGGTCTCTTGTGTAATTATAGGGTCCACTTCATTAGACAATTAAAGTTAGTTAATTCCAGTTCGGTCAAATAAGAATGTATATATGTCCTTTCAAATATTTTGACACACAAGGGCATCTACCTTTGGTGTCTATTTTTACTCTATCAGCAAGTTCGAAGGAATTCTCTGATTTCGAAATGAACGATCCAAGACCGAGCCAATTATGACCCAAGAGTGGTGACGACCGAGGACCGAGGTCAATTCTGACCTAACTCAGGTGATGATCCATGACCGGGGCCAATTCTGACCCAAGAGTGGTAGCGACCGAGGACCGAGGTCAATTCTGACCTAACTCAGGTGACGATCCAAGACCGGGGCCAATTCTGACCCAAGAGTGTGACGACCGAGGACCGAGGTCAATTCTGACCTAACTCAGGTGACGATCCAAGACCGGGGCCAATTTTGACCCAAGAGTGGTGATGACCGAGGACTGAGGTCAATTCTGACCTAACTCAGGTGACGATCCAAGACTGGGGCCAATTCTAACCCAAGAGTGGTGACGATCGAGGACCGAGGTCAATTCTAACCTAACTCAGGTGACGATTCAAGACCGGGGCCAATTTTGACCCAAGAGTGGATAAAGATTGGATTTTGATTCTGCTGGAGAAAGATCTTTGTGATGCTGGGGAGCTGATAGCTGGGGAAGCTTTTAGGATACCTCGCAGGGGGAATAACCTATTTTGGGTGCTGTAAGAGAATTCTGCTGGGGAAGTGATCAAGTGATCCTTAAGGATCCCCCGGAGCTTTGCCAGGAGGAGTTTTCACTTGGTTTTTTGAGGATTCTGCTGGGGAAGAGGGGTTCCGCTTAAGGGAATGCGAAAATTTCTTTGTAAAAAGGCTCTAGATCCTCCCTGGGATTTTTAGGAATTTTTCGGGGATTTTTCGAGGATTTCTGGTATTTTTTGGGAATTTCTGTACGAAATTTGATGTGGGGTGCCGGTCGGCATGGTGTGAGAGGTGTCATTCGGCAGTGGCACGAACTTTTGGGTTACCTAGGGAAGGCAAGGGGTCAGTGCCGATCGGTATGGTAGGGGGAGGTGCCGATCGACATGGTGCTTGGCATCCTATATAAAGGGGCGAATCCCCTCATTTTTTCACAGCTTCTTTTACCTTCTCTCTCTCTGTGATTCTTCTGTAAATCGTTCTAGTATTCCGATCTTCAAGAAATGGCCGCTTTCGTGAGCACTGCAGTCCACCGGGAGTGGTTGACCGATGATGATTGGGCGAATGTGTAGTGGAGGGTTAGGGCGCCTTTTGCTTTGGGGAGTGAGAACTCCTTTGGTGCGTTTGAGCCTGTTGCGAATGAGCGGACCTTGCTGCGGGAGCCATCGCGTCATCGCTCTTTGAGAGTGATCCCTAGTGGTTATGTAAGTAACCCGACTTTTGGCATTCTTCTCTTTTTGGTGATCTTTCTTTCTTGATCTTTGATGAGACTTTTCTTTTTGCCAGTCTGATATTACCTTGAAGAACATGCGTGCTCATGGGACAACGGGGCTCAAGGATGTCTGGGAGCATCTCCTACATGTGGTGCGCTGGGTGGTATCATCTGCGCTGGATGAGATGCCTCGTTCGACAACGGTCTTGTGCGCTTTGGGAGAGAGGTGGTGGGACACTACCCATACCTTTCATTTTGGATTCGGGGAGATGACGGTCACTCCCATAGACGTGCAGCAGCTACTGGGGATGGATTGTGATGGAGAGCAGATAGAGGTGGATCGCTCTTTATGGGTGAGACCGGAGGCAGTGCGAGCGGCACTTGGTGATGTAGGGAGGATAGTTTCTGGGGATTCTATCCGGCTGTCCTTGCTGAAGGATGTTCTGTTGGGTAGGGAGATCGATGTGGAGGATGGGCTGCAAGTGAGGCAGATGGCCCGGTTATTCATTTTGTTGGTGCTGGGAGGTTTCATGGTGACGTCGAGCGGCGACGTCGTTCATTTGTGGTTTCTGCCATACTTGAGGATGTTTTTGAACATCTGTTTCTATGATTGGGGGAGTCTGAACTTGGCGACCCTTTACTTTTCTCTGGATGCATTCAGCTAGTGCTGCCGGCAGACCTTTACTGGGGCCACGTACCTTCTTGAGGTATTCTTTAATTCACGCATTTTCTTTTCATGCATTCGCATTTTCCTTTCATGCATTCGCATTTTCCTTATGCGTCTCTTTTTTGCTTGTGAATTCAGACGTGGTTCTATGAGGTGATTAGGTGCAACACCCCGCTGATTGCTTTAAAGGACGACACTGTTGGGGATTTCTGTCGATTGTATCGATGGCGTAAGGCCAATCGACCATCGAAGGGATCTCTTTCCCTGGAGGCGGTGCGTTAGGTCTTGAATGACCTGACCAGTGGTAGGGTAAGACTCTTTCCATTTCAGTCTTTGGTTTTTGTTCCTTCTAGTCTTGTATTAATTTATGCTCACTTGGAGATTTTCAGGTGACCTTTTACCCGTGGGGGACATTCATCAAGATGCGAGGGCGACCCGGGTGAACGCGCGGATGAGGCGTTTGCTGGCGCATGAGTTCGGCCATTCCTGGTACCTCGGGGAGAGGGTGACTCGCCAGATTGCTGAGTATCTTGGTTTTTCCTAACTAATGTTTTGAGGAAATTTGGTTTTGGAAAAACTTTCATTGATTTAATTTGGAGATCCATATCCAACAACTGATTCTCAGTCCTTGTAAATGGTCATCTATCAGGCTTTTTCAAGTCCACAAGAGGTCTAAGGCAATGGGACCCCTTGTCCCCAAGTCTCTTCATCATTTCAACTAAATTTTTAAGCAGTGGTATTGATTCTCTTATACATTCAGGTAAAATTAAGCCATTTTCTCATCCTTATGGTTGTAATCTTATCTATCATTTGAGTTTTACAAATGATGTGATTATTTTCACAAATGGAGCCAAGAAATATTTCAAAAATCTTTTCAAGTTTCTCTCAGAATATGAATAAGCTTCAGACCAAAAAATCAATGCTTCAAAAAGCTCCTTCATAAATGATGCAAATCTAGACTCAAATAAAATAATTTCTATAGGCCAAGCCTTAGGTCTATCCTATAAAGCTTTGCCTATTAAGTACCTAGGTTGTCCAATTTTAAAAGGAAGACTTAAAATTACCCACTTATCAGGCGTTATTGAAGCTATTAGGAGTAAATTGCAGTCATAAAATGCCAAATTTCTCTCTCATGGAAGTAGGTTAATTTTAATCAAACATTTTTTATCTTAATTCCTCTATACAATGTTGATACCTTAGATCCCCCTGCAACAGTCATAAAAATGATCCGCACACTATTTCATAAATTTCTTTGGGGAGGGTCTCAATCATCCTCTCATTACTAGATGAACTGGGATTCCTGTTGTGGACCTCTTAAGAAGGGAGTCTTATAATGTAGAAGGTTAGATGATATTGTTTTCAACTTGCAGTACAAAGCTTTATTTCTATTTGAAGAAAAAATATGGCTTATGGGCAAACTTCATGATTCAAAAGTACAAATCCAACATATTTTTAAGTTCAGGATCTTCTCTATCTTTGAAAAAGAATAAAGAAAATTAAAGACACTGTAGATCAATTCTTGAATACAGTAGAATAATCAGTAGTCTGGAAGCTTGTTCTTTTAGATCTTCCTATGAAGTTTGTACACCTCATTTACCTGTCTCATTATACTGGAAATACATTTGGTCTAAACACTGCCCTATTAAGATTTCTTTTTTCTCACGAAGATTATTCAATCAAGTAGTGCTTCTAGATACATAGATCTAAAAAATTGGCATTAAATTAGCCTCTTCATGTAGATGTTGTGGGTCAGAGAGGGAATGTATTAATCATAAATTTCTTTGTAGTCCAATTTCTAGAGAGGAGTGGGAGTTTTTGGTCTCAAACTTGGGGTTAGACTCAATTTCTTTAGTCCTAAATCCATGTTCCTTGCTTGGTGTATCCACATGGGGAAAAAAAATCATTATCAGTTTGTTTTCTCAATCATTCCTTTGCTGATTGATTGGGAGATTTGGGAAGCAAGAAATAAAAAATTCTTTGATAATGAGCCAATAAATAGTATCAATATCATTCACAGTGTTTCAAAAGCCTTGAAAGAGTTGGAATCTATTCAAAAGTTCAAAGATAAGTGCTCTACAGATGATAGATTTTATATCCAGTGGTTCAACCTCAATATTGTCCCAAAAAAATCATCATACGTTATCTCTAGCTGGCTCAAACCTCCTTAGAATTGGGTAAAACTTAATATGGATGGAGCAGTGCTACTTAATTTGTTGGTATTGGAGGAGTCCTGAGGGATAATAAAGGGAAATTTCTAATTGGCTTTAGTGAATTTCGATCTCATCATCAAGTCATTCCAACTGAAGCCATGGCCTTTTAGAGAGGTTTGCATTTGTGTGTCAACCTGGGGTTCTCCAAAATTGAGATTGATTCTGATTCAAAGTCTTTAGTAGAGTTTATTATCTATAAGAGAGAGGCACCCTGGTTTCTTAAATCTATCATTTATTCCATTTTTTCAATCGTCTATTTGCTTGATTATAAGATCAATCACATTTGGAGACAATTTAATGGTGTGACTGATTGTATGGCCAAGGTGGCTACTGCTCTTCCTTGGATTGCTATAGGTCTCATCAAACTGGAGTCTACAAATATACCTTCCATTAGATCAGTTTTTTTATTCTTTTTAGAGGATTTCACTATTTATTGTTTTATTAGAATTGATTTCATTATTCTCTTCTTTATCTCTTGTAAGAGCTACCTAGGAAAGGATTTTTTCCCTATGCGTTGTTAATAATATTGGGGGTTCATTCCCTCTTCCATAAAAAATACATTGAGTTGCCCAAAGTAGATCGAAAGTAAAAACCAATAAAAAATCTGATCTGGTAAGTACTCTAAGATCAACCAAAGATTTAGGTTTCCACACAACACACACATATTATTTTTCATGTGTTCTATTTTGTTATTGGTGTTCTTTGGTTTTATTGATTTTTTTAAATGTCAAATTCTTAAAGTCAGATTACATATTGACTTAGTCAATAATAAATTTTTTTACAAAAGTATTTTGAGAATTAATCTAGTTTTTAAAATTTGTTATATATATTGAATTTGAATGTGTACATTTAACCTTAGAATATAATTTGTGTTTTCTTTCTCACAATTTCTTTACGATATTTTCGACCATTAAATGTTCTTTTATTCGAATGCTTATAGTGTTGATCCAGGTAAGAGTTAATTGTACTTTTAAAAGCCGACACATGTTAGAATTTATTTCCATACACTTAGGCACCATCTTCCTTTTTCTTTTTCTGCCCTTTTTTATCCTAGCATTAGGTGCCTTAATTTATGTCCATACTATTGGCTCTGACCCGTTTCCTTGCATATTCTCTTCTCTCTCTTGTATCTCCCATATCTGGTGTCCAGCCACAGGGGCGCCAACTATAGAGGATTATGATGTTTGACGAGATATGGACACTATGGAGTTTGGAGCTTTGTTTAGGCACCTCATATTTGTTGATTCCTACTCTGTATTTGATCTTTCATTTAGGGCATGTCGCCCAAAGGTTTTTAGTTATTTCCTTTCTATCTGAGTCAGGAGTATTTACTCATGTCGTTGAGTTACATTTGGTATTATTGTTGGGATTATTGTAATGAGATATTTTACTGGAGGGTTTTACTCTAGTTGCATTTAATTCAGTTTGATATTATTCAATTGTTATTCATTGTCAAGGAATGAATTATGTGGAATGTCCTTTATGAAAAATGGAATTTTATTTAATTAAAATTTTACAAAGTTTAACACCTGCTTAATTGGATATTAGGTGATTAATGTTTTCGATAGTGATGCTAAGAATGAACCAATGATAAATTCTGTTTTGATTGGGTATAGGACTAATTACTTGATATTTAATTGAGCGGGGTGTTACAAATATTCATTCATTTTTTCATGAGATTTGTTTTCACGCCAGGTGTCACATTTATTTATTAAAAGATTTGCCTTTATTGTCCCATTATATTAACTGTTAATTTAGAGAAAAGTGTTTTTTTTCATGTCAAAGAAAATCATTAAAAGAAGAATCCGAGAAATTAAAGCTCTTATAGGACTCCAACATAGGTCTTTCCAAATCAAGTACCTATGGTGTCCCCTAAGTTCAGGAAGAAAGATAATTATGCATTTTTCAGAGCTCATAAATAATATTAGGAAGAATATTTTCAGTTGTTCTTGGAAGCTCTTATCTTAGGGAGGTAGGCTTATTCTCATCAGGCATGTATTGGCTTCTATCCCACTCCACATATTATCAGTCATTTCTCCCCCAAGGCAGTGTTAAATGGAATCAATTATTTATTCAGCAAGTTTTGATAGGGAGGTTGCTATAAGGTTAATCATCATCAATGGACTTCTTGGGATAATATCTTCTACCTTAAAGGAGGTCTCAATATTAGAAATTTGGAAGATACCATGAAAGATTCTAGTCTTAAATTGCAGTGGAAATGGATATTTGATCAGGGTCTGTGGGGATCTTTATGAGAAATAAATTCAGGAATGCTTTTGTCCTTACTAAAGGATCTCATTCTTTCAAAATAATATCTACCATCAATGCAGAAGCAAGTGAGCTTATAGATGAAGATAAGCAAATATGGAAGCCTTCCACATCAGGTGTTTTTACTCTTAAGTCTGCTTATGAAGTCATTAAAAGATCTAGACCTACATCTTAAATCTAAAAGTTCATTTGGAGTCCTCATTGCCCATCTAAAATTAGTATATTTGTATGGAAAGTGTTACATGATGTTGTTCCTACAGATGTGGCCATTCAGAACATTGACATTAGATTAACTTCTAAATGCAGAAACTTTGAATCAGACATTGAATCTATAGACCATATACTCAGTACCTGTCCTATACGTCAAGAACTTTGACATTTCTCTGGTAGAAAATTAGGCATTACTATGAAATTTGATAACTGCAGATCCCTTATCATGTCTTTATGGATGTACATGCCACTAAGAGATCATCAAACTTTCATTATTTCTAATCTCCCTAAGCTGCTTATGTGGGAGATTTAGAAATATAAAAACTACAAATTCTTTGATAATACTACTGTGAAATTAGTAAACATTATCAAAAATGTTCTGAGCTCGTTAACTGATTTGGTTTTTATTATTGAGTTTAAAGATAGGTGTAAGAGTGAAGATTCTTTTGTTATTTATTGGTTCAAGAAGAGAATCATCCCTCCTAAAGTTAATTTAATCAGATGTGTTTGGTCTAAGACACCTGAAGGAGCTTTTAAATTGAATATTGATGGTGCATCCCAAGGTAATTCAAACCTAATTGGTCTTGGTGGTGTAATTAGAGATTTTCAAGGCTTATCCATAGCAGGTTTTAACATAGCATTGGGGGTAGATTCATGAATCTATGTTGGGACCAATGCTATTCTTGAAAGGTCTTAAGTTATGCAGGTCTTTAAACATCAATCGCCAAAAATGTGTTGGTAGAGTCTGACTCTAAATTAATGGTGGATTTTATTTTTAAGAGAGGTAAGCCTCCTTGGATTAATCAGAAGCAAATGGATAAGATCTAAATCTTTCAACATCTAAAGATTTCTCATTGTTGGAGAGAATGTAACTCTGTAGCATATGGCCTAGCTTCTAATGAAGCTTCTTCTAAAAAATCTCAAAACTATGGATCTTTCTCCTCTCTTCCTAATATTATTAGAGGTATTATTCAATTGGATATATTAGGTATCCCTCAAATTGGAAAGAAAAGTTTGTAATGGGGTTATTTATAAAATCCCAAATTTATTGCTTTCTTTATGTTTTTATTAAGAGGGTGTTTATAAACCCTCCCCTTGTTAGCTTCAAAACTAGAAACTAGATCATTGGGCTCAACCTCTAGTTTCCTTATGTTAGAGCTATTTCCATGAAGGCTTGATTTTAATAAAACTTGTGGGGGTACCATCCCTCTTCGTCAAAAAAAAAAATTAGTTGTTAGTTCATATATTAAAAATCAGATGTGTGGGTTACCTAGTAGAGCTGGATTAGTCCTTTTGTTACATTTTCTTTTTTTATCGAGTATCGTTTTAACCTTAAGTTCTTATATGTATATTAGTTGCTCTACTTAGTCTACTAGTTGTAGGTGTGTTTGGCCTAAAGTTTTAGTTTAATTGCTATAAATGATTATGTTAAATTAAAAGGAATCATTTGAACATTTATTTGTTCATAAGGGTGTTTGTTGTGCGTCCCAGCTGTCATTCATATAACTTGAACTATATTTTACACCATTAGATTAATTTTGTTTGATCCATAGATTTTCCTACCATTAGAGTTTGCATAGTGTGTACGCTAAATTGGAAAAACAATTTTCCAATGTTTTTTTTCACATATGTTTTTTGATAATACCTGTCTTTATTGTTAATATAATGGTTTATGGTATTTTGAACTCAACTTAAAAGTGAAGCGTCTTTTTATAACCCATATATATTTTTGAGTTAATCTCATTCGATTATTTTCACAGAGCTTTTAACTTATTCTACTAAATCTTACATAAAGAGCACTTATATTCTTTTATTAGATTGGCTAGGTGAGAGACCCTTAAAGAGACAATATAGAGAAGAAGATAGAGGAAGAAATTTGTGGAGAGAGAGAGAGAGACTAAACATTTTAAAATTAAAGATCTTCTTGATTGAAAAATGGAGATGTTGTTTATACTATTTTTCCAAGACTCCTAGGAATTTTCTCCCAGTATCAACCTTTTTCTTAAAGGGTTCCTTTTTTATATTTACTTCATAGATTGTGAGAAACCCTTAAGAAAATTTTCACGCACACACGTTAGGGTTTTTATCATCACTAAACAAATGATTATTACTCAAAATATATTTTCATTTTTTTAGGAGTTTTAAATCTCGATTTTATTTTGAATTTGATTTGTTGTTAATATTTGTGATTCAAAATCTCTTTATGTTTGAAAGCTTTGAAAATATATATTTTTAGTTTTGATTTGTGTATATACTTAGTTAATGAATTTTAAATATTTTGAAATCAATAAATTTAAGAATCTAATTTTTAAAAATATTCGAAAAAATCAGAACTAAATTTTTTTAAAATAAAAGTTTTGCCATATCACTTTATACATGCATATATTAAGAGTATGTAATTTATTAGTATTTATTTGTATTAAGTCTGTGTTTGAGTTTTACACATCAATATATATTTTCATTACATTATTACACATATACCAACTGTTGATACCAAATTTATTCTGCTGACATGGACCACTCACTTACAAACACGTGTCTACCAGCGTGGCAAATATGTATACTTCTACCGAGAAACTCAAGATCACCGAGAAACTCAAAAAGCCACGAGGAACTCAAGGGCCCCGAGCAGCTCGAGCGTGTCGAGCAACTTAGGCGGTCCGAGCAGCTTAAGTGGTCCGAGCTACTTAGGCGGTCCGAGCAACTTAGCATTCTAATCAGGATAATCAAGGAGACGACTGCGCATTAAATGCTCATTTATTATCATACAGATGTACATGTCTACTACATAACAGCGCATTGTCCTTTCATTTGTACAGCCTCAAGGCTATAAATACATTGTAACCTCCTCATTGAAAGGGGACTGGAATCTCTTGACAAAACCATACCTCGAGAATTCTGAACAAACACTTAGTAATAACAAAAACAGTGGATGTAGGCCATTCTTGCAAGGCTGAACCACTTAAAAAATCTATTGTCTATTATTTCTTTATTCTCTTTATCTGTGATTAAAAAGAATAGGTCAAAATCTAATTTTTTACATCAACAAATTGGCGCCGTCTGTGGGAAACGACTGTAATTAGCGTTTTTCACCAAAATAATTCATCATCAATGGCTAATAATCCGCAGTCGAGTAATCGAAACACTAGGATTCCACCAAATCCTTTTGCTCCCCCAAGTTTTTCAGATATGGCTGGTATAATAGCTAATTTGGTCTAAGGGCAAACGGCCATGCAGAAAACCATGCGTCAACTCATACAAACCGTTCAAGGCGGAGTGCCAACCCAATCAGGACAACGAAGTGTTTAAAGAAATATTCATTTACTCTTTTCACGAACTAACGATTCATATCGTACTGAGAGATCCAATGATCCTTCTTATCAGCCTACAGACACTCACAAACTTCCTCGGTACGGGCTACAGACACTCAACAAAACATCACTCTATCTCCAGAGAGGACAAGTGCTCTTGAAAGGTTGAGTATAGTCTCTCCTTTTGATCGTCTGGGCCCTAGGAGGAATAAAAGTCTCCCTAGGATTGTGTCGAGGAATTCTCAACGACCATTTGATATGAAGGAAGGCTCTGCCCAATCACGACCAGTTGCTCGTCATGAAAGATCCCAAGAGGTTAATTCAACACGATCAGTTGCTCGAACCAATAGGATCGAAGAGGGAAATGATGCATGGAAAGGCTCAATTCAAAGGTTGGAGGATAGATTAGGGGAGATGGTTAAAACCAAGAATCCTCTACAAAGGACCTTTGTCCGAGGAACACCATTCATACAAGAGATTGTGGACTTTCCCACACCGTAGAAATTCAAAGCCCCAGTAGTAACACCAAAATATGATGGCAAAACTGATCCTGTTCTCCATATAGAACAATACCAAGCAGCTGCTGATATCTATGTTGTTCCAGACGAGATGCGATGCCGGGTATTTTCAGGAACCCTTACTAGATCTGCTCAGATGTGGTACAATAACCTTCCTCGAGCGAAAATTGCGACTTTCTTTCAGCTAGCAGAGCTCTTCATTGGAAATTTTTGTTTTGGAGCTAAGCCAGTCAAACGAGTAGCACACTTGCTAAGTGTTAGACAGAAGGCAGGTGAGAGCACCAGGGATTATATTACTCGTTTTAATAATGAGAAACTGGAAGTAATTGATTATGAGGAGAAAACTGCAATTACTGCTTTAATGAGTGGATTGTTGCCCAATAAATTGTACAATACTTTAGCCAAAGATCCACCCAGGACCATAGCGGAACTGATGGAAAAAGTAGCAAAAATCATGAATGCCGAGGAGGCCATGGCTGCGAAGAAGAACGCAGACACTAAGGAGATCAAGGTGGAAGATGGTAAAACTGAAAAGAAGGAACAAAAGAACAACGGTGGTAACATGCAATCAAAGGGTAAGCAAGCATTGGAACAGATGAAGAAATACGAAAATTATACTCCCTTGAAGGTGGATATAAATCATATTCTGGAAGAGATCAAGAACAATGAGGAACTAGCTTGGCCAGCAAAAATGAAGGCAAATCCTGATAAGAGAGACAAGTCTAAATATTGCGAATTCCATAAAGATCATGGTCACACGACCAAGCGTTGTATATCTCTTTAGAATGAAATTGAAGCACTCATTAGACAAGGAAAACTGATCAAGTATGTTGATCATCAAAACGGTGGTCGAACCAATGAACGAGGAAGGCAAAGGTCTAAATCTCCTCTCCGAGAAAAATATGACAAGAAAAGGGATCATGAAGATGATCCAGAAGATGACCCCGATCTCCCCAAAAGACTGAGACAACCAGAACGTGAGGTATTTTCAATTCATTTTGGATCATTTGATTGCAATGTCATTACAGGTGGAGATGCAGGAGGTGGAGACCTTACTGCAGAGAGGAAAGCTTACCTCAGTGAGGCTCAAGCTTGTTCGTACATTCAACAAATAAATATAATTGAATATTATCGCCTGAGGAAGGTGAACAAAGATAAACTAGTCATCGGTTTTTCTAAGAACGACCTCGCAGGTGTGTTACATACTCATGGTGACCCATTGGTGATCAAAATGAGGATGAAGGAAGTAATGATTTTACGAGTATTGGTAGATAATGGCAGCTCGACAGATATTATGTTCTACCCATATTTTGATAGTTTGAACCTAAAACTATCCCAGTTGGAGCCATATCATAGGCCCCTCCTCGATTTTACTGGCGAGAAAGTTTTTCCACTCGGGACGATCAAGTTGGATATGTTCATCGGTACATGGCTTGCATATCGAATAGAAAAAGTGCGCTTTTTTGTGATGGATAAAAATATCCAGTCAGCTTACAATATCATCATGGGAAGAGTAGATTTGAAGAAGTTCGAAGCAGTACCATCTACTGTACATCAATGTTTAAAATTACCAACCAACTTTGGAGTAGGAGTGGTGAAGGGCGACCAAAAAGTAGCTCGGGAATGCTACTATTCATCTGCCGAGCAGGAAGAGCGTGAAGAATCCACGAAGAAGATTACTACTTATCAGGTAGATAAGATAGAAGATGCGGAGATTGAGACTTTAGATCCAAGAGATGAGTCTCAGCTCGTTAAGCGTCAAGTTATAGAAGCTACTGAAAATATCATTCTGGACGACGAACACTCGGAATGAACAACTCAAATCGGTGCATCGTTGGATGCCCCATTAAAATAGGAATTGATAGCTTTCCTAAGAAGTAGGAAATAAACTTTTGCATGGAGCCACGAAGACATGCTAGGGATAGGCCCAGCCTTCCTATGTCACGAGCTTAATGTGAACAAGGAAATCAAGCCAGTAAAGCAAAGAAGAAGAGTGTTCAGCCCTGAAAAGAACCAAGCTATACAAGAAGAGATCGAGAAACTTCAGAAAGCTTGTTTTATTAAGGATGTCAAATATCCTGATTGGCTAGCTAATGTGGTGATGGTAAAGAAGAAAAAACAACAAGTGGAGGATGTGTGTGGACTTTACTGATCTTAATAATGCTTGTCCAAAAGATCATTTCCCTCTGCCTCGAATCGATCAATTGGTGGATGCTACCTCGGGACACGAATTGTTGAGTTTCATGGATGCTTATTCTGGTTACAACCAGATTAAAATGAAGCCTAAAGACAGGGAGAGCACCTCTTTTATCACCCCAAGGGGAACTTATTGTTATAATGTTATGCCTTTTGGACCTAAAAATGCAGGTGCAACGTATCAGCGGTTGATGAACAAGGTGTTTACAGAGCAAATCGGTCACAATATGGAGGTTTATGTTGACGATATGCTGATGAAGAGCAAGAAAGCTTCTAATCATCTAATTGACCTAGGCCAGACCTTTGATCAACTAGATAAATATCAAATGAAGTTGAACCCTACCAAATGCACGTTCGGAGTACGAGAAGGCATGTTTCTCGGGTATATTGTCAACCAACGAGGTATTGAAGCGAACCCTGAAAAGATCAAGGCTCTATTGGGGCTACGATCTCCAACGACGAAGAAGGAAGTGCAAAGTCTCACAGGGCGAGTTGCAACACTTAATAGATTTGTGTCACGAGCAACTGATAGATGTCTCCCATTCTTCAAAACACTCCGAAAATCATTTGAATGGAATGATGAATGGGAACAGGCCTTTCAAGAGTTGAAGAAATACCTGGGATCACCTCCATTGTTGTCCAAACCAGTGATGGGAGAAAGACTATACTTGTATCTAGCAGTTTCGGAAAACGCAGTGAGCTCGACTTTAATAAGAATGGAGGATGGAGTACAAAAACCAATCTATTACACTAGGAAGGCCTTCCGAGGAGCAGAGATCAGATATCCAAGACTGGAAAAGTTGGCACTAGAGTTGATCGAAGCGAGTAAAAGAATGAAGCCATATTTCCAAGCTCATACCATAGTCGTGTATACTGATATGCCAAGGCAAGCTCTTCATAAACCAGAAAAATTAGGGAGATTGATGTACTGGGCAGTAGAACTTGGTGAATATGACATAGTTTATGAGCCTAGATCGTCGCTTGAAGGGCAAGCACTAGCAGATTTTATCGCAGAGTTCACCTATCCTGACACCTCTGAAGAGCAGAAGTTGAATACCGACCAGCCTATGGATGTTACAGGATCATCAAATTTAAACCCCGACCAACTTAAGTTGGTTGACGAGCAAGAGAAGATGGTCGACGAGCAACAATAAGTACTAGAGGAGGATATAAAGAAGCAACAAATATTCCACCAAGGAATTTTGTCCGATCAAAAATTTGATGATCAGTTACCCATATGGAATTTTTATGTAGATGGCTCTTCGTGCAATGCAGGTAGTGGAGCAGGGATTGTTTTGAAAAGTCCAGATGAGGTCAATATGGAGTATGCTCTGTGCTTTCAATTTAAAGCTTCTAATAATGAGGTCGAATATGAAGAAATGATTGCAGGTTTAAGTCTAGCCAGAATGATGAAGGCAAAGCACGTTGTTGTATTCAGCGATTCGCAGTTAATCGTAAATAAGATTATTGGAGTATATACGGCAAAGGGAGAGTTGATGATCAAGTACCATACGAAAGCAATGGAATTGGTATCGAGTTTTATTCTTGTTGAGCTGGTTAGAGTACCAAGACTAGAGAATGCAAGAGCAGGCACACTAGCCCGATTAGCATCAGCCACACGCACCGAGCTACGAAGAACAATCCCAATAGAGATTCTAGCTGGTCAGAGCATAGACGAAGATCTGGTCATGAACTTCATTGCTCTTGATTTTGGACCATCATGGATGGATCCCATCAGGGCCTATATTGAAGAGGGAACTTTACCAATTGACAAACTCGCAGCTAAGAAATTGAAGTTCAAAGCTGCTCGTTATGTACTAACCAATGGTATTTTATATAGACGAGGAGTTATAGCAGCGCTACAAAGATGTGTTCATCCCTCCGAAGTGAAAGACTTGATCGAAGAAGTTCATGAGGGGTCTTGTGGAGGCCATATAGCTGGTCGAACGCTCTTACGAAGGATAACCACGCAGGGGTATTACTGGCCGATGATGAGGGCTAACTGCGTAGCTTATGCTAAAAAATGCGACAAATGATAACGCTTCTCGTCCATTCGAAGAACTCCTCAGGCATTGTTAACACCCATAATTTCCCCTTGGCCATTCGCTATATGGGGAATAGACTTGGTCGGACCACTAAAGGAAGATTCAAATACTTAGTGGTCGCAGTGGATTATTTTACTAAATGGGTGGAAGCTGAACCTCTCATTGATATGACATATAGCAAAGTCTATCAATTTATTTAAAAAAAATATAATTTACAGATACGGCCTCCCACATGCGTTCATTACTGACCATGGAACTCAGTTTGACAATGAAGAATTCGCTGCATATTGTCAAGAATCGAATGTATTGAAGGTCCATTTTTCACCAAGTCATCCCCAAAGCAATGGACAAACTGAGGTGACAAACAGAACGTTGCTAAATGGTTTGAAAAAACGACTGGATGATGCAAAAGAAAATTGGATTAACGAGCTACAGTCTGTGCTTTGGGCATATCGCACCGCACCACGAACAATAACTGGAGAGTCCCTATACATGCTGTCATTTGGGAGTGAAGCTGTCATACCTGTTGAATTAGGTCTACCTACACAGGGTACTTAATTTCAGTTCTCTTATTAGTGATTTGATGAGAAGATTAGATCTAGATATACTAGAAAAATTCAGAGAAGAAGCAGCAATAATAAATGTCGCGTATCAACAACGAACAACTTCGTTCTACAATAAAAGAGTCAAGAAATTTGATTTGAAGGAAGGGGATTATGTGTTGAAGAAAGTCATCCAAAAGCATAATAAACTAGAAGCCAACTGGCACGGACCCTACAGAGTGACAGAAGTTGTTCGTCCAGGGACATACAGGATTGAAACCTTGGAAGGAGAAGAATTCAAGAATGCATGGAATGCAGAGCATCTTCGAAAGTATTATCAGTAGTTGAAATTTCTATGTAATACAATTTCTTCAATATGAATAAAGTGAGGTTTTCCCATTTTCTTTGTTCGTTAAATTTTTTTCGGAATATTAGTGCTACACACCAACTCAAGTCAATTACCACCAACTCCGGTTAGTCGGCAAATCAATTACCACCAACTCCCGTTGGTCGGCAAATCAATTACCACCAACTCTAAGTTGGTCGGGAAGAAATTACCACCAAATCCGATTGGGCGACAAATCAATTACCACCAACTCTAGGTTGGTCGGGAAGCAATTACCACCGACTCCGGTTGGTCAGCAAATCAATTACCACCAACTCCAGTTGGTCGGCAAATCAATTACCACCAACTCTAAGTTGATCGGGAAGCAATTACCACAAACTCCGATTGGTCGGCAAATCAATTACCACCAACTCCGGTTGGTCGGTAAATCAATTACCACCAACTCTAAGTTGGTCAGGAAGAAAATTGCCAACTCCGGTTGGTCGGCAAATAAATCAATTACCACCAACTCTAAGTTGGTCGGGAAGCAAATGACCACCAACTCCTGTTGGTCGGTAATTTAAAATAACATCGGACATTTTTATCTTTTTTATAGATATACATACGTATTCGTCATTAAATAAAAGAGATATTTCATAAAATATTTCCAAACCAATAACAATTAAAATTGCAAAGAAAACTAAAGATCTCTTCATTAAAACCAGAACAAATTACATATGATAAATTGCAGATTACATGAATGAAGTTCATTACATAAACAAACCCTATTTTATAGGTTTCTTTCCCTATGCCTTTGACACAGGGTCTACCCCAGCTGGAGCATCATCAAGACTATAAGGAGAATTTATGAAGTTCAGATCTTGCAACATTCTGACGTTCATTATAGAAGGACGATCAAGCAGATGTTCTGGCCGAGATATTTCAAAGTTTGAATGGATACTATAGTCATCAAGATACTTGGATATTAGAACACGAGGAATGGCCCGGGCTGGAATCCAACTAAGGTCAAGCTTGAAAGGAGGCACAGGTAGATCAAGAACTCCAGGAGTGTAGTAATCCCACAAAAAATTACCTATCTCCAATTTTATAACACAAAGAGCATTCAGCCATCCCTGTTTGTACCCTTCGTTGTTCGACTATTCTAAACGAGCATCAAGATGGTAGAGTGCTTCATTGTAACCAGCCATCCAAAACTCTCTGGGATGTTTATGGAACTGGTAAGTTAACCTCTTTAGTTGATCGTGAAGATTCTTCACCAAAATTTCTTTACTTTCCAAGGCAGAGCTTTGTGTAGAAACTTGCTCGCTGAGGTTCAAAATCTTCCTAGACATCTCTACTAAGGCTTGATTCTTCGCCATCAACTGGAATGCCTGATTCTCCAAGGCCGCTTGAGTTCTTGCTTCTTCAATAGAAATCTGACCAGCTCTTGCTCGTCCCCGAGAAGAAGATCTTGCTCGTCCACGAGTAGAAGTGGAGGGTCCAGCTCTTTTCAAAGTTTCCAACTCATCTCGTAATTTGGCATTTTCTACTTCCAAAAAAGAAAAACCTTCATCATTAACGGGAACCAGGGCCCCCGAGGAAGATGCGGCAGACTTGAGTTGTGTAATCTCTTCTTGCAAAACAATATTTTCCTGCTCCAGTAGCTTAGCGATCTTCCTATGCTCTTCAACCTCAAGCTTTAGAATGCTCTCTTTCTTCTCGTAAGCAGTGATGAATTTATCATACCCTTTTTCAGCATTTAACTGTTGATATTTCTTCTCGTACCCTTGGTGCAAAAGCATGGAGGAATCTTTGTACTGCTGCTGAAGTTCTTCTATAGTTCCTTGAAGATCCTCAATCATCTCATAATAAGCTACATTATTGGCCACATCTCGATCGATCAAGCACTTCAGATATTGGTAAGCCTCGACTGCTCGTTCAGAAGTATCTGGACAATGGATGTCAATGATTTGAGCCTCATTTAGGTCTGTATGACCAGCTGTGAAGTAATCATTACATTTCTTCATCAGTTCTGTGTCTTGAGCTGACAAGAGCTCCATCATTACCATAAACTAGTAAAGAGAAGAGATAGAAAGAATCAATGAGAATGCAGGCAGAGTAAGTAGAAGAATAAGTCAAGACAAACAACCAAAAGTTTAACTTTTATTTCATCATAAAAAAAAGTACATAGTCCAAAATTACAACAAAAAGCAAAAGAAAGATCTGAACAACTCTACACCTTCTCCTTGTTTCCTAAAATTTCCTCGAAAGGCTTGGACGAAGAGGTTGGTTGCTCGGAGGGCAATGAAAGCTGCTCGGCAGAAGTTCTTGCTGGTTGGGGCTGCTCAGAGCAAGGCTCAACCACAGGTACCTGGTCCCCAATTATCATAGAAGATTCTTCTGATGCATCTTCGTCCTCTTTTTCTTCTCCAGGAGAGGGATGAGGGCCATGAGTGTGTCACTGGAACAATTCAGAATTCTCAGCGACTTTCAGCTCCTGCAGAGCTGCAACCCATCCATCCTTGAAATATTTAAGGCTGGTGAACTCCATTTGAGAGGACATAGTATCCAGGCCCTTGTTCCAGCCTTTATCCCAACCAGCACTGAACGATTTTTTGACAGCATTTTTCCTCTTTTCTTTCTCTGAGGAGGTCCTTTCCCTAAGGAGCTCCTCGATAGCTTTTAACTTCCCTTCCACCTCTTCCTTCTGGCGATCAACCTCATGAAGTCTACCAACTTCTTCTTTAGCAGTTTTGAGCTTATTCTCAAGCTCTTCAGCATTCTTGAGTTTCTCCTCAAGATCTTTATTATTCTTCTCAAACTCTTTCATTTTCCTCTCCAACTCCTGGGAGGCCTCCACAGCTCGATCCCTCTCTTGCTCAATGGACTTGAGTTGATTCTCTCAAGCCACTTTATCTTCTTCATACTTCTGACGAGTGTCCTTTAAGGACTGAGTTAGACCAACAAAAGCTTCCTCTACACCTCTTGAGGAGCTTGAAGCTTTAATATCCCTATCCTTCTTCAGAATACTGCTGAAACATGTTACCAGCTGAAGAAAGAAATAATTTTGAGTCAATACAGGGACATATCAGTGAAAAGTGAAAACTTAGACTAGTAAAACTTACTGAGGCAATATGTTGAGCTGCCAAGGCAGTGACCCTGTCACGAGAAAGAGTGTCTTCAATACCTTGGATTTATGGAATAATCTAAGACTTCACAGAGCCTATAGCAGAGGTCGGAGGAACAAAAGTGGGAACACCACTTTTAGCATTTAAAGGTTGAAGGACAGGCCCAACAGGTCTTTCAGGCGAATTTTTCTTCAATCTCCTCGGGGGAACAGGAACAGTTTCAACTAAAGACGATGTCTTTGTTGGAGATATAACGATAACCTCACTTTGAGGAGAGATAGCAACAACCTTGCTCGGAGCCACATGGGGCTTCTCAACAACTTTCTCGGTAGCAGCAGGAGGAGGCGCATCAATAATTTTTGTCCCTTCTTCTAGGACATTTTGTTTGCTTTTCTTTGCCTCCACATTGGCAGAGTCTGATTTGTTAAAGAAGGCAGGAGCTCTTCTTCTCTTCATTATGTTACTAAGGGGAATATTCGATTCAGAGGAGGAACCTTCCACACTAGTTTCAGAAGCTGGTACTTGGTCGATGTTAACTACCACTGGACGAGCAGTAAAGGATGAAGTGTAACTCTTGTATTGCAACAAATAAGAGGCCGACCTAATGTATTCCTCGGCCACAGACTGGTGCAAACTCCAAATAAGTTTCAAATGCTTTAAATTAACCTCTGTCTCCTTTGGAGACTTTCTTTTGCTGTCAACTGCAAATAATAAAAATCTAAATGTCAGTGATACATTTTATCAAACATCAAGAAAACGAGATTTCAAAAAATAAAAAATAACCTATTCCATTGCCATAAGGGGGACACCTGGGACCCTGATATACACCATCTCCATTTAATGGATCATGTTGCCAATTTTTCATAACAACCCCATGCTCAAAGTAATTCCTATTGGCATCTGGAAGATTGACAACTAAAGCCCTATTCAAAAACCTAGTTTTTAAATAAAAAGTACTATCGCTGACAACCCATCTGTAGCAAAACATAATTTCTGGAATTCCTAAACGGGTTCCATGAATTTGGTTTAACTAATGGACTCCATTAAATATTCTCCAGGTATTTGGCACTATTTTTGCAGGAACAACGTCAAAATATTGACAGAACTCCAAACATAAATGATTTGGAGGAAAATAAAAGCCACATTCGGACACAAAGAGACTAGGGAACCAATGTCCCTCAGCCAAAGAAAAATAGTCAGAAGGTTCAGAAAGCTCTTCTAATATGACCTATAAAGGAATTGAAAATTCAGAACGAAATTTGTTAAGAGATTCAACAGGGTAAACCATGGTGAATAAAATAAGTAAAAGAGAAGGAAGAAGATCTTACAGGAGAAGAGTGAATCAGTTGACAACGAACAATGGAAGAAACGAACGCACAAGATAGAGAAGAAATGAAAAGTTTGAAGACACAGGTTTGAAAAGTAGAAGATGATAGAAATTTTTCCGTGTTTAAATACTTTACCTCGGGAATAGAGAAAGGTAATGATTAATAAGAAAGACGTTTGCGTATCCGGCGGCTAAAAGAAGAAAAAGATCACAAATATCGAAGCGGTCATAAAAATTTAAAATATTTATGAGGCCTGATACTGTGCACCCAAAAAAGAAGTTATATACAACGAATGCTCTCTTAAAAACTATACAACGAATGCAGTTTCCAAGCAGAATGTTCCATACCTTTCTCTAACATCAAACTATGAAACATTGGGGGTTTCTGTTGATACCAAATTTAGTCTGCTGACATGGACCACTCACTTACAGACACGTGTCTACCAGCGTGGCAAATATGTATACTTCTACCGAGCAACTCAAGATCACCGAGAAACTCAAGATCACCGAGCAACTCAAAAAGCCACGCAGAACTCAAGGGCCCCAAGCAGCTCGAGCATGTCGAGCTACTTAGGCGGTCCGAGCAGCTTAAGCGGTCCGAGCTACTTAGGTGGTCCGAGCAACTTAGCATTCTAATCAGGATAATCAAGGAGACGACTGCGCATTAAATGCTCATTTATTATCATACAGATGTACTAGATAACAACGCATTGTCCTTTCATTTGTACAGCCTCAAGGCTATAAATGCATTGTAACCTCCTCATTGGAAGGAGACCGAAATCTCTTGAGAAAACCATACCTCGATAATTCCAAACAAATGAACCACTTAAAAAATCTATTGTCTATTATTTCTTTATTCTCTTTATCTGTGATTAAAAAGATTAGGTCAAAATCTAATTTTTTACCTCAACACCAACGTTATAATTTTTGCTAATATTTGGAGTGGATTCTCTAGTCGATATCTTTGGGGATTTACAATAGTCAAAAGAAGATCCGAACGTGTTGTTACCTTGAGTGGATTCTCGGATAAGTGTATTTTATTTTTCTTTCATTTTGTGATATTATTGTAATTTTAAATTCATGTTTAATTCTAGTGGATATTTATATAGTTCTGTAGAGGGGACCGTGGATGTCTCTCAAGTATGCTTGAATTTTACCATGTTAAAATTATATTTCGTGAGAAGGCCCTGCACAATTATCTTTAAGCAAATGCAATATTTTTAAATTTTCCAAATTTTATCTTTAGCACCCATAAACTTATCTTGTGAAAACAACTTGATTATCAATTTTATCTTATTAACTCTATAACATGCATCTTCATGATTAAGCAGATAAAGTAAATAAATCAAATGCAAAACATGTCGATGTACGAGGAAACCACTAAGGGAAAAAACCTCGGATGACCTGGACAGATAATCACTATGATACGAAAAATTACAAAAAGATAATTTAGTATTACTCAATGACTCGATCACCCTCAAGCCTACCCCTCTTCTTTTCTTCAACCGCTCCTCCATAGTTCCACATAGGAGTCCACCCACACAAGTGTCCACAGTCCACGAGTCCACGTGCACCTCGGTATCCACCGATGTAGACTAACAACCATTGGGAATTTTTGTAACTATGATCACAGTAACTATGAAATTATCAGATTTTGATCTTAAAAACTAAGGATGATGGGAAACTATTGGGAATTTTAATTTCTTATGTTTTCTGAGTGAAAGAAGCCTATAAATAAGAAAACATGAATTTCGAGGTGGCAAGTTGTTCGAACGATAAACAAGAAACAAATATTGTTTGAATGAATCTTAGATTCATTTGAACAATAGAAAAATAATTTTGATTTTAAAATCATCCTTGAATTTTTCTAAAACAAAATCTACTCAGAAAATATTTTAAAAGTACGTTTTCAAAAATATTTTTCAAATTCCCAACACAATTTAATTTTAAAATGCATCCTTAATTAAAATCCTAAATCTCACAATTCATTAAGCATTCATATCTGTGTGATCTATGATATACCAAGTGTGAAGAAAAACGAAGGCACTAAACACGACACATATATCATCTTCAAAGCTTTGTCGTGATATCTTCAACACTAAACGTCATAGACTTTGTGGGATCACAACTCAAAGACTAACCTACGATTTAACAATTTTGTTTGAAATTAAGCCAATTATAAACAAATTGACTTGATTTGAAATTTGCATTGAAAATTTGCCCTTCAAATCTCCCCGTTTGGATATTCTGGGACAAATCCAAAATATAGAGAAATTCTAAGTCGGGTCGTCCAGATAAAAACCTATTCCCATCCTATAAACCCAAAATAAAAAAAAAAATCACTCACAAATATCGATAACATCCGACAAAGTAAACATGTCTGAATATTATGTAGCCAATATGTCTAAATCTCTGCAAATCACTACACACACAAAACAAACAAATATACCACAAGTGAAGTGTGAAGGTACATAAATATATATAAATGAATGTAAGTAAAAACTCCAGTAAAACTCCCCCTACATCACATATCTCTCCCACTTTTTGCCTGGAATAGACAAATCATGGGAAAAATAATCCATAAACATCATATTTAGCAAGAGTATAATGAAGCAATAAATTCATGACTATATAAGCATAATCCCAAAATCAGTAAACAAAATAATTAGATGTCAATGGATAATAAGATAGATGTGAACAGATATATGATGCATATAAAGAATAAATATGTAAAACAAGATACATCAACAGAACTCATGCCTCAACATAACAATATAACTGCATAGTATGAATCTCTAGAAACATCCACCTGACACAAAACAAAAATATAACAACAAACCTCAAAAACAAAAGCGATACAGGTAATACGGTATCGATGTGCCTAAACAGGGAAATGATAAGTGATGAAAGATTTTTTTATCAGATAAATGAAAATGAGATTGATAATGATGCTAAAACATTTAGACTCATACTTGAGAGATTGAATTTAATCTCATTTTAATAGCAGCCACCCAAGACTACAATAGTAGCTTTGTTAAAGACTTATAATTATATTTAAAAGCTAAGACAGAAGGGTTAACTACCTTCTATACAAACTTCATTAAATTTCAGCAATATTTAGCAAGTTGTCTAGACAATATGGAAAACCATAATCTATCTAGAATGGACCGTATAGTTAATGAACTTAGACTTAATACAACTCAAGTAGAAGCAAAATATGAAGAAATTATAAAGGGAATTAAGTTTATATATGATAAACCTTCCCAAGAAGTGTTCGACTCCCCCGTTATTCTAAACCGTTTAGATAAAATAATTTTTTTTGTAGAATCTATAGAAGCTATAATAACACAAGAACATGTGCAAAAACAAGAAAAACATCATGACGTAGCATACTATATTACAAATATTGCAAATTCTCTTGCTAAGCTTAATGAAGATATTATTCAAAATTCAAGAAGAGAAAATAATCTCTTTAAAGACGAAATCCTTAGTCAGATAGAAGGACAAAAGGATTATTCAAACTCTTTAGAAATAATTGATAAAAGACTTGAACAAAAACAGGTAATCTCCTATAAATTTAGAGAATATTTTTATATGGAAAATAAGGAAGGAAAACCCATAGCTAGAAGAATTATAAATGGTGGATTAGATAAGACTAACAAGATAGCTACCCCCATCCTAAATATTGGACATAATAATTTTTTGACCCAAATACTTTAAGACTCACACTCCAATGTTAGAGCATAATGGAAAGAAAAAAACTTCACCAAGCCTCTTCAATGGAAAAAATGGGGTGAAATTGACTCGAAAATTGTAGAAGATTCCATACATAATCCTTCCAACAGTTAGATACATAAACAAGTTTAAAGAATGAGCCTCTCTTAATACTCCTAATTATAACTGACTTATCATTGTAGAAATCACGTGTTCAACAAGTCCTATACAACGCTTAAAGTTTTTGACTCAGAATGTCTAAGATAAAGGGGAATTGATAGAAAATTTTAGTTCCTAACCTTTGAACTCTTTCAAGAAAGAATCCAAGGATTAAATACACCTCAAAATAATATTAACATATTATGTTACTTAATAGATAAAGTATGGAATTTTTTTTTAGAAAAGCCCGATTAGGATAACCTAATTAGAAATGTCACACAACATAGGATACTTTAATATCTTTCTAGCATTTACGGCAACTGTAGACACAACCAACCATTTTAAGTTAATCCTATATGAAATTGGCTATGAAGACTTTATTATCCCAGATGCTAATATCAATATGGAATTCCAAAACTATGTGAAATTATCACAATTCCCCTATAATGCAAACTGGAATTCCCAGTGGTAGACGTAATGAAAAAATATTGGTTAGAACAAATCATTTAGACTATAACCATACTTACAATATTAGAATTATTGAACCAATGAAACTAAAAGCCAAGACCCTTTTGGTAATTTCCAAAATTTCAAGAGAATAAAACTATACAAAATAAACCCTTGTTTATTAATCAAGACGATGTAACAGGAGATGCTACTATCTAGTTTGGTCCTCCTAAGACTACTATCGAAAGTCTCCATACAGAAGAAATTAGATTTAGAAATATGGGAGAAGATATACTTAGTGATCCCTCAAAACAACAATGTAGTAGTAAAGCTAGCTCTACTTTATTAAGATAGCTCCAACAGTTAGACCTAGAAGATTATTTGATAAAAAAAATAATCAGTTAAAGAGAAAGCTAGAATCCAGAATTTTGGACATGAACCCTCATAATTCGACATGAAGACATTTAAAGAACATCTTAAAAGAAGTTATTCTGTTAGATTGCAAAATAAAGATAGATTAAATATGAAATCCCAAGACCATATATATTTAAATTAGAAGAATATAATAATACCAAATAACTTCTTAAAAACCCTAGGTTAATGGAAGAATGGGAAGAAAGATTAATGCCAGCTACATAGGTAGGTCCTACTAAGCAGGAAACTGGAACCAGTGGTAGCTGAATGATGCTCCTATAATCTTTAGTAAACCAATAAGAATAAATATTCCTATATATTCAAATACTCTAGTAAAGACTAAATTGGATTATATAAAAGATTTTCCAACTAGTGACAAGAGTTTTACTCCAGTTAAAACCATAGAAAGTCAAGGTATAAACCCACTTGAAATATACCTCAATTTAGATAATGTTTAAGATAGAAAGAAAGCATTGGAAGAATGGAACAATCAAATGAATATCTGTTTTGCATCGAATGAACAATGGGATGCAAGTTCATGTAAACAATATGTTGAGCAATCCATTAGAGGAATTTCTAAGAATTATTTAGACAACCTAAGACAAGGTATAGATGAAAAATCCATAACTAAAGTTGAAAAAATAAAAGAACATTAAGAAGAAAGATTAGTTGAAGAATATATTCAATTATTTACAATAGAATTCATTGCAGCCGGACATTTAGCTCAAATTAATGAACAAGACAACAAAAACTAAGCTAGTTCTTCTTAGCGTTTGCAAATTAGATAAGATCAATAAATATAGAAATAATTACAAACAAATATATTACCAAATTAAAGAATTCGGTGATACCTTAAAAGGTGAATATTTTAAAAAAATACCAACTATTGGACAAATCCTAATTAATGAATACGAGGTTATCCAGGAGTTGCTGGAATCAAGAATAACTCCCTTGGCGAAAGAATTAATTTTGCCAAAGACTACATTATATCTATAAGATGAGATATAACTCAACGAAAGTTAATTGAAGAAACTTTCAAACAAATTCCTCCAATTAAAGATGAAAGAGACATTTCTCCAATCCAGTGGGGATGTGGTAATGAATTTAAAGAAAGGAATTCAAAAAAAGTAAACCAGATTGGAAACAAAGGGCCAGGCTTTTAGGTTTTCCAAAGAAATATAAATTTAGACCATCTACTACCTTCAGAGAAATTAATTTTAGAGCCAAGAAAAATAGATTTAACAAAAAACAATATTTAAAAAAGAATACCAACAAACATAAGAAAGTTTCAAATTATAGGAAAGAAAAAATAAGTAACTCAATCTAAGACTTGCACCAAAGAATGTTGGACTTGCGATAAATAAGGACACTTTGCTAAAGATTGTCCTACTAAGAAAGAAAAAGAAAATATTAATATATTTAGTACAATATTAGATTTTGCAGATCAAGAAGAATTATATATACTATATTCTATAGAAATATCAGACATAGAAAACAATGATAATAGAAATATTTGTAGTGCATATACAAATATGATTCAAAAGACTCTAATAGTGATACTGATGAGTATGAAGACTCCCAAAATGCTTTAGACTTATATATGATGCAAACTAATCAAGAAGATGATTATATAGATTTTGAAGAAGCTTTGTATAAATTTATATTAAGTCCTTTTTTTACAAAAAAATGGATAGTTAATAATCGTGAGTTACTGACATATATACCTAGATGTTACTAAAACGAAGAACATTATTGCACATTCGAAATGAATGTAGTAAGAAAGACTTTAGCTCTGTAGAATGTTTTGAGACCATACAAACATAGCTATTTATGGTTTGTGTTATACATCAATTACACTAAAAATGAAGGTTGTTGGAGAACTAGATTTCGAGAAAACTATACTAGCCTATATAATGATCAAATAGATCAAGATATTAAACTATATTATCAAGACATTGATAAAAATATAGCTAAAAGATTGTAAGAAAATGAAGACCAAAAAAGGAAAGGGAATTTCCTATTATCAAGAAGAAAGGCACTTAGAAAGCAATACAAAAGACTTAACACCAATAGATATTATAGATAAACCTCGAAAAGGATTATCTATTCTAGAAAAGAATAATATAGGAATTTTTGCTAAACCTAATGCTTGTTTTATAGAATTATTTATACAAAACAAAGATTATACTAAAAGACTTTTATCTTTTATAGATACAAGATGTTCGCAGAGTATTTGTAAAGCTATTGCCTTTCCTAAAGAATATTTTTAAGACACTAATCATGAGATCCATGGTAAGGTAGATAATGGAGAACCATTTACCTATATTTCCACACCATTCCTATTTTCTTCAAAATAGAAAATCAGAGAAACAAAAGTGTAAATCATTATTTTGGATTATGGATCCCTAACCTAGTTTCACAGGAAACATTATTTTAGACCAAGAATTTATTAATAAATATCATCCTTATACCTAGTATAATGATAAGACATTACTTAGTAATAAAATGGAGTTTAATATTATCGCCCCCCCTAATTGATCACATGACTATTTTCGACCATATGTTGGTCCAGCCCAATTATAGACTAATAACCCATCAGAGTTCTTCAGCTGAGCATGGTGGACTTATACATACAAGCCAAAAAGAATCCCAAGAAATACCTAAACCCTTAAAAAAAGAATGTAAGTGTCCAGACCAAAAGTGTTATAAGAAAATAACACTTATACAATAAGAAATTCTATATCAATCTCAACAAGCCTTATTAAAGGCGCAAGTTATATCCAAACAAAAGAAAATGGATGTAAAAGCAGAAAAAGAAAAAAATAGGCAATTATCAAAGCCTACTTTAAGAGAAAATCCCATTGCTAAGTGGGTAAAGACTAAAGTTATTGGGAAATTATTCCAATTAACCCATGTGCTGCTATTATTGGTGGAACATATAAGAAATGATATTCACAAGAAGATAAAGAAGAATTAAAAAAAGACATAGATGAGACAGTTAAACTAGACATTATTAGAGAAAGAAAAAGTAGACATAATAGCCTTGCTTTTACATTCAAAATGAGTCTGAATTAAATAGAGGAAAAAGATGAATGGTCATAGACTATAGTAACCTTAATATGAATTGTGAATACGATTTTTGTAAAACACCAGACAAAAATAATCTAATCAATATGGTTGAAGACACCATTATATATATATATATATTAAGTTTGATTGCAAGTCAGGTTTCTGGCAAATTAAGATGAACCCAAATAGTATTACTTGGACAACCTTTAGTTTGCCTCAACGAAAATATGAATGGTTAGTTATGCCATTTGGATACTTAAATGAACCTCAAGTATTTCAAAGAAGAATGGATAATATATTTAGAACTTACTCAAAATTTTGTCTTGCTTATGTAAATGATATTCTTGTAGCTAGCAAAACTGAAGTAGAACACATAAACCATCTTAAGAAGATTATTTTAGATTTAGATAAACATGGAATTGTTATTTCTGTAAAGAAAGTGCATTTATTTCAGATCGAAGTAGACTTTGTGGGAATCTATATTAATAAAGGAAAATTATCCTTATCATAACACATAACGAAAAAGATTCTTGAATTTCCAGACCAATTTAGAGATAGAAAACAATTACAATCATTTTTATGATTATTTAATTGTGCTGCAAACTTTATTAAGAACCTTGTTTCAAAAAGAAAAATATTAAGATCCAAATTAAAAGGAACAGATAAGACTAATCCCTTTAAATGGACTAAAGACAATTTTGAAGTTATAAATCAGATCAAAGAAGTAGTTAAGAATATTCTTCTACTTGAACTGTCTAATACTGAAGATCAGTTTATAGTATAACCAGATGCCTCAAACAAATAATGGGGAGCAGTGTACTTTGCCATTGATCATCAGACTAAAAAGAAGAAATTTTGTAGATACAGTTTTGTAACTTTTAATGATCTAGAAACAAGATATGCTACCCATGAAAAAGAAGTTTTATATATAGTTCGCGCTATAGAAAATTACATGTTTTTTCTTAAACCTAAACATTTTACTGTTTATATTGATTCATCTTATGTAGTAAAATTCAAAGACTTAGACTTGTTAAAATCAAGAACCAATATATTAATTAGACAGTAGTAATTACATGGTGGATATAACTTACATGTTATTCATATTAAAGGAAGTAAAAATACCATTCCAGACATTATATATAGAGAACCCATGTTTGCTAATACTAATATCATTTCTTATTTTATGACGCAAATAGGTTTACACACCACGAGTTCCTCTGCAACAAGTAGACTGAACAAAAAAGACATTGTAGAATATCTTAGATGAGTAGAACCAAATGATGGCAAAACGTAAATTAATGGTTAACACGCGGAGTAACTAGAATAGAAATAATTAGAACAAAGATCCATGACCTCTTCAAGCAAGACTCAAGAACTAAAGAATTTGTAGAAGAAATTTCAAGTCAAAAAATATTTCAAGAATATACTAGAATACTTAGAGATAATATAGACGTATTGAGATATATTAGAAGAAAAAGATTAATCGTAACAAGAACTATCTTGATTAGATCAGGATGAGTTCTTCCTCTCCTTAAATACGTGGAAACTTCCTCTCCTAGAACTTATCGAAGATTTTTATCATCCTACGGTTACAGTGAATTAATAGAATTCATGAAAAATGACCTAATCTATATTATTAACCAAATATGTAAAGAGACTAGATGGATTAGACCTCAATATCATATGAAGTGTTTAAAGCTATTTTCCTTCAAAATCATTTAATATTTTTAGACATATCTTTTTTTATAATTCTGAACCTCCACACGAACGAGCCCTTTGGACTCCCTCGTGCAAGCTAAACAGGGGGACACTGTGCATGACCACCTCACACATGAGCCCCGCTTAAATACTGGTAAACCCTACGGGGGATCGAACCCATGACCGTGCGCCTAACCACACAGCCCTGAGGAAGCCCTCCAACAGGGGCAAGTATCTGTGGGGAGGGGACGAACTCACGACCTATGGTCTAGAGCGAAACCCTCCTTACCGCTAGACCAAGTTAAAGAAGATATTTGGATACGTAATCCTCACTATATTGAAATACAATACAATAGTGACGTAGAAAGCATAAGAGGTTGCCCCGAACCTTCAACACTTAGGCTTCAAGATTAATTAGAATTTAAAATAAGTCTAATGGTTTCTAGAATCTATTGGGGTAGAAATTTATATTCCAATAAACCATAAAAAGAGAAGGTGGTCCATAAAAGACAAAAGTGATCCCAAGATATTTTAGAAGGTAGATAATCCGCATTCTATCCATATACTTAAACCCGCATAGGAGCTTGAGTGTGTGTGTGTGTGTGTATACACACACACACACTTTAATACATGAAACTATTTTTATTTAAAAATGTTACTAATTATGATTAATTCGACTTAATCTTTTAATGAACCTAGTATTACTTGACTTGACAAATTTTTTTTGATTTAAAACATCCGGTTAAATTACTTTAAACAAATACCCGTTGTTTAACGAAAATAATTTCTGTCACTGAAATTACCCTTTTCTCATACCAAATTTTCCTTAATATTTCATTGGATAACACCTTTCAACGCACACAAGCACTATGTTAAAAAATACATATTTTTCTTTGAAATCCATTCATAGACACACTAAACTGTTCATTATGGGTTCAACCTCTTTAGGTTACTTAATTACCCATTTAGTCACTTCACTTTATCATTCCTTTTACTTCATGGCATTAATCAATTTTCTTGCATTACTTGTCAACATTATTCTTTACCGGAGCATTTATTAATTTCATTCAAGTTAGGTTGCCTTTTCTTATACTCACAGCACAACCTTTCTTGACATGTTCCACGCTTCATTATCTTTTTCTTAGAATATTCTAATATACGTATACTTTAATGGGTTCAACACCGCCGACTTTGTTACCACATGCTTTGGCTAGTGATTTTGGGTCTTCAACCCCCGGTCACTGGACCCTTCTTAAATATTTTGGGTGCCATCCGAGTCCAAAATAATGTGGTTTAATATTTTTCGAATGTCCACATTATCACGCTATCCTTTACTGGACGAAGCCAAAATCCGGGGTCTAACCCGAACTTGTTATACACTTTAAAATCATCATTTCTTGTCCTTTACACACTTGCATTGATTTTGTTCCAAAAATCACTTTAAATTAGGAACATTTTCCTTAACAACTTTTTCAACATTTTGATTTCTTAAAAATGTTCCTCTTTACTTAAAATTACTATTTTACCCATATATTTCCAAACTTGTCCTTTCCTCCATTTTCATAAGTGTCACTTCCCAAAAACATCATTAAGTTACACACACTAACTTCGTAAATTTTTTTAACTCATTAAAACTTATATAACATTTTGGAGTGACATACTTCTCAAGATGGAAATCTCTTTGTTTTACTACTTTGTTTACTAAGAAAACCCATATTTTCCCTTTGGAGACTACTTCACTAGAAAATACTATTTTCCCTTTATTTCCACATGTAGTCTTAAATGTACATTTATCACATTTTCCACGCCTTTTAACACACCCTATCAGATAAAATTTCTATTTTCTTTTAATTCACGTTAGACCCACTAAAACCCTCATTAAACTTGTTCATATGTTCCACATCAAAATACTACAAGTTTATGTACATGAGAAGATGGATTTTAAGTAAAAAAAATCCTATTAAATGGCTCTAACATATGGCTCATTCTAGAAATTTCACAATATTGACATAAACATGCTTTTCAAGCTAAAAGACTTTTTTATTTCTTCAAAACTCGAGTAATTATTTATTTATATAGAAATCACAATTTTTCACAAGAAAACATTAAGACATTTGTTCATAAAATATTTTCAACAAGAGAAATATCATTTTAAACATTTTATTCCATAAAATATTTTATATCAATATTTCTTGAAATATATCATTTTTCTCAAAACTCTTGGGATCTTTCATAAATCATCTTTTCCTTTCGCAACACTTTAAAAAATTATCTTCTTAACCATATATGCATTCTATTCTAACACACTCTAGCTACAAGACTAATAATATACAAAATAGAGTCCTTTAGCTAAGAGTAGAGTTTTCCCAACTCAAAAAAATCTCCATTATTGTAGGGTCAATGTAAAAGAAGATGACAACCTCCTACCTCCTAAAGTGGTATTTAAGATGTTGCCCATCTCTACCAAGCTTGTCTTCTTAATGCTCGAAAAAAACTACCTTCAAACTCCCCACTTTCTTCTCTATTTCTTCAAAAACCCATAACAATATCTCCAAAATTCGTAGCTTTGCCCAACAATTATGTAAATGGGTTTATAAGGATTAAATATGGTAGAAAAAGTTAGATTATGGTGGTTTCAGGTAGAGAGATAGTGGTGCTAGGGTGGTGTGTGGTGGTCGGTGGACGGGAAGGTATCAAGGTCTAGAGAGAGAAATGCTGAAAAATGGTGGAGACAAAACCCACACACACTCTCTCTCTCTCTTCTTATAACCCTAAATAAACCGAAAAAATGAATAAAAAACTCATTATCCCACATGTTATATACATTTTAATTCATCAAATACTCTAAGATGTAGACATATCATCAATCTATGGGACCAAAATGCGACAACACATAAGGTTCCTCGAAATGATGAAATTCAGGTCCAGTGGTTCAAACAACTTTTAAGTCTCGTTCGAATGAGATTGCTCCTTTGTTCAAATGAAATTTCCAAAAAAGTTCTAACGAGGTTCTAGTATGCTCGAGGAATGGATCGAACTCAAGTCTTCAGAAGTCTCGTTCGAATGACCCAATTAAACGATAATGACCCTCGTTCGAACGAATTTTGTTTTCCTTTAAATAAACTTAAGGCCATAAAAACTCCAATTCAATTGCAACGGGTCTAATATGCTACTAAAATTTGACTTATGATCCATCTCAACAAGTCGAGATCCCACATGGTCATACCAAGTCACCAAATCATATAAGTACGATCAAAATCGGGGGGGGGGGGGGGGGGGGGCAATGTTACATTATTCCCTCCTTAAGAAATTTATTCCTCGAAATTATTGACACATCAATCCCTCAAATTACCTGGATTATCAATCCTTACTCTAAGTTATAGGAATCTTTCAAAGATAAGTCATCGAGTCCTCAATCACCAAATGTCATCATATGCCCTTTCAACAGAGCCTGTCACCAAAGAACTCGACATTCAATATGTTCTAATTCTCACCATCAGGCTAGCCATCAAAACTACATAATAGTCTGTGAGTCTCCACTTACCCGGTGATTACACTCAATCAAGCCCTAAAGTTTCTTTGCTAACACCTAAAACATACTGGCACCTCTACCGAGGCAACACTCTCTAGTGATCGACACTTACCAAGAGAAAATGACATACAACTAACCACCCAATCCATTATCCTAAATTATTCAATTCTTAGGACCACATATTCTGAGTCCCCTCTTACCCTCGGGTCTTCCTAACCATACAAATTCCTTAATCTTGATATTAACCTGGCATCATTAGTCTCTCACCTCAAGAGATGACAAGCCAACTAAGACCCAAACCATGCATTCGGCTGACACCTTCCACGAGATCCTTCTATGAAACTAGGATCATTCTAGCCATCTAAATATGGAACACTCTCCCGAGTATTACACGAATCCACTCACTATACCAAAACAACACTGTGTGCTATGTTTCCTCGAGTTCTAACACTTTATGATTTCCTTAAATCATCACCTTGGTCTTTAAAACCATAGATGCCAATTGCTAGGCCGATCGATCCGTATGATTGTTAACTTTAAGAAAAGGGTACTACGAATAGACCGTGCGGTAGAATATGCAACCACATATACACAAAACTTTTCCAAACAAAGGAATATTTAAAATAAGATCACGCCCAATTGTCGAGCTGTAATGACCACACCAGGTCCATTTGCACTCATACTGATCCAAGCCGCACTATAACCAAACCGTCAATATGGAATAATACCAGACTGTCAAAATTAAAAGGACACCATCCTCAACAATCAAAATCGAAGGAGTACAAGACTCAACTATCAGAGCTGAAAGAACACAACGAATTGGAATGAACAAATAATTGTTCCGACAAAATCCCATTCACATGCAATGAACTATGATTTATGATGGAAGAACCTACATCACATGCTTTGAAGTCTATGACTCCTCCTAGACGTTCTCACTCAGTATTAACCTAGCCACACACCCTTGCTCGAGTCACCAATCATGACAAATCATATCATAAACCATTCATCCTTATAAGACGAAATCAGCATGTGAACCTATTGGCCTTTGTAGAGTCAAACACTGGAGTTTCGTCCTTAGGGATAAGGCTTCCTCCTTATACCCTTGACAGGCGTGAACCACTCCGGTTGGCTAATGGTTAACATTTTTGTCAATGCCAACCTTGTTCACATATCTAGTCAACCTGATATCATGACCAACCTAACACACCTAGTTCATTGTTTACTTTATCGTATAATGGTCACATCCCAATAGTCTCCTCAGGTAGTTCCTAACTAAGAAAATTATTCACCTTATTATAACTGTGTCACCGTGCCTATCTTCAGATTCTACCTAATCTAAAATTACGTGATGGCCACACTGATCGTCATTAGAACTATAAGTGTATAAATTACTTCATAGGTATATCCTTACAAAGGGATACTCTAACTCACATTGTCAACACATGGTTATATCTTAATCATGCTTCGATATCTCTTTCAGAGTGTTATTTTCAAGTCTCTAACATGAGATCATTAATCTAAGTTTCTAATGCATTTCCTGGTAAACGTCAAATTCAAGTACAACACTTTTCATGTAAGTTATTTTATGACAAACGAGTACCATGTCCTCCATGACACAAATACCTAATTTCCCTTAAAAGTTTGTATCACCTATATATGCCAATTCGAACGATGATACCAAGGATATACACTATTCGACTCTTTAAAAATTAACCAATAATGTGAGATCATCACATAACCCTCAGTAAAACCATCATTAGAACACTTGCACCCCATAGCACCGAAACTTAATTAGTTCTCTAAGTATACCAAGCATACTGCAGCGTAATTATCGTTGAAGATGTGATGAAATCTTATCACTTATGACCCTCCCATAATAGGTATGCCCTATTGATTTCCCAACATTTTTCTTCAATGACTGTTAGATACTCACCCAAATACTACCCTATAAGCCTCTACACATGGAGAACTAAAATCATTGAATGGATCAAGGCATCACATCAAATTGACTCCCATTCCCAAGGATGCCATGTGCAATACGTCCCAAGGACACTCTAAAGACTCCTTTAAATCATAACCACATTAAAACCACCTTGTATTTTGTTATCACTTAGGCCACTAGGATGGGCCATGACACTCAGATAAGAATCTCATTTTCCTTTTGATTGAAACTCTGGCATAGTTTTAACCTACCACTCTCTCCTTCAGACCTAATAAAGGTTCAAAAACCTTCTTTTAAATGGATAATGTCCTGAACTACGTATCAAACCACCCATTGATACAACTAAGGATTCTAATGGTATATGGGACATCGTATACAACCTATGATCCTCTAGGTCTACACCACTGACATCACTAAGGATCCTATTCCTCAAATTTGCATCATGTTCTTTAAAACCTTGTCACGGAAGACTCTCTAGGCTTCATTGCTACATCACTTTAACCATTATTGTTACATAGCTAAAATACTTGCTACCAGTGGCCAGTAACTTTCATCATAGCTTGCGAGATATGACTTTCAATTGGAAATTACTAAGGCACTTACCTATAATGATAGTATCCTATCAACTACGATTGAGTACACACCCTCAAGTAATGATCAACATGGTTCTGCATGCCTATCGAATTATTAATTACTTACAACATGACCCTACCCCAAGGATCAAGTTTGCTTAATCGTATCATTGTCATTAACTACCCTTAAGTACACAACTAACAAAATTAATTCATTCTTATCACAATCAACACCGCTTAGTCATGTCATTCTAGTTACCTATTCTCCTTGGTTGAGTTTACATGATTCATGTATCTAACTCACTAGATGTCATTTGGCTTTATTAATATCTCAATAGACCTCTCACATCATCAAGGATTGAAGCATAAGTACCTCACACTAAAAACCACGATGTCACCACTATCAGCTCACCCAAACACTCGCAAACTACTATAACATCTCTGAATCAGAAGCGCCAAAGAGATTAATGACAACTAACTTGGCCACATGTCACTTGGCAATGAATTATCCATCTTGCAAATATCCTTGACTCCACCATAGAGAACATAAACTAAAACCTTCACCAATCTAGCATGACCGACCCAAATTCACACCGATATTAAAAGATCCACTACCGACCTCCCCATATCACTCCCGAAAGAAACTTTAAACCCAGAGCTCTGATATCATTTGTAATGCCTCGATATGAATTTATGGGTTTCTCGTGGTCAACCTGGTCCGACCCGAGCATTAGGTATGAAGTGCAATGAAGCACCTTACATACTATTGCTAGTCCAATTTTATTTAACTAACGTTTCACTTGTTTAGCACGTAATTTCCATTTAAATCAAATTGCATGAGGGACTCATGGGAAGCATCCCCGGAATTCAATCATACAGAGAAACTAACGTAAAGTAAAAAGGATACGTACCTATACAATACTCTCAATAAAAGGAACCGCACCCAACCTACCATAACAAAGACGATGGTATTGTGACAACCCATGATCCGAAATAAAGGGTGGCCATCCCGATACTCCAATATAACGGAATCATTGATGGGATCATTCTCAACATCACAACAATATAATGAGTATACGGGAAAACCACCCAATAGTTCCGAAAACAGGTCGTCAAAAACTTGTTTATTTTATAAGTTAAAGAAAAGATTTAAACAACCCAATTGGAAAAATAAAGTGGAATCCCAAGAAAACTTATATTACATCTAAAAAATATACAAGAAAGGGACCGAATATGATGTCGGTCAACAGGTACATACAACGTATCACATCAGTTTAATAATTTACATAATACATTCATTAAACAGTTACAAAAGTTTGGGCCACACACCCGAGTTAAAGACCCGATCATAACTAGAATACAAAAATGAAGACGTCTAACAACATATCCCATAATATCCGCAAAAATCTTACGGCTCCCCAAAATCACCGGTATAGGAACAATCAAAACGGGCACCCTTGTGGAGGAGCACTTGAGCAGATACAAATTCATGCACAACAAGGAAAATGAACGGGTCAGGGCCCGATTTTATATGATCACCAGATGAATAAAAAGCCTGATAGTTATGAACAGCTAATCATCAATGATGAAGATGAGGATCTATAAACATAATCTCGAAGCATAATAAGACAATTCAAATGACATTAACTTTTAGTTAGTTATTCAAGGAGATATAAATAATTAACACAAATTATAAGCCTTCTTTATGTACACCGATTCATGTCATAGTTCCGTTGCTTATCGGGAAACATGTTCACAATTATATTCTCTTTGTGACATTTCATTATGCTCTTTATGGCATTTCAATATGCATCAAGTCCCACTTGATTAGGAATGGTTATATATATAAACATGTAACGATTCTAAGACCGCCCGCCCGGGTTTCCCCACTGTGTGCGCCCCTAAATGACCATCATCTTCCAGGGCCTATAATAAAGACCACCTGGGAAGCTACAACGCGAGACATCGGGAAACGGCCATATGCCTGTGGGAGAGTCATAACCACACCCGAAATTAGCTCACCATCGCAGAAAATATACCACAAACGCTCATATGGCCTAAGGCTATATCCACCCTGCATTCATTAGCCAGGGGGCCTCACCTTACGCGCGAACTTCCCTTATGATGGCATTTAGAGAGGGTGTGTTTAAGTAAATTAGCATTTACCGTTTGATTCTCATTTGCATTTACATTATTCATATATATGCGTCATTTTAATCGAATCCATAGTCATTGAATACTCTCATTAATATTCATCGTATACTAAGTCCCGAATTATTCCCCAAGAGATCACGATGTTTCTACAAGTCACAAGGTTTTATATACCTCAATTGTGCCACTAAAGTCTCCAAGTATGGGCTAACAACTCCTAGACTCCCAATAATGAACTAAAGAAAAGAAATGCCCTAACCTTAATTTGTGCATACCGAAATAAGCCCCTTTTAACCCATTTTTAATATAGGGCAATGAACTAACTCATCTAGAACTCTAGGCCTCTAAGTTTACTTCATACAAGAAGGCTCCTAAGTCCTAAGCCTCACGAAAAAGAATCAAAATTGAGTTAGAAAATAACTCAAAATAGCAAGGTTTCCGAATCGATTCGCCCTAGGGCCGAATCGATTCTCCCCAAGCAGCGAATCGATTCGCTCAAAAGCAAATCGATTCGGAGGACAAATTCTAGTTTCTGCCTTGTCCGAATCGATTCGGCCTTAACCCGGATCGATTCGGTCTTTTAGACCTGTAACTTAACCCTTAAGTGAATCGATTCGCCCTAGGTGCCAAATCGATTCGCCCTTGCGAATTGGCCAAGGATGGGCTACGGGTTACGAACCCTAGTTTTTCCCCCAAACTCATTTCTACTTCATTTTCACACATAACCAACCATAATAATCTACCCCAAATCATCCTACATGATTATCAACTACTATTATCAACAAATTCATCAACATAAATCATAATCAAGCTTTAAACACCACAAAATCCACATTTATTCCATTAATGCTAATACACAACTATCACACAATTTACTCATCTTAAACCATATATTAGCAAGTAGAAAACTTGCTTTAAGCTTGCAACTTCAGATTCTAGGAAGATAGGAGAAAGATCAAATCTCCAAATCTTCAATTTCTTCCTTTCTCCTCTTTCTCTCCAAAGTTCTCTTCCTCTCTCTTTCTCTCTAGGTTAACAAATGCACTTAAGATAAATAAAAGGCTTAGCAAGACTAAATCGTGGCATTAGTCTAAAATTATCAACTTAAGTTGTTAATACTGCAATAAAATGATTCATAACTACACACTTATGTTAAACCAGTCGAAAGTTCCCGAAACATAAAAATACAATATGGCACTTATTTCGACTATCTCGAACACTTCGGGAATAACTACACCTTCCAAATTATCATTTGGAAATTTTATAACTCATTTCAAGTTCCGGCTTCATTTTAAACCATAAATGTCATTTAAATCTCATAACACTATAAAACACAACGTGGTGAAATTTACTTACACATACTGTAAATAAGCAATAATTTAGTAAATATGCTATATTAACACATTTAATTCATATTTACACCATCATCCATATTTTATATAATTACTCAATGCAGTAATAAATTTATAAAATAGGTTCTTAAACGTGAGGGTTGTTACATACTCCCCCCCATATGAGGGAATTTTGTCCCCAAAATTCAGTTGTACCTTGTATAAAGAGATGCGAATATTTTTCCCGCATGTCATCCTCGCGTTCCCAAGTAGATTCTTTAGCATTGTGATGACTCCATTGGACTTGCACCAAGGGCACCACTCGAGAACTCAACCTACGCTCCCCATGCTCTAAAATAGCAGCCCGTTGTTCTGCGTAAGAAATATCAGGTTGCAAATCGATATCCTCGAAAGGAATATGCCACAGGGCACCATCAAACCTCTTATACTTCTTCAAAGAGGCGATATGGAACAGATCATGGATTTGTTGTAAAGGTTCCAGTAAGGCATGTTGATACGCCACTGGACCCACCTTAGCAATAACGGGAAAAGGTCCAACAAAATGCGGCGCAAGCTTTCCTTTCTTCCCAAAGTGCTTGATACCCTTCATTGGTGACACTCGCACCAAGACTTGATCCCCAATCTCCAACTCCATATGCCTTCTATTCGCATCGGCATAACTCTTTTGGCGATCTTGAGCTATCCGGATGCGATTTTGTATGAGTTAGATCTGAGAAGAAGTATCCTGGATCATTTTAGGTCCAAGAAATTTATTATCCCTCACCTCCAACCAACACGTGGGTGATCTATAAGGCCGCCCATAAAGTGCTTCATAGGGCGCCATTCCAATAGTAAATTGGTATGAATTGTTATAAGCAAAATTCGACCAAAGGGAGATATTGTTCCCAACCACCCTTGAAATCAAGCATATGCATACGGATCATGTTCTCCAACATTTGGTTTACTCTTTCAGTCTGGCCATCTGTTTGAGGATGATAAGAAGTGCTTAACTTCAATTCGGTTCCCATAGCCTCTTGGAAACTTCACCAAAAGTGGGAAACAAAAACTTTATCTCGGTTGAAAACTATATTTAAGGGCACCCCATGGAGTCTAACAACCTCCGCGATAAATAATCGGGCATAACGAGCAGTATCATAATCTGTACGCACGGGTAGGAAGTGTGCCGACTTAGTCAAGCGATCGACAATCACCCAAATAAAATCACAACCACTCTGTGAATTTGGTAAGCTCGTAATAAAATCCATTGATATAATCTCCCACTTCCACACCGGAATCTCCATCGGTTGCAACAAACCTGTCGGTCGTTGATGATATATCTTGATTAATTAACAAGTAGTGCATTGGGATATGAACTCAGAAATATCTCGCTTCATGCCTGGCCACCAATACTGACGGCTCATGTCTTGATACATCTTGTCCCCACCAGGATGCACCCTAAATTTGGACCCTTGAGATTCTGCCATCACGACCCGTCTCAAATCGCCTTCATCCGGGATAATGAGTCTCCCGTGAAAACATAATCCTGCCTCTGAACTTATCGAGTGGGATTCCACTCCCTCAGTCAACAATTGACGTATATGGTCCTAAGAACCCTTATCTCTCCCTTGGGCTTTTACAACCCTTTCCATAATTGTAGGCGTAACGGTCATCATCGACATGAACACCCTAGCAATCGCATCCTCCTGACTGAGCTCTTCCCATTTAGCTTTCCATAATTCCCCTAACTCCCCATCGGGCTTTCTATTCAAAGCATCCGCTACCACATTCGCCTTGCCCGGATGATAGTGGATGTCAAATTGATAGTCTTTCACAAACTCCAACCACCGGCGTTATTGCATATTTAAATCTTTCTGTGAAAATAAATATTTCAGCAATTTATGGTCCGTGAAAAGACTGAATTTCTCCCCTAGGAGATAATGCCTCCAAATTTTCAAGGCAAAAACAACCGCGGAAAGTTCCAAGTCATGCACCGAATAATTCCGTTCATGGGGCTTTAGCTTGCGGGAAGCATAAGTAATAGCCCGTCGTTCTTGTTGAAGTACACCTCCCAATCATTGTAGAGATGCATCGGTGAAGACTAGATATTCCGACCCTGGCTTTGGCAATGCAAGGACTGGAGCAGAAGTCAATCTATCCTTGAGCTCATCAAAAGCAGCCTGGCAAGGATCATCCCATACGAACCTCACCCCTTTCCGGGTTAAATTTATCAAAGGGCTAGTAATTTTTAAGAAACCCTTGATAAACCGACGGTAATAACCCTCCAAACCCAGAAAACTACGAATCTCAGTCGGTGTTGTGGGCTGACCCCACTCCCTCACCGCAACCACTTTGCTTGGGTCCACTGATATACCCTGGGTAGTCACAATATGACCCAGAAACTGTACCTCCTGCAACCAAAAACCGCACTTCTCGAACTTAGCATACAATTGGTGATCCCTCAACCTTTGTAGGACTAACCTCAAATGAGTAGCATGATCCGATTCCATTCGAGAATAAACTAGGATGTCATCGATGAATACAATAACAAACTGGTCCAGGAAGTCCCGAAATACCCTATTCATGAGATCCATAAATACGGCGGGGGCATTGGTTAGTCCAAAGGGCATAACCAAAAATTCGTAGGACCCATATCTCGTCAGAAAAGCGGTCTTGGATACATCCTGCTCCCGTATCCTCAGCTGGTGATACGCCGTCCTGAAGTCCATCTTAGAGAAGTATGACGCTCCCCTAAGTTGATCAAACAAATCATCAATACGAGGCAAAGGGTATTTGTTCCGGATAGTGACTTTATTCAACTCTCTGTAGTCAACACATAACCGGGGAGAACCGTCCCTTTTCTTCACAAACAACACCGGAGCTCCCCATGGCGACGTGCTATGCCGAATGAATCCATGTTCCAATAATTATTGAATTTGATCTCTTATCTCCCTCATCTCAACGGGAGCCATGCGGTACGGATCTCTCACAATCGGTCTCGTTCCTGGTGCTAAATCAATTACAAATTCGATCTCCCGACTCGGAGGCAAATCGAGTATTTCTCGAAACACATCTTGGAAATCTCTAACAACCAGAATAGATATTAAGGGAATAACTACATCCCGAGAAGTCTCTTCTGCGATACAATACAAGTAGGTGCTACTACCTCCTTCTAAACGAGGCATAACCACCAAGAACATTTCTTGCCCCGGAATGGCAAAAACTATACTCTTTCCATAGCAATTAACTATCGCATGATACTTCACTAGCCAATTTATACCCAATATCACATCATACCCGACCATGTCTAGGACGAGCAAATCGGCCTCAAAGCATAAATTACCAAGAGTAATTACTATTTGTTTACAAACAAAAAAAATGAGTGAACCATCACCCATAGAAGACTCGACACTAGTGAAGGTACTCTCTACAGATTTTATCAACTCTGTAGACTGAGCGAAACTCCTAGAAATGAACGAGTGTGTCTCACCCATATCAAATAGAACCCGACCCATGTTCCCCTGAATAAGAAACTTACCCTCAATCGCTGGCGGTGCTGGCAGAGCAGGAGGAAGCATAGCGTCCTGAATATGATAGACTCACCCATACTCTAGTTGTCCCTGCTGTGGAGGAACAACCGGATTTGGTGCTTATGGCGGAAACTGAACATGTGGCTGTTGTGGGACCCTAGGAAGCTGTCCCCCAATCAACTGAGGACACATCCTCTTAATGTGACCTAGATTTCCACATTGGAAGCACTTTCCCGTCATATTCTTCGAAACTCGGCCCCAGTTATTTCTAAACTGCCCGAAACCTTGGCCCGGATGGCCTCTACCTCCATTTCCACTTCTACTGGCTTGTTGCTGTTGCGGTCCACCTTGACCCTGCCTGATGTTATTGCCACCCAAATTAAACCCACCAAAATGTTGCCTTTTTGACAAGTCTTCTTGCTTGGGATCCCTATCTTTCTGCTTATTACCCGAAGATTAGGACGAGGGAAAGGCTCCTCCTCTAGTCCCATTTCCTCTGGGTTTTCCCGTCGGTCCCATCACTGTAGCTCTCTTGCTACCTTGAACAAACAACCGATGTTCTTGGCAATGAAGCAGTGCCGTATTCCTTATATCCCCAAAAGTCTGCAAAGCTGGATTACCCAGCAAATGTTATCGGATCCTCCAGTTCAAACCTCCTATAAACATCGAAACCCTCCTCTCTTTCGGAGTCACCTCGTTCGTTACAAAACTTGCTAACCGGGTGAACTCCTCCTCATATTCTGCAACCGACCGTTATCCCTGCACCACATCCTGAAGCTTCCTTCTCATCTCCCTTTGAACTGCGGGAGGGAAGTACTTCTGGTCAAACAAGACCCATAAATCAGTAATAGTCATTGTATTTCTCTGATCCGATGTAGTCATCGACTCCCACCAATGCAATGCGTCCCCAACGAGTTTAAAAGTAACAAGGACTTGTTTACTCTCCTCACTACACTCCACCATTCGAAGATGGAGTTGCATATCGTTCTTCCATTGATTAGCTCTAATAACATCAGTGACTCCATCAAATTTCGGGGGATGGCCCTTTAAAAAGGACTCTCTGACTCTCTCCCACGGAGATGGTCCAGTAGGAGCTTGTACCTCTGGAGCTCATTATTGCGCTTGTGGCATTTACTGTACCATAGCGGTCATAACATCATTGACCGCTTGGGCCACAATGTTTGCTATTTCAGCAAGATTTATTGTTCCTTGTGGCGGCGGTGGAGGACCAACATCCTCTTTTACAACTCTATTCCTTCTAGCAGGGCAGCCTCTCTTAGGCGGCATCTGAGATAAAGAAATAGTAGAGTTAGAATACTATTTAGGACAATCTAATTTGCAGAAGATCGCATACATAGGCAACAAATCAGTCCTATCATTAAGCTCTATGTCAAAGAATGCTACGGTAGAACATGATAAGTCCGCATAGATCCCAGTACTCTAGAACCTGATGCTCTGTTACCATCTATGAAAACTCGTGATCCGAAATAAGGGGTGGCTAGCTCGATGCTCCAATATAATGGAATCATTGATGGGATCATTCTCAGCATCACAACAATATAATGTGTATACGGGAAAACCACCCAATAGTTCAGAAAATGGATCGTCAAAAACTTGTTTATTTTATAAGTTAAAGAAAAGATTTAAACAACCCAATTGGAAAAATAAAGTGGAATCCCAAGAAAACTTATATTACATCCAACAAATATACAAGAAGAGGACCAAATATGCTGTCGGTCAACAGGTACATACAACGTATCACATCAGTTTAATAATTTACATAATACATTCATTAAACAGTTACAAAAGTTTGGGCCACACACCCGAGTTAAAGACCCGATCATAACTAGAATACAAAAAATGAAGGCATCTAACAACATATTCTGTAATATCCGTAAAAATCTTACGGTTTCCCCAAAAGCACCGGAATAGGAACAATCAAAATGGGCGCCCTTGCGGTGGAGCACCTAAGCGGATACAAATTCATGCACAACAAGGAAAATGACCGGGTCAGGGCCCGGTTTTATATGATCACCAGATGAATATAAACCATGATAGTTATGAACAGCTAATCATCAATGATGAAGATGAGGATCTATCAACATAATCTCAAAGCATAATAAGACAATTCAAATGATTATAACTTTTAGTTAGTTATGCAAGGAGATATGAATAATTAACATAAATTATAAGCGTTCTTTATGTACACCGATTCATTTCATAGTTCCGTTCCTTATCAGGAAACATGTTCACAATTATATGCTCTTTGTGACATTTCATTATGCTCTTTATGGCATTTCAATATGAATTAAGTCCCACTTGATTAGGAATGGTTATATTCATAAACATGTAACGATTCTAAGACCGCCCGTCCGGGTTTCCCCACTGTGTGCGCCCCTAAATGACCATCATCTTCCAGGGCCTATAATAAAGACCACCTGGGAACCTACAATGTGAGACGTCGGGAAGCGGCCATATGCCTGCGGGAGAGTCATAACCACACCCGAAATTACCTCACCATCACAGAAAATATACCACAAATGCTCATATGGCCTAGGGCTATATCCACCCTGCATTCATTAGCCAGGGGGCCTCACCTTCCGCGCGAACTTCCCTTATGATGGCATTTAAAGAGGGTGTGTTTAAGTAAATTAGCATTTACCGTTTGATTCTCATTTGCATTTACATTATTCATATATATGCTTCATTTTAATCGAATCCATAGTCATTGAATATTCTCATTAATATTCATCGTATACTAAGTCCCGAATTATTCCCCAAGAGATCACGATGTTTCTACAAGTCACAAGGTTTTATATACCTCAATTGTGCCCCTAAAGTCTTCAAGTATGGGCTTACAACTCCTAGAATCCCAATAATGAACTAAAGAAAAGAAATACCCTAACCTCAATTTGTGCACCCCCGAAATAAGCCCCGTTTAACCCATTTCTAATGTAGGGCAATGAACTAACTTATCTAGAACTCTAGGACTCTAAGTTTACTTCATACAAGAAGGTTCCTAAGTCCTAAGCCTAACGAAAAAGAATCAAAATTGAGTTAGAAAAATAATTCAAAACAGCAAGGTTTCTGAATCGATTCGCCCTAGGGCCGAATCGATTCGCCCCAAGCAGCGAATCGATTCGCTCAAAAGCGAATCGATTCGGAGGACAAATTCTAGTTTCTGCCTTGACCGAATCGATTCGGCCTTAACCCGAATCGATTCGGTCTTGCAGAACTGTAACTTGACCCCTAAGCGAATCGATTGGCCCTAGGGTCGAATCGATTCGCCCTTGCGAATTGGCCAAGGATGGGCTACGGTTTATGAACCCTAGTTTTTCCCCCAAAGTCATTTCTACTTCATTTTCACACATAACCAACCACATTAATCTACCCCAAATGATCCTACATGATTATCAACTACTATTATCCACAAATTCATCAACATAAACAATAATCAAGGTTTAAACACCATAAAATCCACATTTATTCCATTAATGGTAATACACAACTATCACACAATTTACACATATTAAACCATATATTAGCAAGTAGAAAACTTGCCTTAAGCTTGCACCTTCAGATTCTAGGAAGATGGAAGCAAGATCAAATCTCCAAATCTTCAATTTATTCCTTTCTCCTCTTTCTCTCTGTAACAACCCTCGCTTTTAGGAGGATAATTTTATATTAATTTTACCGCATAAGGTAATTATATAAAATGTTGGAACTGGAGTAAATATTAATTGAATGAGTTGGAAGTTAATATTTACTGGAATGTTGCATATTTACCGTATGTGTAGGTAAATATCCTCATGTTGCATGTTTTATAGTGTCATGTATTTTTAAATGACATTATGGTTTAAAAGGAAATTGGAACTCGAAATAAATTTATAAAATTGTCGGATGCCAGTATAGAGGGTGTAGTTAGTCCCAGAATGTCCGAGACAGTCAAAATAAGTGTCATATTGTATTTTTGATTTTCGGTTACTTTTACCTGGTTTTAACTTAAATGCGTATTGGGAGTCATTTTAATGTGGTATTAACCACTTAAGTTGGGGACTTCAGACTTAAGCCACGATTTTTAAGTCTTGCCCCTTATTTCATTTCTCATTTGTGTGTTACCAAACTTAGAGAGAGAGAGAGAGAGAGAGAGAGAGAGAGAGAGAGAGAGAGAGAGAGAGAACTTGGGAGAAAAAGAAGAAAAGAGAGAGATTGAAGCTTGGATTGCTTCTACCACCAAGAAATCTGAGATTTCAACTCTAAGGCAAGTTTTCTACTTTCTAATATATGGTTTAAGATGAATAATTTGTGTGATAGTTGTGTATTTGCATTTATGGATCAAAAATTCATTTTGTGGTAATCTAGCCCTAATAATGGTTTATGTTGATGAAATTATGGATATTAGTGGTTAATAATCATGTAGAATGATTTGGGTTAGATTTATGTTGTTGAATGTGTGTAAAAATGGAAGAGATTTGAGGTTTGAGGAAAAAAAACTAGGGTTCAAAACCCTTAAAGCCATTCTTGGCAAATCCGTAGGGGCGAATCGATTCGGACCCTGGGCGAATCGATTCGCATAGGGCCAGTTTCCAGGTCTGCTTGGACCGAATCGATTCAGGTCCAAGTCGAATTGATTCGGCAGGTTACAGAATCCCAGGTTTCTTTGTCTGAACCGATTCGCTTTTTGGGCGAATCAATTCGCTAGAACGAATCGATTCGGCCCTAGGGCGAATCGATTCGTTTTCATGTTGTTTTTGAGTTAATTTTATAACTCAATTTCAATTCATTTTCTTTAAGTTTAGGGCCTAGGAACCTTCTTGAACGAAGTAAACTTAGAGTCCTAGAGTTTTAGATGAGTTAGTTAATCACCCTACATTAGGAATGGGTTATGTGGGGGACTTTTCCGGGGATATGCCAATTGATGTTAGGGCATTCTTTTCTTTTAGTGATTTTTATGAAACTAGGAGTTATAGTATTATATTCGGGAGACTTTAGAAGCTCAATTGAGCTATGTTGGCCTTAATGGTTAATAGTATAACACCACAAAAGGGTGTTGGGTAAATTAAATTGAAAGTTTATTCATTCCTTTGAGATATGATAGTATTGGGGTTTTAAAGTAATACACTACAATGTTTGGAGATAATTAAGAGTTTATTTACTCCTTTGAGGTCGTAGTAACGATATAATTTATCGTATGGCTCCGGATAATAAGGTGAATTATTTAGAAAAATGTAAATGAATATGGTTTCGGATAAAAAGAAACATACAACGTAAATTGGAATTGAAAATAAAATGGAAATGGTAAATGGTAAATGATAATTTACTTAATCATAAATATGGTAAATGTTAATTTACTTAAACACACCTCTCTAAATGCCATCATAAGGGAAGTTTCGTACGTGTGGTGATGCCCCCTGGCTAGTGAATGCAGGGTGGATATAGTCCCAGGCCATATGAGCGTTGTTGTATATTTTCTGCACTGGTGAGGAGATTCCGGGTGTGGTCTTGACTCTCCCACAGTCATATGGCCGCTTCCCGACGTTGCGATAGGTGCCCAGGCTTCCTTGTTTGATAGGCCCCTGAAAGATGATGGTTATTTAAGGGTGCGCCCAGTGGGGAAACTCGGAGGGGCGGTCTTAGAATCATTATATGTATATAAATATAACAATTCATAATCAAGTGGGACTTGATGTATGTGATATGTCATAAAGAGCATGATGAAGTGCCATAAAGAGCGCAATGAAATGCCACAAAGAGCATTTGATGATGATTATATTCCTGATAAGGAATGGAATGCCATGAAGGGCATGTAATTGAGATAAAAGCCATAAAGAGCTTAAAATTTTGACTATATTTTCCTGTTAAGGAATGGAACTATAAAATGGAACAAGGTTTTGATGAAAGCTGTAAATTTGATGTTAATTATTCTTATTCTCCTGCATAATTAAATTGTCTTAGCTTATGCATAAAATTGTGAAGGTAGATTCTTATTTCTGTTTATCATGATTTATTATTCATAACTGTCATACTCTTTATTCATCTGGTAATCATATAGAACCGGGCCCTGACCCGTTCATATTTTTTTTGTTGTGCATGCATCTTGTATTCGCTCAGCTACTCCCCCGCAAGGATGCCTGATCTGACTTTCTATCCCGGTGTCTTTGGTGAGCCGTGATGCTTTGCAGGTATTACGGGACATATTGCAATAGACGCCGTCATTCTTGCTCTTTAGTCAAGATCGAGTCATTTACTCGGGCGCGTGGCCCAAACGGTTGTATTTGCTTAATGTAATGTAATATGTATTTACATTAAAATGTTATATCATATTGTATGAGCCTGTTGACCGACAGCATTTTCGGTCCCTTATTATATTTCGGGGTGTATGTAATAGTATATATTCTTGGGTTTCCACTTTCTTTTTAAGTTGGGTTGTTTAAATTCTTTTCTTTAACTTCAAAACCAAAATTTTTGGCAAATCGTTTTTCTGAATTAAGGAGTGGTTATCCTGTATACTTTTTATTTTGTTGTGATGCTGAGAATGATTCCATCCTTGGTTCCTATTTTATTGGAGTATCGGGCTCGCCACCCCCTATTTCGGAACAGCGGGTTGTCACACTCTCCAAAGTTCTCTTCCTCTCTCTTTCTCTCTAGGTTAACAAATGCACTTAAGAGAAATAAAAGGATTAGCAAGACTAAATCGTGGAATTACTCTAAAATTATCAACTTAAGTTGTTAATACCGCAATAAAAATGATTCATAACTACACACTTATGTTAAACCAGTCGAAAGTGCCCGAAACATAAAAATACAATATGTCACTTATTTCGACTATCTCGAACACTTCGGGACTAACTACGCCTTCCAAATTATCATTTGGAAATTTTATAACTCATTTCAAGTTCCGATTTCATTTTAAACCATAAATGTCATTTAAATCTCATGATACTATAAAACACAACATGGTGATATTTACTTACACATACTGTAAATAAGCGACAATTTAGTAAATATGCTCTATTAACACATTTAATTCATATTTACACCATCATCCATATTTTATATAATTACTCAATGCAGTAATCAATATATAAAATATGTTCTCAAAAGCGAGGGTTGTTACAGGTATGAGCTGAATGCCCAGTGAAAAAAATACAACAATGCAATATAGAATCGAATGGTAGAAAAAGGACGATAACAAGTTATATTTAAGTGCACATGAAACTACCTTACATAAATATATACTAGTGGTGACTCATGCGATGCACGGTCATGTGCAACGCATTTTGAAATATACTATTATATAAATAATCTAATATATAATATAAATTTAGTATTTAAAAAAATGAGTGTAGTTATAATTATGAACCTGTAAATTTATGTAAAAAGTTTTGTTGTAAAAATAATGTTATAAATATAAAATATATTTTTTCAAAGTAAACTATTAAAATGTAAAAAAATTGTTTTTGTTAAAATAAAAACTATTTATATATAAAAAATTATTTTATGAAAACAACTATTTTGTTATAAAACAAGTTTTACAACAAAACTATTTATATAAACATTGTTTTTGATAAAAATAAAAATATGTATATTTATTTAAAAAAAAGAATAAGAGAAAACACTATTTTGTTATAAAATATTTTTTTTGAAAGAAAACGGTTTTATTAAAAAATCCTTTTTATATAAAGCATTTTTTATATAGTTATAAAAATTGTTACAGATTTTTTTTAGTTTTATGTGAAGTTTTATTATTTTATAAGAAAACAGTTTTAAATAAATCGTTTTGTCATAAAAAAAGAGTTAATTTTTTGTCAGTTTAATTTATAGTTTTGTTAATTTTATAATAAATAATTTTTATATAAACAATTTCGTTGTAAAAATAACTTTATAAATATAAACTATTTTTTATCAAGGAAAACAATTGAAAGGTAAAAAAAACTGTTTGCATTCAAATAAAAATCTCTTTTATATGAAACAGTTTTTGTATAAAAAATGTAATATTTTATGAAAACAACTATTTTGTTATAAACTAGTTTTATAGCAAAACTATTTATAAAATAGGGAATTTTTTAAACTATTTTGTTTTAATATATATATATATATATATATATATATATATATATATATATATATATATATATATATATATATATATATATATATATATACATATAAAGAAAACAGTTAAAATGTTAAAAAAAATTTATATAATGTTATATTTATATAGTTACAAAAATTATTATAATAGTTTGTGAGTTTTATATATAGTTTGGTTTTATAACAAAACAGTTTATGCAAAAGGTTTTGTTATAAAAATAGTTATTTTATTAGGATTTTTATTTATAGTTTTACAACAAATGATTTTTATATAAACAATCTTGTTATTAAAATAATGTAGATAGTGGGGGGGGGGGGGGGGGGGGGGGGGGGCGCTAAAGAGAGAGAGAGGTTAGTAAGAGTAAAAGTTTGAGAGATATCTATTATAATATGTCATATATAGTGGGAAAGGTATACATCATTGTTGGTGTAAAAAATTAGATCACTCCAATAATTCAATCACAGATAAATAAATGAGACAAAAGATTTTAAAGTGGCTCAGCCTTATAAGAATGGCCTACCTCCACTGTTGTTTTATTGATGAGTGTTTGGGAATTCTCGATTATAAGAAATTTTGTTCTCGATTCCAAGGTTTGGATTCGGATCCCTTACAATGAGGATTGTACCATGTATTTATAGCCCTGAGGCTGTAATGTCAAAGGGTAATACATTAAATGATTCACATATGAAAGGCTAATACATTTAATGCCCTTTTTGCGCGTGCGTCTGAATGATAAGCATTTAATGAATCAGTTGAACTGTTGGTTATCTAGCTATTAATGCTTTGTTCGAGATGCAGCTCGGACCGTCTGAGTTGCTCGGACCGCCTAAGCTTCTCGGTACTCAAGAGTTCCTCGGAGAGATATGTTCCTCGGAGCGTGTGAGTTCCTCGGAGAGATATGTTCCTCGGAGCGTGTGAGTTCCTCGGAGAGGCCTGTTCTTCGGAGCGTATGAGTTCCTCGGAGTATCATGGTTTCCTCGGAGCGTGTGATCAACTCGGAAGTGCTTGTTGTTGCCATGTAGATAGCCACGTGTCTTCATATGATTGGTCCAAGTCAGCAGATTAAATTTGGTATCAACAGAAGCCCCCAATGTTTCATAGTTCGAAATTTGAGGAGTATGGAACATTCTTTCTCGGAATATGGTAGCTTTAAATAGTCTTCCTGATTTTTAGGAGCATTTCCCTTGTATTTATTTCTCCTTCCCAATTCGTAGAATCATGCTTTTTTGAACTTTTCTGCGTGCTTCGATTCCCGCGTCACTTTTCGTCTTTTTAGCCGTTTTTGTCCGCTTTGATCCCTGCGCCACTTTTCATCTTTTTAGCTACCGGTAACGTAATCATCCTTTTTTTTGTAATCATTACTTCACCATTTCCCAAGGCAAGGTATTTAAACTTCACAGATACTCCCATCGTCTTTTACCTTTTCAAATTTTCATCTTTGAGTTTTACGTCGTCTCTTCCTACTCTTTTGTGCGTTCATCTTTTCCGTCGTTCATTGTCAGCAGATCCCTTCTTTTCCTGTAAGATCTTCTTCCTTCTTCTTTATTTCTTTATTCACCATGGTTTACCCTGTTGAGTCTCTTGAGAAGTTTCGTTCTGATTTCTCCATTCCCTCTTGGGTTGTCTTGGAAGAGCTTTCTGAGCCTTCTAATTACTTCCATTTGGCTGAGGGACATTGGTTCCCCAGTCTCTTTTTTGCTGAGTGTGGATTTTCTTTTCCACCAAATTCCTTGTGTCTGGAATTCTGTCAGTACTTTGACGTTGTTCCTGCACGAATAGCCCCCAACACATGGAGAATAGTTAATGGGGTGCATAGGTTAAATCAATTGCATGGAACTCGTATAGGAATTCAAGAAATCATGTACTGCTATAGATGGGCAGTTAATGAAAATATTTATTATTTAAAAACTAGATTTTTAAATAGAGCCTTAGTAGTCAATCTCCCTGATGTCAATAGGGATTATTTTGAACATGGGGTTGTCATAAAAAATTGGCAATACCCTCCATTAACTGGAGATGAGGTTTGCCAGGGTCCCAGATGCCCTCCTTATGGCAATGGGATAGGTTATTTTTATTTCATTTTATTTATTTTGAAATCATGTTTCTTTTGTGTTTGATAAAATGTGCCACTGATAACAATGTTTATTTATTTGCAGTTGATAGAAAAAGAAAGTGCCCCAAAGAAGCAGATGTCAATATAAGGCATTTGAAACTTATCTGGAGTCTGCATCAAAGTGTTGCCGACGAACACATTAGATCAGATTCGTATTTGCTTCAGTACAAGAGCTACACTACTTCTTTCACTGCTCGTCCAGTGATAAGTGAATCAGAGCCAATACCAGCTTCCACCAGCTCGTCGCCTGAATCTCATATTCCTTTAAGTGAGAGGATGAAGAAGAGAAGACCTCCTACCCTGTTTGAGAAGAATGCCTCCGGTTCTGGGGAGGCAAAAAGGAGTAGGATAGATGTCCCAAAGGAGGGGACGAAGAAGAATGATGCAACTCCTCCAGTTGCTTCTGCTAAAGTTGTCGAGAAGGTTGCTGATAAGCCCGTAGTGGCCTGGAGAGGTGATTGTGATATCACCGACCAAGGGTTATTCCTTGGTTGAATCTATACCTATTCCCCCGAGGAGGCTGAAGAAGATCTCCTCGGTCAATTTGGCTGACACCTTTACTCAGCCCCCAGCTGTTGGGGCTGGAGTTCCCACTTTTATTCCCCCGAGCTCTGACATGAGCTCGGTAAAGTCCTTGATTATTCCCGAGGTTCAAGGTATTGAAGAAAACCTTACTCGGGATATGGTTACCTCACTAGATGCTCGTCACCTTGCTTCTGTAAGTCTCTTTACTTAGAATTTTTCATATTTCCTTTGTTATTTCTGCTTCTAACTTGCTTTCTTTTTCTGTTCACAGTTGACGAGCTGCTTTAATATAATCCTGAAGAAAGATGAAGCGATTAAGGCTTCTTGCTCCTCGTCCAGTGTGGAGGGAGCTCTGGAAGAAGGTACCAAGTCTCTGGCAGATTCTCGCCAGAAATATGCTGATGACAAAGATGTTTGGGAGAAGAAGTTTGCCTCCTCTGAGCAAGAAAAAGCTCGGACTGTTGATGCCTCCAAAGAGTTGGAGAAGAAAAAGAATGCCTTGGAGAAGGCAGATAAATAGCTCAAAGAGAAGCTCAAAGCCGCTAGAGAGTTGGAAAATAAACTCAAGGCTGCCGAGGAGGATTTGGCCAAACTTCAGGAAGTAGGTCGGCAGAAGGAGGAGGCAGAAAATAAATTGAAGGCTGCTGAGAACCTCCTGTCCGAGAAGCTTGCCTTGGAGAAGACCAAGAGGAAAGCTGCTGTAAAGAAGTCCTTCAGCTCTGGCTGGGACAAGGGGTGGAACAAGGGGTTTGCTGCCATGGTATCTCAAGTGGACTATGGAAGTATAAAGTACTTTAGGGATGGATGGGTCGCTGCCCTTCAGGAAATGAAGGTCGACGAGTCTTTCGAGCTCTTCCAGAGACATATCCCTGGTCCCCCTCCAACTCCAGAAGACTTAGACGAGGACGAAGCTACTTCCGAGGAGTCTTCGATGGTGATGGGAGATCATGCCCTAGCCATTCAACCTACTACCGAGGAAGATCAGCAAATCATTTCTTCCTCCGAGAAACTGCCTACTCTCCCCGAGCAACTATCCCTTCCTTCCGAGCAACCTACCTCTTCATCCCAGCCTCCCGAGAAGGTTTTGGGAGATAAGGAAAAGGTGTAGTGTTGTTCGGGTTTCTCTTTATTTTCTTTCTTTCTTTTTATCAAATGTAACCCAGAATGTGTAATTCTGAATTATGATCTAATAAAACTTGAACTTTTTTCCATATTGTTGTTCATCTTCTATTCATACTCTGCTCATATTTCTTATTGATGATTGCTCTTTCTCTTTCTGCTAGTTTCTGGCCAGGATGGATCTGCTATCTGCCCATGATACAAAGCTGATGCGATAATGTAATGAATACTATAAGGCTGGTCACACAGACCTAAGTGTTGCACAAGTTGTGGACATCCTCGGCCAGGATGCTTCAGAATAGGCAGATGAAGCATATCAGTACTTGAAGTGTCTACTTGACCGAGCAGTGGCCAATAATGTGTCTTACTATGAAATGATCGAGGATCTCCAGTGTACTCTCGAAGATCTTCAGAATCAATACAAGGAATCAACTGCCCTATTGCATGAGGGTTACGAGAAGAAATACAAGCTGATCATGGCTGACAAGGGTTATGAGAAGCTTTTTGCTGGGTATGATCTGAGGGAGAGAACTTTGAAGGGTGAGGTCGAGGAATGCAGACAGATTGCTGAGTTACTGGAAAAGGAAAACAACAACCTGCAAAAGGAGCTGTCACAATTGAAGTCTGCAGCTTCTTCTTCAATAGCCCTAATCCCAGTGACTGATGAGCAATTTTCGTTCTTAGAGGTTGAGAATGCCAAGTTGAGGGACGAGTTGGAGACTTTGAAGAGTTCTGGCACCTCTACATCTTCTCGCGGTCGAGCAAGAACTCCTCGGGGACGAGGAAGAGCATCTCGGGTTCTTGTCGAGGAATAGAGAACTCAATCTGCGTTAGAGAACCAAGCTTTCTAATTAATGGCGAAGAACCAGGCTTTGTCTGATATGTCAAAGAAGATTAGGGACTTGGAAAAACAGCTCTCTACTCAGAAGTCAGTCTTGGAGAATAAGGAGCTTTTCATCGAGAATCTCCACGAGCAACTAGAAAGGCTAACATATCAATTCCACAAACAGCCCAGGGAGTTCTGGATGGCTGGATACAACGAAGCACTATTCCACTTGGACGATCGTATCCAGAATGCCAACAATGAGGGCTACAAGAAAGGCTGGCTGAATGCCTTAGGTGTGTTGAAGCTCGAACAAGGCCATTATCTGTGGGACTACCATGATCCCGGGTTGCTTGACTTGCCTGTGCCACCATACAATTTGGAGATGGATTGGATCCCTGCTCGGGCCATTCCTCGGAGCTTAATTTCAAAGTACCTCGGTGACTACAATCTTCACTCTCAAATCGAGGTATCTCGTCCCGAGCATCTTTTAGATCGACCATCCGTGATGAATGTCAGGATACTGAAGGATCTTAACTTTATCAATTCTCCTCAGTCTTTAAATGATCCGCCTGCTGGTGAGGAACTTGTGTCAAAAGCAGAGGGGAAGAGACCAGTAGAATAGGAATTTTTGATGTAATAGTTAGTATACATGTCAATGTAACTATAATTTTATTTTCAATGTAATTTATTTCGAATTCAATGAAAGACTTTCATTTTTGTTTGCAAATCTTCATTGCTATTATCTTGTAGTTATCGAACACTTTATATTTATGCTCATCTCTTAAAAAGATAACAATATTGTGTTGTTTGCCGACCAACCTAGTAATAAAAAGTTTCAAGTTTCAATAATACTGCTCGATCACTTAATACTAAAATCACGAGTATAAAAAATGTTTAAAATTTTTCCAACCATCCAAGGTTGTTAAATTATGCTTGTCGACCAACTACAGTTAGTGGGTTTTTATCCCCTACTAGCCATACTTGGTAGATTTTTATCTTTTTCATAAAATACGTCCGACCAACCAAGGTCGATAAATTCTACTTGTCGACCAACTATAGTTAGCGGGTTTTTATCCCCGACCAACCATAGTTAGCAACTTTTGCACTTTTTGGAATAATCTTTCCTCCCGACCAACATAAGTTGGCATTTTTGAGAATGTACGTACCTTCCGACCAACATAAGTTGGTATTTGCGAGCATATTTTGTTTCCTAGACAAATAAGTTGGCATTTTTAGGAATATTTCATTTCCTAGCCAAACAGGTTGGCATTTTTAGGAATATTTCGTTTCCTAGCCAAACAGGTTGGCATTTTTAGGAATATTTCATTTCCTAGTCAAAAAGGTTGACATTTTTAGGAATATTTTGTTTCCTAACCAACCGAAGTTGGCATTTTTAGGAATATTTTGTTACCTAACCAATCGAAGTTGGCATTTTTAGGAATATTTTGCCGAGCAGTCTGAGCTTTGCCGAGTTTTGTCGAGTTTTGCCGAGTAGTGTGTAGCACTAGTATTCCACAAAAAAATTCTCAATAAAAAGGAGAGACTTTGGCAGAATATCTTCGTTTTATTCATACTGATGGAACTGCGTTACATATACATCACTGATAATACTTGCGCAAGTGCTCTGCGTTCCATGCGTTCTTAAACTCCTCGCCTTCTAAAGTTGCTATTCGATAAGTTCCTGGTCGAACAACTTCTGTAACTCGGTATGGTCCATGCCAGTTTGCTTCCAGCTTATTATGTTTTTGAATTACTTTCTTCAGCACATAGTCTCCTTCTTTCAGGTCGCACTTCTTAACCCTTTTGTTGTAGAACAAAGTTGTTCACTGCTGGTAAGCAGCATTTCTAATGGCTGCTTCTTCTCTGACTTCCTCGAGCATGTTTAAATCCAGTCTTCTCATTAAGTCGCTAATAGGGGAATTGAAATTCAGTACCCTGTGTGTTGGGAGGCCCAACTCGGCAGGTATGACAGCTTCACTTCCAAACGCCAGCATGTATGGTGATTCTCCAGTTGCTACTCGGGGAGTAGTTTGGTAAGCCCAAAGTACTGATTGTAGCTCGTTGATCCAGTTTGCTTTTGCATCGTCCAATCTTTTCTTCAAACCGTTCAGCAGCGTTCTGTTTGTCACTTCAGTTTGTCCACTGCTTTGAGGATGACCTGGTGCTGAATGAACCTTCAAAATGTTTGACTGATGACAATAGGCGGCAAACTCCTCGTTATCAAATTGTGTTCCATGGTCTTTGATGAAGGCATGAGGTAGACCATATCGACAAATGATGTTCTTCCAAATAAATTGGAACACCTTCTCGTACGTCATGTCAATGAGTGGCTCAGCTTCTACCCACTTAGTAAAATAATCCACTGCGACGACGAGATACTTGAACCTTCCTCGGGTCGTTGGTAGTGGCCCAACCAAATCTATTCCCCACATGGAAAATGGCCAAGGGGAAGTTATGGGTGTCAACAATGATTGTGGAGTTCTTCGAATGGAGGAGAAGCGCTGGCACTTGTCACACTTCTTGGAATAGGCTATACAATCAGCCCTCATCGTCGGCCAGTAGTATCCCTGTGTCATCACCCTTTGCAAAAGCGTCTGACCTGCTACATGTGCTCCACAAGACCCTTAATGGATTTCTTCAATCAATTCTTTCACCTCGGAGGGATGTACGCATCTCTGCAAACCTGCCATAATTCCTCTTCTATATAAAACACCATTAGTTAGTACATACCGAGCAGCTTTAAACTTTAATTTCTTTGCTGCGAGCTTGTCAATTGGTAATTCTCCCTCCTCGATATACGCCCTGATGGGATCCATCCAAGATGGTCCTAACTCAAGGGTGATAAAGTTCATCATCAGACCTTCATCTATACTCCGACCAGCTAACACTTCAATTGGGATCGTAGGTCGTAGCTCGGTGCGAGTAGCTGATGCTAGTCGAGCTAGGGCGTCTGCTCTCGCATTCTCCATTCTTGGTATTCTGACCAGCTGAATAGCGGTAAAATTCTGACACCAGCTCCTTTGCTTTTGCATGATATCTGATCATTAATTCTCCTCTAACTGCATATATTCCCATCATTTGGTTTACGATCAATTGAGAGTCACTAAAGATCACAACCTGCTGCGCCTCCATAATTTTTGCCAAATTAAGCCCTGCAATCATGGCCTCATATTCAGCCTCATTGTTGGAAGCTTTAAATTGGAAATGAAAGGCGTATTCCATGTCGACCTCGTTCGGAGTGCTCAAAACTATCCCCGTGCCACATCATGCAGTGCAAGATGAGCCATCTACATATAGCTTCCATATAGGTAACTCGTCTTCAAATTTCGAATCAGTCAGAGTTCCTCGGTGAAATATTTGTTGCTTCCTTTCATCTTCCTCAGATTTTTCTCGCTCCTCGTCGATCATCTTTTCTTGCCCTTTTACCAATCGGAGTTGGTCTGAGCTCGAAATTGATGATCCTGTAACATGCACTCGCCCTTTTACCAACCGGAGTTGGTCTGAGCTTGTGTCTGTTGATCCTGTAACATCCATAGGTTGATCAGCGAGCAAATCTTGTTCCTCATCCGGAGTCCTCACAACTATCTCTGCATCGCATCCTGTAACATCCACACGCCCTTTTACCAATCGGAATTGGTCTGAGCTTGTGTTTGTTGGTCCTGTAACATCCACAGGTTGATCAGCGAGCAACTTTTTCTCCTCGGGGGTATCAGGATAGGTGAACTCTGATATAAAATCTGCTACAGCCTGCCCTTTTAGCGATGATCTGGGTTCATAAACTATATCATATTCACCGAGCTCTATTTCCCAATACATCAATCTCCCTGATTTTTTTAGTTTATGAAGGGCTTGTCTCAATGGCACATCGGTATATACTACTATAGTATGATCCTAGAAGTATGGCCTCATTCTCCTACTCGCCTCAATCAGTTCCAGTGTTAATTTCTCCAGCCTTGGATATCTGATCTCTGCTCCTCGGAAGGCCTTACTTGTATAGTAAATTGGCTTTTGTACTCCATTCTCCACTCTGATCAAGGTCGAGCTAACTGCATTCTCGGACACTGCAAGGTACAAATATAATTTTTCTCCCATCACCGGCCTGGACAACAATGGAGGTGCTCCCAAGTATTTCTTCAAGTCTTGAAAAGCCTTCTCACATTCATCATTCCACTCAAAAGTCTTTCTGAGTGTCTTGAAGAATGGGAGACATCTATCAGTTGCTCGTGACACAAATCTGTTGAGTGCCGCTACTCGTCGAGTGAGACTCTGTACTTCTTTCTTCGTTGTTGGAGATCGCAACCCTAATAGAGCTTTGATCTTTTCAGGATTTGCTTCAATGCCTCGTTGATTGACAATGTACCCGAGAAACACGCCTTCTCGTACTCCAAAGATGCACTTCATTGGGTTTAGCTTCATTTGATATTTATCTAGTTGATCAAAAGTTTTACTTAAGTCAACTAGATGATCGGCAGCTTTCTTACTTTTTGTCAGCATGTCATCAACATAGACTTCCATATTGTCACTGATTTGTTCAGCAAAGACCTTGTTCATCAGCCTCTGATATGTCGCACCTGCATTTTTCAAACCAAAAGGCATAACATTATAACAATAAGTTCCCCTAGGGGTAATAAAAGAAGTACTCTCCCTATCTTCAGGTTTTATTTTGATCTGATTGTAACCAGAATAAGCATCTATGAAGCTCAGCAACTCGTGTCCCGAGGTAGCATCTACCAGTTGATCAATTCGGGGCAATGGAAAGTGATCCTTTGGGCATGCCTTGTTGAGGTCGGTGAAGTCTACACACATCCTCCACTTGTTATTCTTCTTCTTTACCATTACCACATTAGCTAACCAATCTGGATATTTAACATCTTCAATGAAACAAGCTTTCTGGAGCTTCTCGACTTCCTCCTGTATAGCTTGATTCTTCTCGGGACTGAATACTCTTCTTCTCTGCTTCACGGGCTTGATCTCCTTATTCACATTGAGCTCGTGACATAAGAAGTTTGGGTCTATCCTAGGCATATCTTCATGACTCCACGCAAATGTTTTTCTTCTGCTTCTAAGGAAAGTTATTAATTCCTGTTTTAATGAGGCTTCCAATGATGAACCTATTTGAGTAGTTCGTTCAGGGCGCTCGTCGTCCAGAATGATATTTTCAGTAGCTTCCACCACTTGACCCTTCACGAGTTGTGACTCATCTCGAGGATCCAATGTTTCAATTTCTGCACCTTCATCCACTTGATAGGTAGTAGTCTTTTTCTTTGATTCTTCCAGTTCTTCTTGCTCGGCAGATGAATAATAGCATTCCCGAGCTACTCTCTGATCACCTTTCACAACTCCTACTCCAAAGTTTGTTGGAAATTTTAGGCACTGATGCACTGTAGATGGTATAACCTCGAACTTCTTCAATCCTACTCTTCCCATGATGATATTGTACGATGATTGGACATTCTTATCCATCACGAAGAAGCATATTATTTCTGTCCGACAAGTAGGCCACGTACCAATGAATATATCCAACTTGATCGTTCCAAGTGGAAATACTTTCTCGCCAGCAAAACCGATGAGGGGTCTGTGGTAAGGCTCCAGTTGAGATAGATTTAGATTTAAACTATCGAAACACGAGTAGAACATAATGTCTGCCGAGCTACCATTGTCGACCAGCACTCTTGAAATCATTACCTCCTTCATTCTCATCTTGATCACCAACGGATCATCGTGAGGATATAAAACACCTGCAAGGTCATTTTTTGAAAAACTGATGACCAACTTCTCCTTGTTCACCTTTCTTGGGCGATTCTCCTCAGCTAGATTTATTCGCTGAATGTACGAGCAAGCTTGAGCCTCCCCAAGGTAAGCTTTTCTTTCTGCAGTAAGGTCTCCTCCTCCTGCATCTCCTCATGTAATAACATGACAATCAAATGACCCAAAGCGTATTAAAAATACCTCTCGTTCTGGCTGCCTTGGTTTCTTGGGAAGATCGGGGTCATCCTCTGGATCAACTTCATGGTTTCTCTTCTTGTTCTCCTCTGCTCGACGAGGAGATCTAGACCTCTCTCTAGTTCGATCGTTGTTTCTTCTTTTGCCTCCCCGATCAACATACTTTGCTAGCTTTCCTCATCGGATGAGTGTTTCAATCTCATTCTGAAGAGCTATGCAATTTTTAGTCATATGGCCATGATCCTTGTGGAACTCGCAATATTTTTCCCTATTCCTCGTGTCAGGGTCTGCCTTCATTTTCTTTGGCCAGTTTAACTCCTCGTTGTTCTTAATTTCTTCCAGGACGTGGTTGATATTTTCCTTCAAAGGTGTGTAATTATCAAATTTCCTCAAGACCTCCCATGACGACCAATTTTTGGATTGTTTATCACCACCATTGTTCTTATGCTCTTTCTTCTTAGCTTTATCACCTCCCACCTTGGTTTCTTTGGTGTCCATATTCTTCTTCGCAGACATAGCCTCCTCGGCATTCATAATCTTAGATGCTTTTCCCATCAGGTCCGACATGGTTCGAGGTGGATCTTTGGCCAAAGTTTAGTACAACTTGTTTGGCAGTAGTCCACTCGTCAAAGTGGTAATCGCTGTCTTCTCCTCATAATCAATGACTTCGAGTTTCTCGTTATTAAAACGAGTTATATAATCTCTGATACTCTCCCCAGCTTTTTGTCTAACACTGAACAAATGTGCTACTCGTTTAATTGGCTTTGCTCCAAAGAAGAAATTCCCAATGAATAACTCGGCCAGTTGAAGAAAAGTTGAAATCTTACCCCGAGGAAGATTATTATACCATATCTGAGCAGATCCGGTAAGAGTTCTCGAGAATGCCCTGCATCTCATCTCGTCTGGGACAGCATAGATGTCGCAGCAGCTCGATATTGTTCTATATGAAGGACAGGGTCAGTCTTCCCATCATACTTGGGAGTCACAACAGGTGCTTTGAACTTTGATGGTGTTGGAAAATCAACAATGTCCTGGGCAAAAGGTGTTCCTCGAACAAAGGTTCGTTGTAGAGGGTTCTTGGCCTTAGATATTTCCCCTAATCTATCCTCCAGCCTCTAAATAGATCCTTTCCATGCATCATTTCCTTCCTCGGATCTATTGGTTCGAGCAACTGATCGTGTTGAAGTGGCTTCCTGGGATTTATCTCGACGAGCAACTAGTCGGTCATAGGATCCATCTTGACGAGCAGCTGGTCGCGACTGGGCAGATCCTTCCCTTAAATCTGATGGTCGTCGAAAGCTCCTCGACGCCGCATTAAGAGGACTTTTATTCCTCCTAGGGCCTAATCAGTCGAAAGGAGAAGCCCTACTTAATCTTTCCAATGCGCTGGTCCTTTCCGGGGAGAGGGTGACACGTTGTTCAGTATCTGTGGCTCGCACTGACGAAGTTCGTCCAGGTTGATAAGAAAAATCTTCATATTCATCATTGCGATATGAATTAGTATGCCTAGTATGCGAAGAAGGCGCACGGGTAATTCTTTGAATGCTTCGTGGTCCGGAATGGGCTGATGCACCACCATGGAGGGTTTGGATGAGTTGTCGCATCGTTTCTTGCATGACGGTCTGGCCCTGAGCCAGATTTGCCATTATTCCAGTCAGATCTGGAACAATTGGTGGAGTAGATGGATTTGGAGGGGTTCCAGCGTTTCGATTGCTGGATTCAGGAATATCATCCATTGGTAATGGATTGTTTTTGGGTGAGAAACCGATATTACCAGTCGTTTCCCACAGACGTCGCCAATCTGTTGGTGTAAAAAATTAGATCACTCCAATAATTCAATCACAGATAAGTAAATGAGACAAAAGATTTTAAAGTGGTTCAGCCTTATGAGAATGGCCTACGTCCACTGTTTTTTTATTGATGAGTGTTTGGGAATTCTCGATTACAAGAAATTCTATTCTCGATTCCAAGGTTTGGATTCGGATCCCTTACAATGAGGATTGTACCATGTATTTATAGCCCTGAGGCTGTAATGTCAAAGGGTAATACATTAAATGATTCACATATGAAAGGCTAATACATTTAATGCCCTCTTTGCGTGTGCATCTGAATGATAAGCATTTAATGAATCAGTTGAACTGTTGGCTATCCAGCTATTAATGCTTTGTTCGAGATGCAGCTCGGACCGTCTGAGTTGCTCGGACCGCCTAAGCTTCTCGGTACTCAAGAGTTCCTCGGAGAGATATATTCCTCGGAGCGTGTGAGTTCCTCGGAGAGGTCTGTTCTTCGAAGTGTATGAGTTCCTCGGAATGGTTTCCTCGGAGCGTGTGATCATCTCGGAAGTGCTTGTTGTTGCCATGTAGATAGCCACGTGTCTTCATATGATTGGTCCAAGTCAGCAGATTAAATTTGGTATCAACAATCATATTATATATCTATTACATATATATATATATATATATATATATATATAATTTTGTCCATTAAAAATTAAAAAATATAATTTTCTTTTTAAAATTATACACCCTTTAATAACATTTTTCGAAGAGATAATGTAAAATTTTGAATAAAAATTATAATTGTGGTGACAAAAATCTCAACACTAACAACAATGAAAGAAAACAATCACTTTGAAATCAAGAGCAGTAAAAAATCACAATCACAACACAAGAATATACGTGATTTGGCAACCTGACTACATTCACAGAGAGGTCTACAGATTTTATTAAGTAGCCCTCAAGAAGGTTTTTTCCACATGCCCCTATGCTCCGGGCCAGGGGTACAATATATATTATGTTAATTGAAAGTGGTTGTAACCAACACGTTGGGCTAGTATCCCTTGAATATCTCTCAGAGATTTGGGGGGATAGACCCGGTCATATCTTCAATTTTAACTGCTAATCAAGGCTCGTAATTTGGGCTAGGCACCTTATTAATTTACTTGGGCTTGGACGGCTACTCTTATGGGCTTGATCGGCAGTAGGTACCCGCAATTTTCCCTAAACGTTTTGAGGTCAATATTTGGGCTCAAAAATTTAAAAAGGTACCACCTCCCTTATGATGGCACTATTGTAGTTCTTGCGATTAGAAGGGGTGTGAATCGTCATTTTACTGGATACTTGAGCGGAAAATCTTCTTCGATCAGTGTGATCTATCATTGAGAAGTTTAAACTCAAGTGTTAGACGAACTATATCGCCACTTCAACGTCTTTGCTTCTCTTGCTTCCCAAGATGTCTCTTGCTCTTCGTCTTCCAAGATGTCTCTTGCTCTTCGCCTTCCAAGCTATCTCTTGCTCTTCATCTTCTCAAATTCGAAGTTTTTCAACATTTTCTGCTTGATTCTCACTTCGTAAGTCACCGGTTCCTTCATTTTTCTTTATTTATTTTCGTCGTTGCTTTTCATTCCAATATAGCTAGTGTTTTTCCATGGAAAAAAGATAATAAATCTGTGACTGAATTTAGAAAATGCTACAATAATCCCGATTGGGTAGATATTGAGTGTGTCCCTATTCCCTGTATTATTCGTGATATTGAGGATGGACATTGGATACATGTTCTCTTGTTGTCTTAAAGGGGTTTGACATTCCCCCCAAAGCGTCTGTTTTTACACTTTTTTTAATATTTTGACATAGTTCCTGCTCAATGCTCTCCAAATGTTTAGAAAATCGTTAATGGAGTACGTAGAATAAATCAACTCTATGGCACCAATTTAATGTTATCTGAAATTTGCTACTGTTACACTTTTTTCTCGCACAAGCGGGGGTCTCTTATATCTGAAGGAGAGGAGTCCATATAGGGTATTGCTAGTATATTTACCTGATTCCCACAAGGACTACTGGTCTAAAGGGTTCATTGCTAGAAAGTGGCAATTTCCTCCCTAAGCAGAGAGCATAAGGTACAAGGGACCTCGGATCCCTACTTATGAGGAGGAGTACATATGTTGTTACCAAACATTTTCATTTATTGCTTGCTCATCTACTTTAATGTGTTTTTCTTATAATGTTCTCTTCTCTTTCCCTTTTTCAGTGAGGTCTAAAAACCAAGAACCTACTCTCCGAGAGATTTGGGCTGCTGAGCTGGTAAAAGACTTGGAAATAAGGAACCCCATAGCTGAAGGTGAATATCCTTGGTCTACTACTTTCTTGTTGGAATGCAAGAACATTACTACTAGTTTTATTTCTCGCCCCGTGGATACCATTCCCCACCTTGATATCTTAAAACAAGAAGAAAGAGGTGCTCTTGAACCCATCGAGCTAGATGATGATGAGGAGACCATCTCAGAGACTGGTGTTGCTGAAGATGGCAGAGGTGGTAGTGGCGAGGTAGGATCTAGTGGGGAAGAGTCCAGCAAAGAAGAATCCAGTATAAAAGAGTCCGGTGTGGAAAAGATGGCTCCTCTAAAAAGAAAGAACATGATGATGATGATGATGATGATGATGATGATGATGATGATGATGATGATGATGATGATGACGTCCTGTTGTCCAGTAGGCTAAAGTTTCTGAAGCAAAATCCTGGGGACTTTGTTGGTGGTTTTATGACAATAGCCCATGAGAAGGAGGTGGAGAAGAAGAGTAAGGAAGAAGAAGAAAGAGAGAGAGAGAGAGAGAGAGAGAGAGAGAGAGAGAGAGAGAGAGAGAGAGAGAGAGAGAGAAGAGAGAAGAGAAGAGAGAAGAAAAAAAAGAGGAGGAGAGAAGAGGGGAGGAAGAAATAGGTTGAGAAGAAGAGAGAATAAGAGAGGACAAAGAAGACACATGCCTCTCTAGTGCTTGTGGCTATTCCAGATAAGGAGAGTCTATGGTTGTGATCCCTCACCTTGACCCATTGATGCTTGAGAAAGCGGTGCTAATGAAAAATCATGAGCATTCATCGAGCATTGGCCCTGACCAGTTAGCCCAGAAATTAGCTCATGGGCTTGATTTGGTAAGGCTTCTTCTCCTTTCTTTAACTTGCAATCTCTTCATGATATGTTTACTAACATTTGTCTCTTTCTGTAGTTTGTGTCTGACTACATTGTCCTGCTGCGTAGTCGAGCTGAGCTATCGAGAAGGAATTCTGAGCTCGAAGAGGGTCTGAAGTATTATCAGGGGGCCCAAAGTCTTCTGGGAATACTCTAACAGATGCCAAAGCTTTATTTTCTCGGACGAAGGCCGATGTAGCTAAAGAGCTGAAAGAGATAAGCGAGGCTTCTGATTTGGTGGTTAAAGGTAAACTGGCCTCCATAGAGGAGAATAAGGTACTGAAGGATGCAAATAAGGAGCTGGCAAGGAAGGTGGGGAAGCTAGAGGCAGAGGCATCCACCGTTCGGGAGAACGTTTATAATGAGGGCTGGGAGGCAGCGTACAAAGATGCTGATAGCCAGATTGATTTAATCAGCCTAGCGAACATCAAGAAAGGTTGGGATTAGGCCTTGGTCGTCACTGGAGTTGTTGTTGACTCTCTACTCTTTTTCGAGCACCATCCGGGCCCTAAAGACATTATAAATGAAGATGCCCCCGTTGAATGAGCTGCTGTGGAACATTCTGCTCCTACTGCTGACGCTCCCTCTAACAACCAGGAAGCGAATCTTATCCCAGTAGAGGGAGGTGCATCTGGTGTCGGCATAAGAGAGGTTGCTGGTACTTATGCTTCTGATAAGGGAAAGGATCCAGCCTCCATCGAGAAGGTTGATGTTGCCAACAAGACACCTAAGCCTTCTTCTTCACTTGTGTATTTTTTATTTTTCCTTTTTGTCATTTGTTGTACTTGTACTTGGACGGTGACACTTCCCAATGACTGAAATAGATTCCCTTTTTGTATTCACTGATATATGTGCTCTTCATGTTAGATGTCTTGTAGCTTGTTGATATTGATGATTATATTCCTGTTATCTCTCGTCTAGGACAAATCCTTGGTTCGAACATAATCTAACAAGATGGCTAAGCTTTCGTTAAGATTTGCATGTCCCTTAAGGAAAGGAATAAGTATTATAAAGACCAGTCCGAAGTAATTGCCAGAGTAAAGGACATGTTTGCAGAGATGGAGGATATTCGCGCTTCCATTTAAGAAGAGATGGATGCTTTGAAGGCGAAACTCTTGGATGCATCCGGGACCAATCAAGTTGGGGAGGTGCTGTAGCAAGAAAATGATGCTTTAAGGAGGTAGGTCTCTTGCCTCAAGGAAACTGATCCGAGCAGTTCTCCCCGAGTTATCCAAGGTTCCTCGTCATCATCCAGGCAGTGAGCTAGGAGAGATGATGGTAGTTCCCAAAGGGAGATTGCCGAGATGAAGGGGACGTTCGACGAGCATACGTAATCATTGTCGAACTTTAAATAGACGTCATAAATCTCCAACACTTATTTCAAAAGGGTCCTCGACAGTTATGGGCAGACGACTACAATCAAGGCTAGATAGATGCCCCCATAAAGTTGAAAGAAGTGGAGGAGATGGCCTTTATTAGGGGTGGTTAAGTTCCCTCAGGGAGTTGATGATTCTCAAAAACTCTCCCTTATGGTAAATGCATGAGATCACTCCCCCAATCATGGATCCAAATCCCTTTCGAAGGGACGACCGTTGAATACCTATAGATTCTATTCCAAGATAACTGCTGGAGCCAATCCCAAAAGGGGTTGTGGAGAGTTTTATTCCTCATCCTAATGATGGTCGAAGAGCTCGAGTAGTAGACTGTCTTTCTTACCGACCAGAACCTTCATAGGTCTTAATTTATTCTTTACTATTGTATATGTAACCATTTAACTCCTTAGTAAAAAATGTAATTGGTTATTTATGTCGTGGGCATAAGCTGACTAAACATACGTTGCTTGATTTCCATTTATTAGTTAGTAAATTCTTAATTATTTTGGGCACTTCAGTCGACTAAATGTTACTTAGAGTTTAATTTCAATTGAGAATTCCCCCAGTCTGGTATGCCTTAGCCATACCATTCTTCCCACTTTACCTTTTAGGTCGTTTCGTCACACTACCTTAGGCCTAAGTAAGGCAATGGCGAGAATGTACTTGATTAATGGGCAGTCCACCCGAGCAGGATTTTGGGGCCAAGCTATGTTGGTGACCAACCTGAGTTGTCCATCTTGCCTAAGGATCCCCTGCAGGTCTTTGTTTGTTGCCGGAGCAACCTAAGAGGCCAATTATGCTCTTGGAAAAAGGCCTGAGGAGGGATACTTTTTGACCCTGCTAATTAGGCATTTGATTACTTATGTTGGAATCATAAGATGTCGGTTCAAAAGATCCTTTGACTGAAGTAAGTTAGCAAACTTGCTGTAATCCAGGAATTCTATTATACTCATAAAAAGAGTGAAGCCTATAACTTGGAAAGGGTGCCTATCGAAATATAATTGGGACAACTAATACACATAGAATTCCTAGGCCGATCAAGTTTTATTAATCAAAATTATAAACTAAGAACAAGATCAGTTTGTAAATACAAATTTGCCTAAACTAATGATGCACAAGTAAAGAAAGTCTAGAAGTAGAACTTCTTCAAATTGGATGCATTCCAACCCATTATTATCCTCCTGCCCTCCAGCATTTTCAAGTGATGGCTCCTTATAGGTCATATCTTACTACCTTGAAGAGTCCTTACCAGTTTGGTCCCAGTTTGCTATCTGATGGTTTCACAGTGTTGCCAAGGACTTACCTTAGGACATAGTCCCCAACTTGGAATTTCCTTGGATTGACTCTCTGGTTGTACTGTTTGGCTAGTTGTTGCTGGTAGGATGCCAGTTTAACTTGAACTAACTCTCACTGCCCATTAGCTAAGTCAAGTTCGGTGAGCAATGCTTCATTATTGTGGCCTTGGTCGACCAATGTAGACCTTATAGTAGGGAGACCAACTTTTAGTGGAATAACTACTTCCATTCCATATGTGAGTGAAAAGGGTGTTTCCCCAATTGCTCGCCTTATGGTGGTGCAATAGGACCAGCAGATGTAGGGCAATTTTTTCGCCCAAGCTCATTTGGCCCGTTCCAGACATTTCTTTAAACCATCGATCACTGTCTTATTGGAAGCCTCAGCTTAACCATTGCTCTATGGATACGCTACAGACCTAAAATAATGCCTGATTCCATGATTATTGCAAAAACTTTGGAAGGGGCCACTCTCAAACTGGGTCCCGTTATTAGTAATTATTGTCCCGGGTATGTCTAAGCGGGTAATGATGTTTCTTCATATAAATCTCATCATGTCTGTGTCCCTGATGTTACCAATGGTTCTGCCTCTATCCACTTAGTGAAGTAGTCTATGGCGACCAACAGATACTTTTGATTGCCTGTCGTAGGAGGCAGAGGACCTACGATGTCCAAACCCCACTAGGCAAAGGGCCACGGGCTAGTTAATGACTTTAGGTCGCTGGCGGGATGGTGGACCATGGGTGAGTATTTTTGGCATTTTTTGCACTTTCGAACGCAGACTCTAGCATCCTTCTGCATGTACAATAACTAAAACCCTTCCTTCATTACTTGAAAAGCTAGGGACCTTCCTCCTCGTGACTTCCACAAATTCCCTCATATAGTTCATCCAGAACTTTCTCAACGTCTTGTAGATGAACGTACTAGGGTAGGGGCCGGTGAAGGATCTCTTATACAACTTCCTATCAGGAGATAAATGAAAGATAGCAGCTTTGACTCTTATATAATGATCTGACCTCTTGTCACATGGCATTACATCACTTCGTAAGTATTCTGTAATGGCATCCATCCATTTCGGAGCCTTTTCAATGTTGAGAATCTGCTTGAGATTTATTGGCTCAGTAGTCTGATCAATGTTGGACTGTGTAAGGAAATCGATTTGGATTGTTGTTCTCAAGTCAGAGTCTATTTCTGAACTCAGAGCTGATAGGGGATCTTCATGGATGTTCTGTCCTCTGGGGAACTGCTGAACATCCACTTGATCAAAGTTATCCATTAGTTCCTTCATAACGGCGAGATAAGCTACCATCCTTTCATCCTTTGCATTAAAATCACCATTTATCTTGTTGGATACTAGCTGAGAGTCATCGAAGACTTGAAGGTGCCTTACCCCTAGCAATTATGCTTTGCGTAATCCAACGCCTCGTTGTTTGAGCCTTCAAATCCTAGTCTGATGCCCTGCTCGAACACTGTATTTTTAGAAGTCACTAGTACGATACCTACTCCTTCCTCCTTTAGTTGGAGGCTCCATCAACCTATAATGACCAAACGCTCGGTTCATGTAAGCTCTCCATTGGTCGACTGGTTTTTGAATGATCGATAGGTTGTTCTCCTATGAACTCAACGATGAAATCAGCTAGGATTTGCCCCTTGACGACTGTTCTTAGTTGAAAGTGAATATCAAACCTTCCGAGCTCGACTGACCACTTCAACAGTCGTCCACAGAGGTCTACTTTCCTCAGACCAGCCTTAAAAGGATGTGAAATATAACCACGAAGATGGAGTGAGCCTCAAAATAATGCTTCAGTTTCCTCGTGTCTATCACCAATGCATAGTCAAGCTTCTCCAATGGTAAGTACCGCTGATCGACTTCCAAAAGAGTCTTACTTGCATAGTAGACTGGGTGCTAGCCTCCCTCCCTTTCACATTTTAAGGTAGGGCTCACAATATGGTCTGACACATCTAGGTAAAGGTACAAAGGATCTACCTCTCTAGGAATCACGAGCAAAGGGGGCCTGCTGAGATAGGCCTTGAGTTCTTCTAAGGCTCTAGAGTAGTTCTCGTCCCATGTCATGCCCTTGTTTCTTTTCAACAACTGAAATAATGGTTGACATCATTTTGAAGATTTTAAAATGAACCGATTGAGCACATAAAGCATTTTGTTGAGCTTTTGTACATCTCTTACTGTTTGAGGGGTTGAACTTTGTTGATGGGGTCAATATGGTCGTGGCTTTACCTCTATTCCTCTCTTGCTAACCAAGTATCCAAGGAATTTTCCTGATTGGACACCAAAAGAACACTTACTTGCATTGAGTTTTATTCGGTATTTACCGAGGATATCCAAAGTCCTCGCCAGGTCAGAGAGATGATCGTCCTTAAGATTTCTCTTTAAGATCATTCATCAATGTGAACTTCCATAGTATCCCCCATTTTGTATTCAAACATCTTTATAACTAGCCGCTGACAAGTCGCTCCTACATTCTTAAGACCAAAAGGCATAACTTTATAATAATATAAACCAACAGTGGTTATGAAGGAGGTCTTATCTTGGTCTAGCACGTGAAAGGGGATTTAGTGGTATCCAGAGTAGGAGTATAAAAATCTCATCATCTCATGAGTTGATATATCATCGACTAGTTGATCAATCTTTAGAAGGGGGAAACTATCTTTGGGACATGCCCTGTTGAATTGGTGAAGTTGATACAAACTATCCATTTTCCATTGCTTTTAAGAACTACTGCCGGGTTGGATAACCATTTAGGGAATATAACCTCCTGTATGGAACCTGCACCCAGTAGATTTTTGACCTCTTTCTCTATTGCTTTAGACTTATCCAGGGTTGTTCGATGAGCCTTTTCTGTGACTGGGTTGAAGGTTGGGTCAACATGCAATCGATGACAAGTAATGGTGGGATCAATCCCAGGTAGCTCGTAGTCTTCCCATGTAAAAACATCCAAATTTATTCGGAGGAGGGTGACAAATTCGTTCTTCTCGTGATCGGTTAAATAGGTACCAATTAAAACCTTTTTCTCAGTCGAGCTACTTCTAACAACGACTTCTTCCAGGTCTTCAACAACCCTCTCGAAGGGATGGATCCTGGTCTCCTCCACTCCTAGTCGACCGTACCTTAGCTGCTATTTGGAGGTATCAACCCCTCCTGGGTTCTTCCTGCTTTTTGATTCCTCCACTTTCTTTTCTTACTTCGGACGAATGGCCGTGATGAAACACATTCTTGCCATAGCCTGATCTCCATGGATTTCGACTACTCCACGATCTGCTATACACTTCAGCTTTTGATGATAAGTTGAGGATACAACCTTCATTTCATGGGGCCACCCCCTACCGAGGATGTCATGGTACGGAGATTCAATGTCAACTACTAGAAACTCGATCATTTTTTAAATGTTTCCTGCCCTGGCTAGCAAGACAATCTTCCCCAAAGGAATTGTAATCTTTCCATAAAAGCTGACCAATGGGACAATGGCTTCCTTGAGGTCGGCTATGCTCACCTTTAACTTTCTGAACAACTCTAGGTACATCACTTTGGACGGTTTACATTAGTCGACAAGTATCCTGTCGATGTCCCAGTTGGCTATCCTGAGTGTGATGACCAGTGCATCATGATGAGGGGTTCTCACTCCAATCAAGTCTTCATCAGTGAACACAATGTGCTTATTATAATCGACGTCCTCCGATCGTCGATGCTTCCTGGCCTGATTTTTATCTAGGTCAATCTGAAAGGACTGCATAACTGTAGTAAGTTTCTTTACTTCCAATCGAGCTGGATTTACTTAAATTTTCTTGAGGTCTGACTCCCCATGTATTACCACGAACTTGTGGCCGATGTCCTCCTTGAGGAAGTTATCGGGCCTCTGCTCTCCATTCGCTGATACCTTCTCTACCTTCTTTTTCACGAACTTATTAAAATGCTAGGCTTTCTCCAAGTCCTCGAGATTAGATTTAAGGGCTTTACAATGCTTAGTTTTGTGGTCTCCCTCCTTATGAAACGCGCACCTTAGTGCGCTATTCTGCTTGGAGGGGTGTCCTTTTATCTTCTTCGGCCACTTAATAAATGGCTCATCTCTAATCTTAGCAAGAATCTTATATATTGGCTCCTTGAAGACTGTATTCATAACCCAAAATTCCTTCAAAGTGTCATTTTTATCTCCATTCTTGGAGCGATTTTTGCCCCCGTTTTTGTTCCCTTTTTTTCTGTGGCTCATTCTTCTCCACTCATTCATCAACCCTCGTGTGACCATTATCCCCTGCATTAAGATGGGTCACATCCTCTACTTTAGCATAATTTTTAATATGAGCTATCAAGTCGTCGAAGGATGTACCTTCTTCTTAGTTAAGGACTGGTGCAAGAGGCAGGAGCTCGATAAACCAATTTTGAAGGATGCTACGGTGACCTGCTCTGAGTAATCCTCGATTTCATTAAACACTTCCTAATACCTCCTCACATATTCTCTGAGGTTATCTTGTGGCTTCTTCTTCGTAGTAAGCAATGCATCCATCCTCTTCAGGTAGGAGATGCTTGTTATAAAGCGAGAAGTAAATTGCTCAACCAAAGATTTAAAATTTTGGATGGACCTATGAGGTATCTTCTTAAACCACTTATGGGACACATCATGCAAGCTTGAAGGGAAGATTCGACACATGAGCGCATCATTATGACTCTATAGAGTCATAGCTTTCCGGTATTGCCTGACATGGTTAATGGGGTTAGTCATCCCATCGTAAATCTTGAACCTGGGAATCACGAACTTCTTTGGGCCTCTTCTTTTTCTATTGCCCTTGAAAAATGGGACTTCATATAAGTTTTGAGAGCTCGCCTGGCTAGGTCACTCATAGATCACGCACCGCGATGAGTTGGGTGCTGGTCCATCTTCATCTGAGTCTTGGTTGAATTCATCACTGCTTAGTAAGTACTTAAATAGGTTCCCCTACTAGGCATACCTTCCGATAATGTTTCACTATGACCATTGAATTCAATCTTGTCCTTCAGTTAGTTTTTCCCAACCGTTCGGGTTTCCTTTCTTCTAGAAGCGGTTACAAATTCCTTGGCAACATTGGCCCTAGTCGTCTGCATCATATTTCTCACCCACACTTTAGTATTTATCTCATGAGTCCTTTCACAATAAGGAACTCTTATTATCTTCTATATACCCCTTAGTCTCTGGGTAAGGAGTTCGTTAAGAAAGTTGACTGCTCTCTCGCGTTTGGCTTTCTTTCTTACTCATATAAAATAAGTTTCGAAATTCCCTTCATTTCCCAATCAAATTGAAAATTTCATGATCAAAGCATACCCAAATTTCTCATTTTATTTTCACACATGCTTATTTACATGATATGTCTGTCTCTCATCACTTTATATTTCTCCTATGAGCAAAAAACAATTTCGCCCAGAATTTTCAAGTCCTGGGTGTTATTACACTTCACCCTACACAATTTCCTTTGGATTTCTTTCTTCACAAAAGTCCTTCTGACTCCCTCACCCTTCACTGACAGTGTTGGGTAAGTTTGGAACGGCATAAACGTCATCTACGATGGTGATTAGAAAACTACAACTCCCTAACGGCTCCCTTATTGTCCTAATCCTGAACAATAATTTTGGTGAGTTCTATCTCAATCACCATTTCCCAAAACACTCTATATCTTTCGATGAGTCCTCCTCCTGCGGTTCTTATAACGACCCTCGCTAGTCCTCGATGCTCGACCGATCTCGTATAAGAATTTCATCGCTTATATTTCCTGGTAGGAGCACGTAAGTCGTAATACGCAGAGGAATACAGCATCCTAATAATAGGGCTCTACATCAAACAACACTACGCTGAAATGTAGAAAGCCATACAGATTCTAAGGACACTAAAATCTGATGCTCTGATATCACCTGTAACACCCCACCTAATTAACTACTGGGTGATTAGTCCTTTATTAAATTTAATCAGAATATCTAGTTGGTTCATTCTTAACATGACTATTAAAAAACAATTTCTTTCTTAACTCACCTAATAAATAATAAAGCTAGTGTCAAAACTTTTCCATTTTTAATTTAATTAAAATCATTCCGCAAAGCGTAGTAATAATAGAAAACATCACATCGCAACTGAACAAGACTAAATGTGACTGGAATAACACTCCTGTTAAAATATTTTATTACCATCAAATAAAATTGATATCAATAGTACTCACTTAAATGATTACAATATCTGGAATAGAGATGAAATTACTAGAATCCTGGGCGACATGCCCTAAATGAGAGTAGACACAATAGATAATCAACAGAATATAAGCATCTAAACAATTCTTCCTCTCCAGTAGCAGCTATAACCTGTCAAGATATCCATATTCGATTTTGGCATCCCTGATACTCAACACCTGATGTATAAGATTCAGTAGATAAGAGAATATGCAAGGAAACGGGTCAGAGCCCGATTGTAAAATATTTTTCAAATAGAAAATGCTTAACAAGTTAAATTTAGCAATTATTATGCACATGCCAGCTTCCCGGTTCTCACTTGAGAATTCTCGCCTCTCATTTAGTGCGCACGCCTAACATACCTTATCATCTCCCAAATAAAGTTTTTCAATTGTGATTCTAACCCATATTATTTCCCCGTATTTCCCACATAATACGTATGATTATTAAACATGTTCAATTCTCTTTATTATGAACAAGGCTTTCACCGCTTTAAGATTAAGTATTCACTTACTTAATTCAATCATATCTCATTATTCATTTTTATCTACAATTTCACATAGTAGATTTCCGCATAGTATATATATGTTAATCTACAAATTTCACACAGTAGATTATATCCTAGTATGTATAGTTTAATCTACTAATTCACATAGTAGATTACATCATAGTATATATATTCATCACACTATTATATATACTAATACGACACCCCCCAAACACAACTGCAGTGCATGCATAATTTGCTATCATGTCTTGATACATCTCTTGTTGTATAAAGGACTATTGGTTTGGCGTCTCTCCTGAACCATAAATAACATAACTCATATATTAGAGGTGAGCATACTCCCCATCCGAATGGGCCACACACGTACCTACTCTCCCATTCAACCGTCGAAATTATCATTCACACCGATAGAATGTGTCCATGGTCCTATGCTCAAGGTACGAATCTAAAATCCCCCCAAATGGATTCATCAGAATAAGATCGTCCACAACGTGAAATTTTCACCCCGATAGCAAGCAAGGTAGGTATATCATACACACAATAGATAAAATAGGTATTCAACCCACCTATATATAATAACAATAGGGCATACACACAACCCACATAAATATTTCCATACTAGTATATTTATCCCTAATATCCTACGTATTTATAGATTCTGACTTTACTTCACAAATTATATTCCCGAGCTTCTCTAATCACTCGAAGGGTAATAATTTATTTCTGATATAAATTCAGTAGGAAAACATCCTCACCCTACTAGTCCATGTCATCACAACTCCAGAATTTCTACGAATTAAATTATCTGCAATTAAGTTTATTTCTCGATAATCCCTAATTCAATTTTAACCCTTTATTCCATCCCTAAGGTTAATCCCATATATGCCTAAGATTATCCGGTAATAATAACTCCCTTACTACTGATACTAACCTTAAATCATCCTTTATTCGATTTGAACCCCAATTTATATATTTCTCCACCGTAACGAATTTAATTCACACTCGTTAATTTCCCCCATTCCATCCCATAATATTTTTCAGATCTTAAGTATACCCTACTGCACTTCTCCAAGTCCCAATTTATTCAATTAATCATCACCAAATATTTCTCCAAGTTGGGATTTAAATCAATATTTTAAAATGAAATAAATCACATTTCCAGTGGGAGTCGATCGATCGACATTCTTGAGTCGATCGATCGATCGACCATATATTTACCCAGATTCTGCATATGCTTACCTCCGGGTTTTAACATTTTTCATCCTCAAAATCATATTTAAACATCTCCAAATTTATATTCATTTAACCTAGATTATATACTAACATATATGGGCAAGTTCTAATGTTTTCAAATTAATTAAACATCATCAACATGTATAAATCTACCTAGATTCCATATTCAATCTCAAGTATTCTAGTTTTGACTTTATCAACAATTAAGAATGTAATTCCCAAATCTCTTCACCAAGTAATTCATATATTTCATGGAGTTGATTCTAAACTCTGAAAGAGATCAATCCTATACAATTCTCATTTCAAAGATTCATAAAAAATCATCTTAATTCATATCACTTTTTGTAAGGACATAATTTTGTAAATTTTCGGGTAGAATCTTGGAATTTTCTATTTGCCCTAGATCATAGTTTGTATGTCCGATACTACTACATTCAGCACGTCATCACGATCATCCACGACGGCCTTTATTCGAATCCATATATCCTTCATCTTCACACGTGCATCATGCTACATGCGATGTGCTGATCAACCATTTTCCACAACTCCACGACGCATTATCACTCAAATGATTAATTGGAGTTGTTTATATTTGCATAAATATTTGGGAATTTTTTAGAAAATATTTTCTGAAGTCTAAATTATTTTTTATCAAAATGCCGAAACGGATTTTTTTTGGTAAGCGTTCTCGCTAAAACGACATAGCCTATCGTTCGCGCGAGATCAACATGTCGCATGATCTCATTCGAATGACAACTGTCCTCGTTCACGCGACATGCTATGTCGTTCGAACGATGCTGCCGACCTCGGTTTTTGTGCCACTTTCTGTCACCACTACTTGTTGGTCAAAATCCTTTTTACAGCATGTTGAGCAAAATCTAGCCTAGATTCTGCCTTCTTTCACTAAACTTGTTTTTAGGCTATTATGCCTCTTTATAAAAGGAAACTTCATTCCCATTTACAAATGCACAATATAAACCTTCAAGAGATTCTTCTTACTCATTTAGGAGTATTTTGTGGAGAAGTCGGTCCTTTCTTCATTACTACCCATCTAAAAATTCTTTTGGGAGATTCCAGCCGACGACATCGGAACCGACACCTACGGGTATTTTCGTATGTCACACTTATTTTCATTATAATCAATGTAACCATTCTTTACAAATTATAGTGAAAATAATATGGTTTTGCCCTGCGGGGATTTTTCATGATATCCTGTGTCACGTGCTTTATTTAATTATATGGGATGACACACGCACACACATAAGTGCATGTTATGGGACTCTATTTATTTAGTTCAAAAATAGACTCTAATTAAATATGGTTTAATTGGAAACTTGCGAATAATTTTTATTTTAATATCACACACCGCGCATTTGATTGGTTTGAGCACTTTTCAAATTGGTATCAGAGCGGGTTGCGCTAATGTATCGCGTATTCCTTTTTCTACAAAATCGTGTGATATTGATTTTTTTTGAAAAACCAGTGTTGTGTTTATTCGCAGTTTTTTCCAATGGAGCCTTCATTTAATATGATACCTATTTTTTACGGGTCTAATTATGCCTACTAGAAATGCTCGTATGAAATCTTATTTAAAATCCATTGACGAGCGTGTTTGGTTGCTTTGTGAAAATGGGTGGACACCTCCCACGGTCACCGTTGATAATATCACCTCTTTAAAACCCATGTCAGCCTAAACTGAAGATGATTTTAAAATGTCTAATTTTAATTCCCGTGGTCTGAGTGTTATTTCTGGAGCCGTCACTCCTGACGAGTTCTGTCGAATTGTGACGTTCACCACGTCTAAAGAGGCAAGGGATGTTTTAAAACTGACTTACATGAGGGTAAGAACGCGGTTAAATAATCAAATTTACAAAATTTGGCCACCCAATTTGAGACTATCATCATGTCTGAGTCTGAATGCTTTGACAATTTTTATGCACCTTTGTGGGACATTGTTAACACTTGTTTTAATTTGGGTGAGGGGATTGATAACACGCGTGTCGTTAAAAAGATTTTGAGATCTCTTTCAAAATGCTTTATTCCTAAAGTCATTGTTTTGAACTCGTTGGGAAATTTGAAATCACTTAAGTTGGAAGAACTTGTAGGAGATCTTCAAACCTATGAGATCGACATGTTTCCCCAAACCATTAAGGCTAAGGATAGAGGCATTGCTTTAATGGCTCATTTTAAGAAAAAGAAAGAAAAAGTTTGTGAGTCCAATTCTGAGGGAGACTTTGATGATTTGGCCTTATTTGTGAAAATTTTCAAAAAGTTTCTCAAAATTTCTAAAGAAAATTCTTCCAAAAAAAAGAAAATTTTTGATAAAAATAAAAAGAAAGTAAAGTCTGCAGAAAGAGGTGAGAGAAAAAAGAGAGTGACTCAGATGAGGACTGTGAGGAGGAGTTTGAGAAAGTGACTTGCTTTGAATGTGGGGGTAAGGGGCATAAGTCATTTGAGTGTCTGACGCGACTGAAAATGTGTCTCAGAAATGCGTTCTCTCTAGGCTCAAGTGCAAGCCTGTCGCTCAAGTAATAATCCGACAAGTCGGGTATCGATCCTCGGGGAAAAAGGACAACGATGTTGTGACGACGGGAAAAGATGAAGGAATCCTAATTTTGACTCTAAAAATAAAGAAAAAATGTTTTGGTTTTGGGATGACTACAACTAAATGCAATTATGAAATTATGAAGAGATGCAAATACACTAAACTACCTAAAATATGATTGAAAAAATGATTTAAATTTTTTAACTAAGTGATGAGAAAAACAGGACGGGAATACAATCCCCCAACCCTAGTGTATTAGAGTTATAATACTAATCGTAAATTTAACTGATTAATTTGTCCCAGAATTTAGTACTCTCAAGCATTAAGTATACGAGGTTCAAGCCCGCGTCATACTTAATCTGAGGATGAGTAAATCGGTACCGCGATAGTTACACTCGAATTGCATTCTAAATCATCCCGGTTACCCAGAGGCAAACGAGATATAAAGATCTACAATTGTTGTGTTCCTACGCAATACGGTCGTAATCAATCACTAAATTCAGAGGACTAATTTTATACACATGCAATTAACACATCGGGTTGGGTTCATGTATCCTGGCCTTTTAAACCTAGCCGGACATATTAAACTGAAGGATGCATGAAATAGTAACGTTGCATGGGAAAGAACTCGTGATAAAACTAGATTTAAATACGTAACTAAGTATTATGAACGCAAAAATTGATTCAAATCACGTAAGAAAAATTACCATACAAGAACAATAACCATAAGAATGAAACTTGGATTACAACTTGAAAACAAACCCGAAATTGTATCAATCTTGCAGCAATTAATTCAACTTATGTTCCTAGATGTTCTTCTCCTTTTCTCTCTACTAAAACTAAAAAAAACTATTCAGAACTGTTGTTCCTAGGTCACTAAGTACGTCCAAATCTGTTTTAGAAGGAGCTTTAACTTCATGGGATTCTTTGGACCAATCAGAATAAAGGAGTAAATTCGCGCTTCAGGACCCCCGAACCGGTTCGCATATTCCCCGAACCGGTTCGCCCCCCAAACCGGTTCACGACTCGGTTTGAGAACTTTTGCTGGCTTGGGGTGCCTTTTCTTTCATTCTAACACTTAGAATATTTTCTTGTTTTCTTCCTTTCTTCCTTGGATTTTTCTTCAACTTCAACTGGTCATAACTCATCAACCGTAACTCGGATTTGGGTGCCGTTTCTTTTAGTGTTCTCGTTGTTCCAAGATTTTCAACTTTCCAGTTGACTCCTCCTTCGGGATCTGGCTATAGAATTACCAAAATGCCCTTGAACTTGCCTTCCTAGCCTTTCTTTCATCGTTTCGCTTTCTCTTTTGCACCGCTTGCATAATTAACCTGTAAAACAACTAGGAGAAAAACAAAACACGAAATACTTGCCAACGAAGGTTAGTAGCATAAATGTGCGTTAAATCGATATCTGCTGCATCACTCGGGTTCACAAATGTACCGAAATTAGGGGAATAAATATATAATATTTATGCCCAATCAAACCCCCCTAACTTAGAACTTTGCCCGTCCCGAGCAATGTAAAAGAGAAAGAATAAAGTCACGACTCCTCTAAACAATTTGTGGGGATATAATACCTTTTTCGTGGGCAAGCGATTGAATTTAGCGCATGAAATAAGCCTTTAAATCCCTAGGTTACCCTAGTAGGACAAGTGGTGTCTCGTGAGGGTTTGCAGAGAATATACCCACAAAATTCGACTCAAAGAAAATTCAAAATACACAAAAATTATACAACTCAAAATTTTCCAGAAAATAGTCATCATCAAGTCATGTTCACAAGTCTCAAATCATAGTGTGTGTATGCGAAGCCGGAAATTTAACTGCGGATTTCCACCGATTGATCATTACGTTACTTACTCAAAAATTCGTTTTGATTTCAAATTCTCACGGAATGCTCTCTCAAACGAATCACTCGGATTGTGGATATTCTCTCGGTATGCGTGATATAAAGAGTAAATATAATGGGCGCAAAATTACGCATACAAGTAAAAAGACGGAAATTTTATGGTAATAGGATCGCATCAATGGATTACGGTTTCAAAAACGGGAACATTGCCTCTGTTTCGCGCATTTAATCTCTTTTATTATCTTTTGGTGTATTAGCTCAACACGCGGTAACCAATTTCGCAATTTAGACTCGGTTAGGACTTTTTCGGGTTTTAAGGTATATTGGGTAAAATGACAATTGTAGGGAGGTTGGAAGTGGAAAAATTATTAGTGATGTCCATTTGTGCTTTTTCCGGGCTATTGCTCATTTTTCTTCTTTTTCTCTATTTTTCTATTTTTCACTTTTTTTTTCTTTTCTTGCTATTTTTGTTGAGCATATCTATTTTTTCTTGCCCCTTTATATGCACTTTTTGGACTTAAATTCTGAATTTTTCCATTTTTCACAATTCCGGGCTATTTGGGTTTTTCGGGTTATCAAACGAAAGGGACAGCTTGTTTGGCTCAAATTGGGTTACAAAAGGGGTAATTTTTCGCTACTTTTTCTGGCCAATATTTTTGGGTGACAAATGAGGGCCTACTTCATTGTCCAAAATACCAATTGCGTTACTATATGCGTTTCGAGATGAATTTAAGTTTAGAGATCAATTTTGGCACTTTTTCAAAGCAATATCACACGCGTTTTTCATAACCGATCAAAATGAAAAGATTGAGATCCTTGGCGAATTTTTAGGCGCTGAAAAGAACTTTGAGTTAACAATTAACTCGGATTGATTTAAAGACTAAAAAAAATGATAGGCTCGAATCTCACCGGGTTTGTTAATCTCCACACTTATTCGTTAAGTCGTCAATTTTTCGCTCAATTTCCATCTTTAGTCAATTTCGGCTTTGTGTATGTTGAATTTTACAACTTGAGACTTTAAACCGACTTTTAATGATATTTTTGTAAAATTTGAATTCCAATTTTTATTTATTTTGAAAATTTTTTTTTTTTGGATTTTTCAAAATTTAATGATTTTTTTGGAAATTTCGGGCATTTTTGAAATTTTGTGAAGTTTTAGAAATACGCACTTGTGACCCCCCCTAACTTAGATTTTTGCATTGTCCTCAAGCAAAAAGTACTAAAATCTAACTCAAAGCGAATGAAAAGTGCGGAAAAATAAAACAAACAAATATTTAAAATGCATAAAGACACTAAATGACACTCATGCATGACTCAAAAATACAACAACAATCACCCCATACGCGTCGGGGGTGCGACGACCTCTCATCTCTCCACGAACTCACCCGACCCCACTCACGGGGTTCGATGCTCTCCTTGTCAGTCCCGTCTTTCTGTCATATACCAACAACCGAAATACGTTGGGCCCTTGCCCATAGATAAAGATGGACTGGGAGACTCATCGTGACTAATTGGAAAGGGATCCTCGTGATGCTGACTCAAAGCGTGGTCTGCATGCGCTGAATCGGAGGGAACACCTAGGTTTCTTTCAACTTTTAAGATGCATGGGTCGGGCTCTAAGTCGGATGAAACACAACTTTTCTCCTCACTCGCCTTCGGGACCTCTAGTGGTATGGGTGGATGGTCACAAAGAAGGAATTCATCGATTTTATCTTTCCATTCGCTTTCTTCTAGGTGACTAAATGAATCCAATAGAGTTTGGACTTCATCGTTAAGGCTCTCATCCAAGGTCTCATCCACTGGACCGAATTCTTTTTCAAATTCTTCCATGCTCATGTCCCCTAGCTCTCTCCCCCGAGTAGTGCCTACGTCCTCTCTTACTTGCTCGATCTCTAACTCCACCATTTTTCTCTCTTATAACCCATCTCTCTCTCTCTCTTTCCATTGAGGTATAAGTTCCCTCGCTCTCATGACTAGACACTAAGCAAGATTCTAAGGCGTCTCCATATAAATTTTCCTCAATGTGCTCTTCTACGATCTCATTAATTAAGCTCATTGCGTGAAGATCATCTTCTTCCCCCGTATACTGGGCTATATGGAAGATGTTAGTCTCTAAGGTCATGTTCCCAAAGGTGAGTTGCATTCGCCCATTCCGAGTATTGATGATTGCGTTATCCGTAGCTAAGAACGGGTGCCCAAGGATAATGGGAACATGGTTGCTAGAGGTGAAGGAGGGCTCCGTGTCCCAAATGACAAAGTCTACCGGGAAGTAGAAAGTGTCAACTTGGACGATCACGTCCTCAACTATGCCTTTTGGGATCTTCACGGCTCGATTCACTAATTGGGGAGTGACCTTTGTGGGCTTGAGGTCGCCCAAGTCAAGTTGCCTATATATGGAGTAAGGGAGGATATTGCTCCCAAGTCAAGTAAGGCCTTCTCGATTTTATTTTCTCCAATGATGCAGGAAATGGTGGGTGTACCGGGATCTTTGAATTTTGGCTGGAGATCATTAAGTAGAATGGAGCTCACGTTCTGTTCTAGAAAGACATTTTTCTTTACCTTCATCTTCTCTTTACTGTCAACAAGTCTTTGATGACTTTTACATATGCTGGAATTTGCTTGATGGCATCGAGGAAAGGTAAGTTCATCTTTACTTGCTTTAGTACTTCTAGCACGTCCTCACGTGGGTTTCCTTTATGTGAAGGAATCAACCTTTGAGGAAATGGTGCCACGGTGGGTGGTATCACTACTACCTCGGGCTCACTAGTGTCGTCTTTATCACTCTCATTCAAGGGGACATCTTCGGCCTCTTTCATGCCAGGTGAAATCTCCTTGTCTTTAGGTACGTCTTATGGGGAGGTGACACGTTAACTACTCTCCCACTATGTAGAGTGGTAATTGCGCTACATTGCTAAGGATGGTCATGGGGTGTCGGGATAACACTAGTTTGACCTTGGAGAGGTCTTTGGCCCTGGGCAGGAAACTTGCCCATCTCTTGAACACTAAACGAGGATTGTATCTTTGACAGATTTGCATTTATGTCGTTAATCAGACCATCATATTTAGCATTAGTTGCAGTCTGGCTTGCGATAAATTGATTCATGGTATCCTCGAGAGTTCTCCGCGGTGGCGGGATATAAGATCCTTGTGTTGTGACATCCCTCTCTCACTTAACAACTCGATGCTCTCACTTGGTGTGCTCAAAGTGTGCTCAGAGGTGTGTCCTAAGAAGGAAAATAGAGTGTTATTAGAGATTGAGTGTGATGGTGTGGTAGGTGGGATCCAGAATTGTGGGGCGTTTGGAGTGTGAGGGCTATCGGGGTTATACTCAACGATTGGATTTTCCTGAATGCTGGTTGGATTATTATGGGGTGTAGGAGTGAGTTCAGAATTTTGCATTAATGGCTTATGAGAGATGATGGTGAATCTTTTTTTGCTTTTTGAATTTTTTTATATGTTTTTAGATTTTTGGAGATTTTTGGTCAAAGCTTTGGATTGACTCGATCTAATCCTAAGTATACCTAATTCCCGGCAACAGTGCCAAAAACTTGACGCGACTGAAAATGTGTCTCAAAAATGCGTTCTCTCTAGGCTCAAGTGCAAGCCTGTCTCTCAAGTAATAATCCGACAAGTTGGGTATCGATCCTCAGGGAAAAAGGACAACGAAGTTGTGACGACGGGAAAAGATGAAGGAATCCTAACTTTGACTCTAAAAAGAAAGAAAAAAAATTTTGGTTTTGGGATGACTACAACTAAATGCAATTATGAAATTATGAAGAGATGCAAATACACTAAACTACCTAAAATATGATTGAAAAAATGATTTGAAATTTTTAACTAAGTGATGAGAAAAATAGGACGGGAATACAATCCCCCAACCCTAGTGTATTGCAGTTATAATACTAATCATAAATTTAACTGATTAATTTGACCCAGAATTTAGTACTCCCAAGCATTACGTATACGAGGTTCAAGCCCGCGTCATACTTAATCTGAGGACGAGTAAATCGGTATCGCGATAGTAACACTCGAATTGCATTCTAAATCATCCAGGTTACCCAGAGGCAAACGAGATATAAAGATCTACAATTGTTGTATTCCTACGCAATACGGTTGTAATCAATCACTAAATTCAGAGGACTAATTTTATACACATGCAATTAACACATCAGGCTGGGTTCATATATCCCGGACTTTTAAACCTAGCCGGACATATTAAACTGGAGGATGCATGGAATAGTAATGTTGCATGCGAAAGAACTCATGATAAAACTAGATTGAAATACGTAACTAAGTATTATGAACGCAGAAATTGATTCAAATCACGCAAGAAAAATTACCATACAAGAACAATAATCATAAGAATGAAACTTGGATTACAACTTGAAAACAAACCCGGAATTGTATCAATCTTGCAGCAATTAATTCAACTTATGTTCCTAGATGTTCTTATCCTTTTCTCTCTAACAAAACTAAAAAAAATATTCAGAACTGTTGTTCCTAGGTCACTAAGTATGTCCAAATCTGTTTTAGAAGGAGTTTTAACTTCATGGGATTCTTTGGACCAATCAGAATAAATGAGTAAATTCGCGCTTCAGGACCCCCGAACCGGTTCCCATATTCCCCGAACCGGTTCGCCCCCCAAACCGGTTCACGACTGGGTTCGAGAACTTTTGGTGTCTTGGGGTGCCTTTTCTTTCATTCTAACACTTAGAATATTTTCTTGTTTTCTTCCTTTCTTCCTTGGATTTTTCTTCAACTTCATCTGGTCATAACTCATCAACCGTAGCTCGGATTTGGGTACCGTTTCTTTCAGTGTTCTCGTTGTTCCAATCTTTTCAACTTTCCAGTTGACTCCTCGTCCGAGATTTGGCTACAGAATTACCAAAATGCCCTTGAACTTGCCTTCCTAGCCTTTCTTTCATCGTTTCGCTTTCTCTTTTGCACCGCTTGCATAATTAACCTGTAAAACAACTAGGAGAAACACGAAACACGAAATACTTGCCAAAAAAGGTTAGTAGCATAAATGTGCGTTAAATCGATATCTGTTGCATCACTCGGGTTCACAAATGTACCAAAATTAGGGGAATAAATATACAATATTTATGCCCAATCAGTGTCCTATGTGGCTTATAAAGAAAGAAAAGAATGAGCCATGCCCGCTACACTTAGTGATAGTAGTGAAGGTGAGGGTGATAAGACTAGTTGTGAGAAGTTTGTCGCTTTTCCAAGTCATTTGAGCACACCATCTTTGTCCCACGATAGTGCACACGATTGCGATAGTGATAATTTGAGCGCTTCAAGTGACGTTGAATGAGAGAGTAAAAGTGTGCTCCAAAAGGCGTTTAGAGATTTTTACACCGAGACCTTGAAAACAAAGAAGTATGCTAGAGTTTTAGGTCATCGAGTTTTAGATTTGGAGAGAAAGTTTGCACATTTAGGTGAGCAAGTTAAGTTTTTGGTCAATACTTCACAAGATTTAATGGAGGTTTTTCATAAGTAGTCACCACCTTATGAAAACCCCTCCGCACCTAACGATTGAGGTTTAACTTATTTACTAGCATAGGATGATTTTCATGATGCATTTTTTTTTGCCTATTGCTAGTATGTATCTTTTTTATATAAATTTTTGTTTTTGAAATTTTTTTGAAAAATACAAAAAGATTTTATTTTGATAAAATTTTTGAAAATCCAAAAAGAGTTTTTGTATTTTGATTGCACCATTTATGGATAGACACTTAGGATGAATAAGTCAAAACATCATTCCATAATTTTCATGTGACTATTTTATAGTGTTTTGCGACATTATATCATGTCATCTTTGTGCTTTATAATGTTTGGAGTCATTGAGATGTAATTAAGTGTTACTTCCTACATATTTGACTCATGATTTCCTTTATTGCACACATGCACGGATTTTTTTGATTATTATGCTTCTCTTATCACATGTTGGTTGGGTGTTTTCACTTCAATCCTATCCTTAAAACTAACCAAGCATGATAAAACTTGATAAGAAAGGTGTGCATGTAAGAACCGTTTGTGAGTTTGTGTGCTTTTTTTGAAAGCGAGGAAGGGCTATGAAAGGTTCATTTGGCCTTTGCGAATATTAAGCCACCGTTATAACGGACCTAAAAAATTGAGAAATTTTATTATTCGGGGTTCAAAGAGGTTAAAAGAGCCCGAAAAATGTTAAAGGCAATAAAAAGAAATACATGCCAATTATGGGCCAATTAGGATTTTTCACCAATTCTCCAAAGTATGAGAATGTAGTTTAACACCTCTAAAAAGAAAATATATTTGAGGGTGTTTGGTTGGAGATTTTATAACGGGTTTGCACGTCCTTGAAAATCTTGAAAAAGCGCTAAATAGTTTTGGACGTTATTGGTGTGAAAATCACTTTGACTTTGATTTATTGATTTGCATAAGACAATGTCATCTAAATTCAACAATTCTTACACCTAAGGATATTTTTTATGTTCATTTGTTAGGATTTCACGTATTCATCGTGCACATATGACTGATTGAGTTTATTTTCCTATCAAATGTGTTCACACCCATACATTCCATTTCCATGACTGGGTTATTTGAGTTTATATCCATAGTGTGATTTTTTGTATCTTATTTTTTTGTAAATTTTTTTTTGAAAAATTCAAATATAAAAGATTTTTTTGTGACATTTACTGTATACTTTGGGTAAAAAAAATTAAAAAAATATTTTTTTTTGAAAAAATAAAAAAAATATAAGATTTTTTTTGTGACATTTTCCATATTTATGCTTCTCATATCTGTCTATTTGGGGACATCATAAAAAGGGGGAGAATGAATTATGGGGGAGAAATTATGTTGATTTATCAATGATTGGCTTAAGCTTAATGATCTTTAATTTTTGCATATCATTATAAATCAATCTGTTGTGTGTCACGGGTATTTGCTTTATTTCATATGTGTAGGTACAAAGTTGATATCTATTGGATTGCACACCCGGATGAGAAAAGCTTTGGGAGTTTCTGGAATGTTGAAGATTTGAACATGTTGAAGTTTGATAGAAGACATGTCATTTAGTATTCTCTGTTCGAGGGTTTAATGGGGATATTATCTTATATCTAATTTATTTTTGGAAGATTGCATACTTCGGATTTTTATCTATGTACAGGCATAGACATAGGGGAGATTTGTAAGGACATAATTTTATAAATGTTCGGGTAGAATCTAGGAATTTTTTATTTTCCCTAGATCACAGTTTGCATGTCTGATACCGCTACATTTGGCATGTCATCACGAGCATCCACGACGGACATTATCCGAATCCATGCATCCTTCATCTTCACACGTGCATCATGCTACACGTGACGTGCTGCTCAACCATTTTTCACAACTACTTGACACATTATCAGTAAAATGATTAATTGGAGTTTTTTATATTTTCATAAATATTTGGGAATTTTTTAGAAAATATTTTCTGAAGTCTAAATTATTTTTTATCAAAATGCAGAATATTTTCTATGGAGAAATGGAATTTTTTTGGTAAGTGTGCTCGCTCAAATGACATAGCCTGTCGTTCGTGCGAGATCAGCATGCCGCGCGATCTCGTTCGAACGACAACTATCCTTGTTCGTGCGACATGCTATGTCGTTCGAACGACGCGCCGACCTCAGTTTTTGTACGACTTTCTGTCACCACTACTTGTTGGTCAAAATCCTTTTTGCAGCATGTTGAGAAAAATCCGGCCCAGATTCTGCCTTTCACTAAACTTGTTTCTGAAGCTATTATGCCTCTTTATAAAAGGAAACTTCATTCCCATTTACAAATGCACAACATAAACCTTCAAGAGATTCTTCTTACTCACTTAGGAGTATTTTGTGGAGAAGTCGATCCTTTCTTCATTGTTGCCGACCTGGAGGCGACGACATCGGAACCGATAACTACGGATATTTTCGTATGTCACACTTATTTTCATTATAATATGTGTAACCTTTCTTTACAAATTATATTGCAAATAATATGGTTTTTCCCTGTGGGGATTTTTCCTGATATCCTATGTCACATGCTTTATTTAATTATATGCGATGGCACACGCACACATATAGGTGCATGTTAAGGGACTCTATTTATTTCATTCAAAAATAGACTCTAATTAAATATGGTTTAATTGGAAACTTGCGAATAATTTTTATTTCAATATCACACACCGCGCATTTAATTGGTTCGCGCACTTTTCACTTTTTAAAATTTTCTAAACAACCTAACATGGACATTTTACATGCTAGAATTTGTAGTAGTTCATCATTTGCCTTTAGATTTTAGGTCTGAACCATTGAACAAGAATTATAGCCTCCACGAATGTCCTTCACTCTAGGTTTGTTATTGCACAAATTCGTCAAATCCTCCCCTTAGGCTCTTGAAATTCTTTCTCAAGTCTCTCCACTCTCTCTCCAACTCTCTGTATAATTTTCTTAACCTTTGGGTTTTTGGAAGTGACGATTCCCTAAGCCCAAACTTTGATTTTAAAGGTGAAATCTCGTTTTTGGCTTTTCACCTACGATTAAGAAGGCCAAAAGTCACATAAATAAGTCTCGATTAATCTAAAAAACTCCCAAGACCCGAACATAACCCCCAGGTACTCAATTGTGACTATTTAAACCCTTCCGGACACTTTGGCGCATTCAGAATGACCATTTAGATGACATAAAAATGTGTTACTTTTATTTTCATTTAATTATAGTCCCGACGCGACTCACACGCGCATCCCGACTTAATTGTCATAATTGTCGTATTCGTCACTCGCGATAATTTTATAAAATCGTAATCCTATGTAAAGTCATAATCATATATATTAATTTAATCACGAAGTAATATTCAACATAAATCACATATTACTTTATTCTCGGGTAATATTTAAATCCGGATTAATTTTCAATTATCCAATAATTAAGTCTAAGCAATACCATTTTAAAAATTATTAAAAATACAGGGTTTTACATACTTCCCCCCTTACAATGGAATTTCGTCTCGAAATTCAAAAAAGTATACCAGATACGAACAACTCGGCTATATGTTGCGAATCGCATCCTCGCGCTCACGAGTAAACTGCTTTGTACCACCCATACAATACGCTATCAAATACCCTTAAGAATGAACACCTCACACGTGTTCGTTTTAGATTCTAGGTTACCCTACCACATAGGTTCTTGCCGAAGACTTACCATTTAATTTTCACTACTTAAACTTATTCTAGATATTCACTATCTAGTCTTCTTATATTTGCACCTTAGTAGATTAATCGTTCTTTAGATACATACGATCTCACGTAGCGATGATCGCACACAAGTAAGTTATTTGCGCAGTATATATTTTACACACATTATATACTCTAAGTATCAAACCAACTCTAATCTTCGCAATAGTACATGGTCCCCCACCTTTAACTAATAAGTAGGAGAACAACAAGGTTTACAATGCCATACCTCAACTGGGATCATCCCCAAAAGTGAACTTATATGAGTTATTGTACACAAACTCCACTAGTGGAAGGGATTGTTCTCGTCCTCCCCAAAGATCCAAGGGTACACATATTATTTATTCTCCAACTTCTAATTAGTCCACTTGTTTTGCTCATTAGTCTTTGGATGATAGGCCGTGCTAAATCACAACTCGGCAACTATGGCCTCGTGAACACTCTTCCAAAATCTAAGAACAAAGATCTTATCCAAATCGAACAAAATATTAAACGGTACCCTATGTAACCTCGCTATCTCGGTTATAAAGATCTTGCATATTGTCTCGTAGTATGATCAGTCCTAACTGCCATAATGGGAGCTACTTTGGTCAATCGATCCACTATCACCATATAGGATCATGACCCCCGCCATGCTAAAATCCTTAGGAATACTCTCCCATTACTACATAGGAATCCGTAATGGTTGAAGAAACCCCAACTGGTTTCGGATGGTCCACCCTTTACCAACAGACAGGTGACCCATTGCAAAACAATTTAGTAATATTTATCTTCATTAAATTCCATCTCCACTATTATTTATAACATGATACATCTTACATTCTCTCAAATGTACCTCTAACCTTGATCCATGTGACTTTGCCTCATCGCGTGTCACAAGTCCTTCCCCTTGCTCTAAAAATTAGTTTCGCGTGAAACATAAGCCTCTGACAAATCTTACGAAATAAGCTTCGACTTTCCTAGCTAAATGTTATCGAATTCACACGACAATAATAATCTACTACCCGATACAATATTTTCAATTACCTAGGGCGCCCATACATCCTATATCTCATGCATTATTTCACAAATCATTTGGTTCTCATTCAGCATGCTTTTCTATTCATGATGTAACCATTTTGTACTGGTTTTCTTGCCAGAACTAGACGACTCTTCCGGCCTTAAGTCATAGTGGAATTATCAACATTTAATTATATTCTTGTAAATGTACAATGATCAAAGTACGAAACACATGTACTATCTACCAAACTTCTCTCTAACTCCCGACGTTTGCTAATTTCATGTGTGGGACATCTCATAAAGCGAAATCCAAACAAGAAACTCCCGATACACTACTACCTAACATAGTCGGTCGTCTAGATTCGTAAGGCCCTCAGTCCATAATATATACCTTCCCAAATTCTTCGTAAGTTGACATAAAAATCTACTTATGTCCCTTAGAAATAACATGAAACTTGGTACTCTCACTATAAAAAGTTCGCGGTGTTATATATATAATGAGTTATATCTCACTGCTCGTTAAAGAACACAATGTATCTTGAGTCACATCAATAAATAAATTCCTATGCATCGGGATCACTTATAACTAGTCAAAGTACTCACTGAGGTCTATGATACCATGAAATTTTCATATATACATATATATATTCCTAACCCTATTTCAGGTGGCGCCTCACAAAATTAATATTAGTCCCCCGGAGTATCCAGCATGATAGTCTTATCACTCAATCTATTATCGTTCAGACATTCAGTAATTAATCACTACACATTACCATAAAAGTTCTACTTTACTAAATCAATGCAGCAGTAAACTATAACGATAAAATATGTTCTTAGGGCCCACCCGGCATACTCACGAGTGATATTAAAAAGCCCCGATACTCATGATAAATATGCTTATAACCAGACGGTTAAAACTAACGTACCCACTAAACTCGACTCGCATGCAAATTTAGTGTTAACAATTCATATATGTATTGTGACACACCCATGTCACTTGAACTAATACTTTTCTCACAAGGATGAAATAAAACTTCATCAGTCTTAATTGATTCATAGGGTCCCAGCACGTAGTTGCCAATACGACCCATAAGTATCTGAAATCTTTATGCATCAAGTATTTCGCCCAATAGTTGCCCCATCCTCATTGTGGGTAAATTATTTTGTTCTGTGGCTTACACGCCCATCATTGAAATGTTGGCCCAAAATCTCTAGGCCTAAATTCTCCGCCTAAACGCACCACTCTCGGGTTGTAAATTCCTGGGCCCAATTCTCTTAACCCAATTCTTCCACTAGAAATCTCACTCCTCCGATTATTATGCCTAACAGCCATGGTTTATCATTCTCAAACTTATCGATCTCACTTATCAATGTGGACACATCCAAAATGGTAGTCCCACTCTCTACACGTAGGGAAATTTTTCGACCCATTTCCCCGTCACTGGTTCCACTGACCATTTTGGAATGTCCTTCCCTCGGACATGGCAGTCTTGCCTCGCAATTTCTATTTTTGTCGTTCCATTGGCTCCACTGGTCCCATGGAACACGTTGTCAACCCCGTTGGTCTTGACTAAATTCATTGTTGCTTAGTAAGGAATTAAATAGGTTCCCCTACTAGGTATACCTTCTGGTAATGTTTCACTATCACCATTAAATTCAATCTTGTCCTCCAGCTAGGTTTTCCCAACCCTCCGGGCTCCCCTTCTTCAGGAAGCGGTTACAAATTCCTTGATGACATTGGCCTTCGTCGTCTTTGTCATATTTCTCACCCACACTTTAGTATTTATCTCATGAGTCCTTTCACAACAAAGAACTCTTCTTATCTTCTATATGCCCCTTAGTCTCTGGGTAAGGAGTTCATTAAGAAAGTTGACTGCTCTCTCGCATTGGGATTTCTTTCTTGCTCATATAAAATAAGTTTCAAAATTTCCTTCATACTTCGATCAAATCGATGATTTCACGATCAAACCATACCCAAATTTCTCGTTTTTGCTTCACACATGCTTCTTTATATGAGATGTCTATCTCTCGTCACTTTATATTTATCCTATGAGCAAAAAATAATTTTGCCCGAAATTTTCAAGTCCTGGGTGTTACTACACTTCACACTACACAATTGCCCTTGGATTTCTTTCTTCACAAAAGTCCGTCTGACTCCCTCTCCCTTCACTGAAAGTGTTGGGTAAGTTTGGAATGACACAAACGTCATCCATGATGGTGATTGGAAAACTACAGCTCCCTAACGACTCCTTTATTGTCCTTAGCCTGAACAATAATTTTGGTGAGTTCTAACTCAATCACCATTTTCTCAAAATGCTCTATATCTTTGGTTGAGTCCTCCTCCTGCTGTTCTTCTAACGACCCTCGCTCGTCCTCAATGCCCGATCGAGCTCGTATAAGAATTTCATCGCTTATATTTCCTAGTAGGAGCACGTAAGTCGTAATACACAAAGGAATACAACATCCTAATAACAGGGCTCTACATCAAAGAATGCTACGCTGAAATGTTGAACGCCATACAAATCCTAAGGTCACTAGAACCTTATGCTCTGATACCACCTGTGACACCCCGCCTAATTAAATACTGGGTGATCAGTCCTTTATTAGATTCAATCAGAATATACGGTTGGTTCATTCTTAGCATCACTATCGAAAAACAATTTCTTTATTAATTCACCTAATAAATAATTAAGCTAGTGTCAAAACTTTTCCATTTTTAATTTAATTAAAATCATTCCACAAAGCGTAGTAATAATAGACAACATCACATCACAACTGAACAAGACTAAATGTGATTGGAATAACTCTCTTGTTAAAATATTTTATTGCCATCAAATAAAACTGATATCAACAGTACTGACATAAATGATTACAATCTCTAGAATAGAAAGGAAACAACTAGAATCCTGGGCGACATGCCTTAAATGAAAGTAGACACTGCAGATGTGTGAATCAACAAAATATAAGCGTCTAAAAAATTCTGCCTCTCCAGTAGAAGCTATAACCGCTCGAGATATCCATATTCTATGTCGGCATAAGTGATACTCGATACATGATGTATAAGATACAATAAAGAAGAGAATATGCAAGGAAATGGGTCAGAGCTCGATTGTAAAAGATTTTTAAAATAGAAAGTTCTTAACAAGTGTAATTTAGCAATTATTATGTATATGTTAGCTTCCCGGCTCTCACTTGAGAATTCTCACCTCTCATCTAGTGTGCACGCCTAACGTTCCTTGTCATCTCCCAAATTAAGGTTTTCAATTATGCTTCTAACCCATATCATTTCCTCGTATTTTCCACATAATTTGTATGATAATTAAACATGTTCATTTATCTTTTTATATGAACTAGGCTTTCACATCTTTAAGATTAAGTATTCACTTACTTAATTCAATCAGATCTCATTATTCATTTTTATCTACAAGTTCACAAAGTAAACTACCTCATAGTATATATATGTTAATCTACAAATTACACACAATAGATTACATCCCAATATATATAGTTTAATCTAATAATTCACACAATAGATCACATCATAGTATACATATTCATTACACTATTATATATACTAATACAGAACCCCCCAGACATAGCTGCGCTGCATGCATACTCTACTATCATGTCCTGATACATCTCTCACTGTATAACGGACTATTGGATCGGCATCTCTCCCGAACAATAAATAACATAACACACATATTGGAGGCAAGCATACTCTCCAGCCGAATGTCACGAACGTACCTACTCTCCCATTAAACCGTCGAAACTATCATTCACACCGATAGAACGTGTCCAAGATCCTATGCTCAAGGTAAGAATCTAAAATCCCCCCAAATGGGCTCATCAGGATAAGATCGTCCACAACGCGAAACCTCCACCCCAATATCAAGCTGTGTAGGTATGTCATACTCACAATATATAATATAGGTATTTATCCCACCTATATATAATAACAATAGGGCATAGACACAACCCACATAAATATTTCCATACATAGTATATTTATCCCTAATATCCTACATATTTACAGATTATGACTTTACTTCTCAAATCATATTCCCGAGCTTCTCTCATCAGTCAAAGGGTAATCATTTATTTCTCATATAAATTTAGTTAGTAAACATCCTCCCCCTACTAGTCCATGTCATCACAACTCCCGAATTTCTATGAAATAAATTATCTTCACTTAGGTTTATTTCTTGATAATCCCTAATTCAATTTTAACCCTGTATTCCATCCCTATGGTTAATCCCATATATGCCTAAGGTTATTCCGGTAATAATAACTCCCTTACTACTGATAATAACCTTAAATCATCCTTTATTCATTTTAAACCCCAATTTATATATTTCTCCACTGTAACGAATTTAATAAACACTCGTTAATTTCCCCCATTCGATCCTATAATCTTTTTCGGATCTTAAGTATACCCTATTGCCCTTCTCTAAGTCCCAATTTATTCAATTAATCGTCACCAAATATTTCTCCAAGTTAGGATTTAAATAAACATTTAAAAAGGAAATAAATCACATTTCCGGGGGAGTCGATCGATAGATCAATCGATCGATCGACATTCTTGAGTCGATCGATCGATCGATCGACCAAATATTTACCCTTATTCTGCATATGCTTACCTACGGGTTTAATTATTTTTCATCCTCAAAATCATATTTAGACATCTCCAAATTTATATTCATTTAACCCAGATCATATACTAACATATATGGGCAAGTTCTAATGTATCCAAATTAATTAAACATCACCAATATGTATAAATCTACCCAGATTCCATATTTAATCTCAAGAATTCTAGTTTTGACTTTATCAACAATTAAGCACGTAATTCCCAGATTTCTTCACCAAGTAATTCATATATTTCATGTAGTTGATTCTAAACTCAGAAAGAGATCAATCCTACACAATTATCATAATTCATATCACTTTTCAGAATTTTCTAAACAACCTAACATAGGCAATATACATGCTAGAATTTGCAGTAGTTAATCACTGGACTTTATATTGTAGGTCTGAACCATTGAAGAAGAATTATAGCCTCCACTAATCTCCTTCACTCCACGTTTGTTCTTGCACAAATTCGTCAAATCCTCCCCTTAGGCTTTTGAAATTCTTTCTCAAGTCTCTCCACTCTCTTTCTAACTCTCTGTATAATTTTCTTAACCTTTGGGTTTGTGGAAGTGACTATTCCCCAAGCCCAACCTTTGATTTTAAAGGTGAAATCCAGATTTTGGCTTTTCACCTACCATTTAGAAGGTCAAAAGTCGCCTAAATAAGTCCCGATTAATCTCAAAAACTCCCAAGTCCCAAACATAACCCCCGGGTACTCAATTATGACTATTTAAACCCTTCCGGACACTTTGGCATAGTCAGAACGACCATTCGAGTGACATAAAAATATTTTACTTTTATTTCCATTTAATTATAGTCCCGACACGACTCACACGCGCGTCCCGACTTAATTATCATAATTGTCATATTCGTCACTCATGACAATTTAATAAAATCATGATCCTATGTAAAGTCATAATCATATATATTAATTTTAATCATCAAGTAATATTCAACATAAATCACATATTACTTTATTCTCGAGTAATATTCAAATTCAGATTATTTTTCAATTATCCCATAATTAAGTCTAATTAATTCCATTTTAAAAATGATTAAAAATAGGGGGGTTACAGCGAGCATTCTCATCTTTCTGTTGGCGAGTGGACTCCTTCTGCTCTTGGAGTATAGATTCATAGGCGTCTATCAATCTAGATATCTGCGTGGACCTGGGTAGCCCCTGGCTCTCTTTAAAGACCTGCCTCTCCTAGAGAACTCTTGGGTTTGAATGACGAATCCCATACCTTACTCTTGGAGGGTTAGGGTGCTAATGAATGTCACCTACTTAAGGAACGTTAGTGTTGTGATGGGACATCACAGGTTCTTGTTGATGAAGGTTTTCGTAGGAATAACAATTGATTTCCACAGGCACTACCAATTATGGTGACAAAAATCTCAACATGAACAACAATGAAAGAAAACAATCACCAAGAAATCAAGAGAAATAAACAATCACAATCACAACAAAAGATATACGTGGTTCAACAACTTGCCTACGTCCATGGAGAGGTCTACTATTTTATTAAGTAAATCTCGAGAAGGTTTTTTCCACATGCCCCTATGCCCCAAGCCAGGGGTACAATATATATTATATTAATTGAAAGTGGTTATAACCAACACGTTGGGCCAATATCCCTTGAATATGTCTCAGAGATTTTTAGGGATAGACCCGGTCATATCTTCAATTTTAACTCTTAATCAGGGCTCATAATTTGGGCAGGGTGCCTCATTAATTCAGTTGGGCTTGACCGGCTACTCTTATGGGCTTGATTGACGATAGGTACCCACAATAATGTTCGTGAAAAAAAATATGAATCAAAGGCAAAGCATGTAAATTTTTTTCCTACTCACTCACTAACATCTCTTTCTTTTTTTCTCGCTAAGTATATAATGAATCGAAGGCAAAGCAGGGACTACTGTCAACAAACATAAAGCATATAATGAATCAAATAAAATTTATTGTTTTTTCTGCTAACAAATATAAAGAAAAATATTACGAGATGATTCTAACCCACTTTAATTTTATAAAATCACCTTAAGGGAGGCAAACCTGGAGAAAGTTCAGCACTTGAAGAGAGTGCGATAGTGCAGAGTTTGAAGGGATAGTAGAATTTTTATGCAAAGCTAAACTCAAAAGTTGAGTTTTCCTAAACATAGCAAAATATGGAAGAAGTAAAGGCACACAAAAAAAAAATTCGAGAGAGTAAAATCAATAAACCCCCAACATTAACACTACCAAATGCCGTAAACACTAAAAATCAAAAGAAGCAAAAAACAAACACAAATATGTACAAACCCATGAGCTCAAAATCTAGAGAGAGAGTGCGAGAGGTAATATCAGAGTGAGGTAGAATGGGAGAGTGGGCTGATAATTCTTTGTTATTGACATTGCTTTTCAAAGTTGAAGGATCTCAGAGGGTTAGAAAGGTTATGTTTATAAGATCCGATAGAGAGGCAATTGATTTTTTCTTATTAGAGAGGCTTAAACAGATTGATGCAGGCATCACGGAGGGTACATGGCAGTTTAAAAAGAGACGTGGATGGGTTGGTATTCGAATGTTACGGATTTGAAGCATGAGTATGATTTCTTAAAATTTATGTGGAATCATCCTATGTAGACACCTATATTTTATTGATTAAATAAATCTCAAAAATCTGAGATACACACACACACACACTCTTTAATGCATAGAACTATTTTTTATTACAAAAATAATACTTGATATGCCCCAAGTGTAACCTCGGGCTAGAGACACCAACCTCGGCCTAGAGACACCAACCTCGGCCTAGAGACACCAACCTCGGCCGAGATCATGGCAGACGTTGGACGAGTCTTGGGCATGTGATATCACCCCTCGGCCATATCAAGGTCGGCCTAGGCTGACACTACTATGAGCCTCTCCAAGGGACATCATAAGGATCAACAGCACTCACATATGCCTTGAAATGGCAACCTCGGCCAGGATTAGGCCGAGACCTCCATGGAATCCTCAGACTGAACAAGTATCAAGACTCACCAGCATCGGCCTCACCAAGGCTGAGGTCATACCCCAGACGCGATAGCCGAGCACCTGCTGATATTTAGATGAGGACACGTGGACACAAATCAGTTATAACAAGATTATTCCCCACACGTGGGGAGAATATTGCATCATCATTCTCTACATGTGATAGTGACAGATGGCACTCCCATATTGGTGAGGTAACCACACACATGCTCATTGCATGCATGGGGGGTACATTACACCCCTAGGTACTATATATAGAGATCATCCTCTACCTTGCAAAAGGATCCAGATATTCAACCCTAGATGAAACTCTGTCTAGATACACAGTAGAGAGAGAAAGCTTGAGAGATTGTATCCATGGCCATTAGAGCCTCATTGCAGTGAGATTATTCACACACACACAGTGGACGTAGGCCTAATTGGCTGAACCACTTATATTATGGTGTTGGTTCCTCTTCTCCTCATCTCATTCTCTCACCTCTTTACATAACTGTGCTGCCATTGTTGTTCTTAGATTGAGCTTGAAAACACCTTACTTGGTGGTGCTGATTTCGGCATCATCAATACTAATTACTATTAATTCACCTTAATATTTTAAAGATACTATTCTTACTTGACTTCACATTTATTTCTTGATTTTAACACACCTAGTTAACTACTTTAAACAAATACCCTTTGTTTAAGGAAAAGCATTTCTGTCACGAAAATTACCCCTTTCCTCAAAACAATTTTTAATAAATATTTCATTGAAAATCACCTTTCAATGCACGTAAGCACCGTGTTAGAAAATACTTATTTTTCTTTAAAGTTCTAAGAAAGGCCTTCCAATGGGATGAATAGTGTGAAAAACCCTTCAACCAACTCAAGTCCTACTTAGGGTCTCCCTTATTGCTGTCTCGGCCCATCACAAGAGAAAGGTTATTTATGTATCTGGCAGTCTCTGAATCAGCCCTCAGCGCAGCCATCATACGGGAAGAGGATGGGATCCAAAGACCTGTGTACTTCAACAGTAAGGCCCTTCAAGGGTCTGAACAAAATTATCCCCGTATAGAGAAGTTGGCTTATGCCCTAATACATGCCTCAAGAAAAATGAAGCCTTACTTCCAAGCTCACTCCATGGTAGTCCTCACTGACTCCCCACTAAGGCAGGTCCTGCCTAAACCTGAAAAGTCCGTGAGGTTGATGACCTGGGCCATCGAACTAGGAGAATATGATCTTACCTACCAGCCTAGGACAGCCATCAAAGGGCAGGCCCTCGCGGACTTTATCGCAGAATTCACCTGAGAAGAGGCCGAGACAGAGAAAAGCCTAGAGGACGGCGAAGAGACAAATCGTAGTGTCTTTCGAAATTCGGAAGAGACATCACCAAACATCTTTCGAGATCGAGAAGAGGTCATCTCAGGCAAAACTCGGAGCAGAATAGAAGAGAACGAAGAGGATCGATACCTCTTCAAGCAAGGAGTTATGACAGAATGGGTTTTCTCATCAGATACAGACGTTCAGAGCCTCTTCGTTGATGGTTCCTCCTGCGATAGTGGAAGCGGTGCGGGGCTAATACTCCCGGATCCAGATGGCGCCAACATTGAATACGCCTTGAGATTCAACTTCCAGGCCTCAAACAACGAGTCTGAGTATGAGGCCATGATAGCAGGTCTCTTATTGGCAACAACTCTTTGAGTAAAGCGACTCCTACTCCATAGCGACTCCTACTCCATAGCAATAACTCTGAGGCCAAAGACGAAAGGATGGCCAAGTACTTAAAGAGGGTAAGAAGGTTGTTAGAATATTTTGAAGAAGCAAAACTGAAGAGAGTGCCTCGACTAAGTAATAATCACGCTGATGCATTGGCAAGGCTGGCCTCGGCAATGAAGACAGATGTGGGAAGGACCATTCCGATCGAGGTCTTGAGAAAGGCAACCATCGAGGAGGAAGAGGTATGTAACCTTTGTCACAATTTGAACCTAGGAGACTCATGGATCGACCCGCTCGTCAGATACGTAAGAGAGGGAGAGCTGCCTGAGTCCAAGCTAGAAAGGAGAAAGTTGAGGTATAGGGCTGCCAAGTTCTCAATGGTAGGAGACGTCTTATACAAAAAGGGGTTTCTATTGCCTCTCCTCAGATGTGTGCATCCCATGGAAGTTTTGCGGGTCTTACAGGAGGTTCATGAGGGTTCTTGCTCTAGCCACATAGGGGGAAGGCCCTTGGCCAAGAGGATCATCACTCAGGGATATTGATGGCCTACCTTGTCCAAGGACGCTGCAGACTACGTGAAGAGGTGCGACAAATGCCAAAGGTTCACCACTATCCCTCATCTACCCCATCAGCCTTTGACGTCAATCTCTTCTCCATGGCCATTTGCGGTATGGGGAATTGACTTAGTAGGACCTTTGCCAAGAGTTGTCAACAACTATAGATTCTTGATAGTTGCCATTGACTACTTCTCAAAGTGGGTGGAGGCAGAGCCGATGATAACAATCACAGAGCAGAAGACCTTCCAGTTCATTTGGAGGAATATCATATGCAGATATGGCCTCCCAAACACTCTCATCTCGAATAATGGGACCCAGTTCAAGAACTCCTCCTTAGAAAAGTATTGCCTAAGAGTAGGGATTAAGCAGTTCTTCTCATCTCCTGGTCGACCTCAGGCAAATGGTCAGACCGAGGTCACAAACAGAACTATCTTGGACGGAATCAAGAAGAGGTTAGAAGATGCGAAGGGAAGATGGACTGAAGAGGTCTACGCTGTGTTATGGGCCTACGGAACCACGACAAGGACACCAACAAGAGAAACCCCATTCATGCTGGCACATGGCTCAGAGGCCGTAATACCAACGGAAGTAGGACTCCCAACTCATCGGATTCAGACCTACGACCCTGACAATAATGGAGAAGAGAGGAGGCTAGACTTGGATCTTATCGAATAAAGAAGAGAGGACGCAGAGGTCAGAAAGGCGGCCTACCAGCAGAGGGCCGCGAGATTCTATAACCAGAGGGTGAAGTCAAGACCCATTGCAGTGGGAGACCTAGTGCTAAAGAAGACCCTACAGAAGGCAAACAAGCTTCACCCAAACTAGCATGGCCCCTATAAAGTAACATAAGAGGTTGTGCCTGGCACTTACAGGCTAGAAAACCTAGAAGGAGAACATTTCACTAACCCATGGAATGCTGACCACCTAAAGAGATATTACATATGATGTTGCATAGAGTTTTATGTAAATGTACCATCTTATTGTGAAGAGGTTGTTAGTAAAGATCAGTTCCCATGACATTTCTTGCTTCATTCTTAAATCAGAGATTAATTATGAGGATAACATCTTAGGTGATGACCTCAGACCCTTATAACATCATAATTTGGTGACAAGGTCTGACGTCAGACACCATAATGAGATGACCTCATACCCTTAACATCATTAATTTGGTGAAGATTTATTATGGGGATAACGTCTTAGGTGATGACCTCAGACCCTCATAACACAATTCAGTGGTGACGAGGTCTGAGGTCAGACACCATAATGAGATGACCTCAGACCCTTAACATCATTAATTTGGTGAGATTTATTATGGGGATAACGTCTTAGTTGATGACCTCAGACCCTCATAACACCATTCAGTGGTGACGAGGTTTGAGGTCAGACACCATAATGAGATGACCTCAGACCCTTAACATCATTAATTTGGTGAGATTTATTATGGGGATAACGTCTTAGGTGATGACCTCAGACCCTCATAACACCATTCAGTGGTAACGAGGTCTGAGGTCAGACACCATAATGAGATGAACTCAGACCCTTAACATCATTAATTTGGTGAAGATTTATTATGGGGATAACGTCTTAGGTGATGACCTCAGACCCTCATAACACCATTCAGTGGTGACGAGGTCTGAGGTCAGACACCATAATGAGATAACCTCAGACCCTTAACATCATTAATTTGGTGAAGATTTATTATGGGGATAACGTCTTAGGTGATGACCTCAGACCCTCATAACACCATTCAGTGGTGGCGAGGTCTGAGGTCAGACACCATAATGAGATAACCTCAGACCCTTAACATCATTAATTTGGTGAGATTTATTATGGGGATAACGTCTTAGGTGATGACCTCAGACCCTCATAACACCATTCAGTGCTGACGAGGTCTGAGGTCAGACACCATAATGAGATGACCTCAGACCCTTATAACATCATTAATTTGGTGAAAATTCATTATGAGGATAACCTCTTAGGTGATGACCTCAGACCCTTATAACATCATTAATTTGGTGAGATTCATTATGAGGATAACCTCTTAGGTAATAACCTCAGACCTTTATAACACCATTCATTGGTGACAAGGTCTGAGCTCAGGACCTTTGGTTGAGTTTAAACAAGGCCACTGCAAAAAGACAAGCTTAGAAAGAGGACTTCAGAGGTTAAAGCTCAGATTACAAATTAATTTTTAGCAGACACCATAACAATGGAGCTAAGAATGAAAAGCATTACATGCCATTCAATGAAAAGAAAGTGAAGAGGGTCCTCATCAGAAGTTGATATATATATATTCAGAAATTATATGTTCAATGATTACAGACAAAAGTTCCACAATACAGTTAAGTTACAAACAATGATCAAAATATCCTAAGAGTCTGAGGGGGGAACGTTGACACCGTCGGCTTGGTTAGAGACCTCGGCCGCATCATCACAAGGGTCTGCCCCTCCAACCTCGGTGACCTCTAATGTAGCAGTCTCTGCAGGAGCGGCAGCCTCTTCCTCAACCTCTTGAAGAGCTTGGGCAAATTGTGGATCAGCAAAGCCAAGACCCACGAAATCAGAGGCCTTCAAAGTGACAGCCTCTGTCTCTCTGATGTCAGCCCATTTAATAGTGGCTTTGATACCTCTTTCAAGGTATTCAAAGCCAAACCCCATGAACTCATCAGAGGATTTGTAGTCAGCAATGATCTTCTCAGAGGCGTCCTCCATGGCGGCCCTGACAACTGAGTTGACCTTTTGCTGCAGAACGTTGTCCTTAGCCTTTAATGCAGCAGCATGATCCTTGCCGAGCTGGAAGATGTCCCTCTCCAACCCCCTCACCTTCTCCTCAGAGCCCTTCAGCACAGACTTGAGGCGCTCTATCTCTGTGTTCAGAGTACTCTGAACTTTCTCGGCCTCTTGCCCCTTTTGGATGAGAGGCAACTTCCTCAGAGTCCAGTTTGATAAATGGTGCATAGCGGTCAAGCCCTGCATGTTTAGCGATCATAAGTAAGCTGAAGAAGAATCAGATGTTACACTTAAAAGAATTTGTAATGAAGGATCAAATCATACCTGAATGGCTCTGTGAAGGCCGAACTCAACCAGCAATGGGGTGTCCATAGCCCTGTAGAAGCGTTTGTCAGCCTCGGTCATTACAGAGCCGATGGCATCCAGGGCATGCATGCTGTGGCCGACTACACTATCAGTTAACTTCAACTGATCCAGCCGAGCCGACAGGATGTTAACTGAAGAGATAGGGATGGCAGCTTCAGTAGTCTTCTTCTTCGGCCTTTGATCCTCAGGGGCATGATCTTCGGGAGCCCTCTTCTTTTTGGCTGGGGGATTAGAGGCCGAGGGAGCTGGGGGAGGAGAATTAAGACCTTCTCTCTTGGCAAGTCTTGTCAAGCTCGGTGCAGCCATATCCAAAAGCTCGTCTGGAATATCCTTTGGTCGCTCTGCAAAAAATTAGTAGACATGAGTTAGATAATCAGATATGAATAAACTCAGAGGTTAAACTTCAAAAACACAAATGCTTACCAAGCTCGGCAAGGGGACTTCCACCCAGACCTGCCCCAGAGAGAAAGTGGGGAGTCATCAAGTGTTCGAACCTGACGAATAGCCCATGTACCCCCTGGTCTTGAAGGGCTTTCACCTTCTCGAGGTTTTGTAGACTTAGTCTAGGGTCGGCCCTGGCAGACATGGTGACCTTACCCCCATCTCAGGGGCATCCTCTGCTCCAGATTGGACGAGGGAACACATAGGCCAAACTCCCATGGCCCTGAGGCAAATAAGTACCGAGGCTTCCAGTTATGGTTGGAAGTCTGGGTCACCTGAAGCAATTTCTTCTCAGGCCTCCGACCTACAAAATGGTAGTATCTCGGATGATTTTTGGCCGAGGAAGGGACGTAACAACCTACAAAGACTTGAACTGGAAGGTCTGAGTGGTGGACAGCCTTTCATAACACTATGGCCCCTATTAGGATTCTCCAGGCATTAGGAGAGAGTTGGGAGGGGGCCAAATTAATGTAAGAGAGGATGGATTTGATAATGGGGTGAATAGGCAGACGGAACCCCAACTTAAACATTTGTTCGTACAAACAGATTTCCCCGTCTCGGCCATGATAAGCCATCTCTTCCCTCAGAGGTCTCCTAAGTTTTATTGAGGGGCTGATAGAATACAGATATCTAAAGCAGAGAAGGTCTACCTCAGTAATTGTACTCTCGATCTCGGTCGCCTTAGAGACATCGACATCGCTCTCAACCTCATCATCCTCATCTAACTCAACGTCGACCGGAGAAGATGTTGATGGGTAACTCGAAAACCTCTGAGCAAACTCTGCCCCGGTGATGGCCGACATAGGGATGGCGTCAATTGGTGGTGGAATGGCCACACTCGGCTCAAGAATCTCAACCTCTGAGGAACACCCTGAGGTGCTTGAGTGGTTATGGGATGAGGCTCGGCTGGAGACCTCAGCCTGACCAGCGGCCTTATCAGGCCTAGGTGTGAAGTCCATGGCCTCTTGAAAGGAATCCACAGACATGGGGTCTGAGGTAGAAGATTCAGACTCAGACATAAGTATGGGATCAACAGGAACCCCTGTATGATAGAAGTTCTCTGGGGGGTCAGGATATATCACCTTCAGAGGTGGTGGAAATATGGGTCTAATGGGAAACTCTTGGGATCTACGAGCTTCCTCCTGTGCTCTTTCTATTTGCCTAATATTTTCTAAACTCTTCTCTCTAAGAGAGGGGAACTCCTCAAGAAGCTGATATAAGGGTTTGAGCATCAGAGGACGACACTACACTTAGGGATTTTCCTAAACTCCAAAAATTACAAACAAGACTGGCTGATAAAGCAAAGGAATCTAAAGATCAAACTACTTAAATTTGGCAAGAAAAGCTCGTCTGAAACTATGGTGGTGTCGCCGAAAAACTAAGAAACATGCCAGAAAGTACAAAAATAAGGGTGCTTGCAGGTAAAATGAAGGAAAAAGTATGGTAGACCTTACCTGAGGATGAAATGGTAAGGAAGACAGGAGAAGACGCGAGAAATCACCACCCAAAAGCCTTAAACCAAGATCTTTCTAGAGAGAGAGAGCTGCTGGAACGAAAGCGACAAAAATGGAAGAAATGAAGAAGAAAGAAGGAAAGAAGGGTTCAAAACCCTTATATACTCATGCACAACTCCCAAGGCCCATCATTGCCTTGGGAGACCCAAAGGGCGGCTGACAGCACACGCCTACCAAGCAAGCATGTTCCAGCATTGGACAAGTGTCAAGGAAGTATTGGCTTGTAACAGACAGGACTCGGAGGTGTAGTAATCCCCTAGTCACTTGCTCTCACATATGACTAAGGGCTGGGGGGTGATTGATATGCCCCAAGTGTAACCTCGGCCTAGAGACACCAACCTCGGCCGAGATCATGGCAAACGTTGGATGAGTTTTGGGCACGCGATATCACCCCTTGGCCATATCAAGGTCGGCCCAGGCCGACACTACTATGAGCCTCTCCAAGGGACATCATAAGGATCAACAACACTCGCATATGCCTTGAAATGGCAACCTCGGCCATACATAGGCCGAGCCTGCAGGAAGTCACCAGCAACCTCATCAAGCCACCAGTTCAACCTCGTCTCAGGCCGACCTTCCCGTTGTCTCAGCCAGGATTAGGCCGAGACCTCTATGGAATCCTCAGATTGAACAGGTATCAAGACTCACCAGCCTCGGCCTCACCAAGGCCGAGGTCATACCCCAGACGCGATAGCCGAGCACCTGCTGACATTTAGATGAGGACACGTGGACACAAATCAGTTATAACAAGATTATTCCCCACACGTGGGGAGAATATTGCATCATCATTCTCTACATGCGATAGTGACAGATGGCACTCCCATATTGGTGAGGTAACCACACACATGCTCATTGCATGCATGGGGGGTACATTACACCCCCTAGGTACTATATATAGAGATCATCCTCTACCTTGCAAAAGGATCCAGATATTCAACCCTAGATGAAACTCTGTCTAGATACACAGTAGAGAGAGAAAGCTTGAGAGATTGTATACATGGCCATTAGAGCCTCATTGCAGTGAGATTATTCACACACACACAGTGGACATATGCCTGATTGGCTGAACCACTTATATTATGGTGTTGGTTCCTCTTCTCCTCATCTCATTCTCTCACCTCTTTACATAACTGTGTTGCCATTGTTGTTCTTAGATTGAGCTTGAAAACACCTTACCTGGTGGTGCTGATTCCGGCATCATCAATACTAATTACTATTAATTCACCTTAATCTTTTAAAGATCCGCTTCTTACTTGACTTCACATTTATTTCTTGATTTTAACACACCTAGTTAACTACTTTAAACAAATACCCTTTGTTTAAGGAAAAGCATTTCTGTCACGAAAATTACCCATTTCCTCAAAACAAATTTTTATTAATATTTCATTGAAAATCACCTTTCAATGCACGTAAGCACCGTGTTAGAAAATACTTATTTTTCTTTTAAAGCCTTCCATAAACACACTCTTATGTTAATTATGGGTTAAAAATCTTTAGATTATTCAATTATCCATTTAGTCACTTCACTTTACCATTACTTTTACATCATGGACATTAATTAATTTTCTTGCGTTACTTGTCCACATTATTCTTTACCCAAACATTTATTAATTTCATTCAAGTTAGTTTGTCTTTTGTTATATTCATCACATTATACATTTCTTAACATGTTCCACAGTTCATTATCATTTTCTTGAAATCTTTGAATATCGGTATACTTTAACGGGCTCCACACTGCCGACTATGATACCATATGCTATGTTTAGTGATTTTGGATGTTTCACCCCAGGGCTTCGCGCTCTTCTTAATTATTTCTGGTATCATCCGAGTACATATTAATGTTTTTTAATATTTTTCTAACGTCCACATTATCATGCTTTCCTATACCAGTTAAAGTTAAAACCCGAGGTCGCACCCCAACTTGTGTAACACATTAAAATAATCATCTCGTGTCCTTTATACACTGGCATTGATTCTATCCCGAAAATCACTTTCAATTAGGACCATTTTGTGTAACACCTTTTCCAATATTTTTATTTCATAAAAATATTCCTCTTTATGTAAAATTACCATTTTACCCATTTGTTTTCAAACTTGTCCTTTACTCCATTTTCATAAGTATAATTTCCCAAAAATATTATTAAGTTACACACACTAACTTCTTAAGAATTTGTAACTCACTAACACTTATTTAACACTTAAGTATACTTATCAATTTGGAGAGTTGTAAATCTCTTTATTTCACTACTTTCTTTACTAAGAAAACCCCTATCTTTGGAGACTACTTCACAAGAAAATACCATTTTCCCTTTATTATGTAGTCATAAATGAATATTTATCACATTTCCACAACTTTTAACACACCTTAAAGGATGAAATTTCTATTTTCTTTTATTTCATGTTTAACACACTAAAACCTTCATTGAACTTGGATATATGTTCCTCGTCAAAATACTACAAGTTCATGTACATGAGAAGATGAATTTTAAGTTAAAAAATCATATTAAATGGGTCTAACATATGGATCATTCTAGAAATTTCATACTATTGGTATATATATGCTTTTCAAGATAAAAGACATTTTTTATTTCTTTAAAACTTGAGTAAATGTCTATTTGTAAAAAAAATCCTATTTTTTCAGTTGAAATCCTCAAGACATTTCTTCATAAAATATTTCCAACAAGAGAAATATCATTTCAAATATTTTAATGTTTAGATTTCAAGATTTCTTGAAATATATCATTTTTCTCAAAACTCTTGGAATCTTTCATAAATCATCTTTTTCTTTCACAAAACTTTAATTATTACCTTCTTAATCATATATGAATTCAACTCTAACAAGCTCTAGATACAAGACTAATAATACACAAAATAGAGTTCTTAAGCTTCAAGTAGAGTTTTCTCGCATCAAATGAAGCTCCAAAATGGTAGGATGAATGTATACGAAGATGGAAATATCGCACCTCCTAAGGTGGCCTTAAAGAGGTTGCCTAGATCCACAAGATTCTCTCCTTGATTTCTCCATGAAAACCCCCTTCAAACTCCATACTTTCTTCCACATTTCTTCTTCAAAAGCCTCCAACAATATCTCCAAAATTCGTAGCCTTTCCCAACAATGGTGTAAATGGGTTTATAAGGCCTAAATATGATATAATAGGGTTAGTCTATGGTGGTTTCGGGTAGAGATATGGTGGTATTAGGGTGGTGTGAGGTGGTTATGGATGGGAAGCTCTCAAGATCTAAAGAAAGAGAAATTTTAAAACAATAATGGAGAGAGAACTCGCCCTCTCTCTCTCTCTCTCTCTTCTTATAAACTTAAAGAAACCCACAAATGAACTAAAAACTCATTCTCCCACATGTTATACACGTTTTAATTCATCATATGTTCTAAGATGTCAACACATTATCAATTTAAGGGCCCAAAATGCGATAGCATTCAATGGTAATCGAAATGACAAAATTTAGGTTCGATCATTCGAACGAGATTGTTACTTCATTCATACGACACTTTCTATGAGAGGTTCTATAGAGATTTCAGTATGCACGAGGAATGGATCAAACTCAAGTCGTTAAAAGTCTTATTCGAACCTCGTTCGAATGAATTCTATTTTCTTTTAGATAAACTTTTAGCCATAAAATTACAATACAATTCCTTCGCGAATACTACATAATCAAATTTGAGTTATGATCCACCTCAACAAGCCAGAGTTCAACTGGTCATACCAAGCCACCAAATCATATAAGCATGATCAAAATCGTTGGGACAGGTGTTACATTTTTCCCTCATTAGAAAATTTCGTCCTCAAAATTATTGACCCATCAATACCTCAAATTATTGGTATTATCAATCCTTACTATAAGTCATGGGAATCTTTCAAGGATAATTCATCGAGTCCTCAATCACCAAAATTCATAATATGCCCTTTCACCAGGGGCTGTCACCAAAGAACTCAACATACAATATGTTTTAAGCCTTACCATCAGGCTAGCCATTAATATTACATAACAGTGCTCGATTCTCTGCGTACGCAGTGATGACACTCAATCAAGTCCAAAGGTTTCTTTTCTAATACATAAAGCTTATTAGTGCCTCTACTTGGGAAACACTCTTTAATGATCGACACTTACCTAGAGCAAATGACATATGGCTAACCACCCAATCCATCGTCCTAAATTGTTTCAATACCTAGGACCACATATCTTGAGGTCCCTCAAATCCCCGGGTCTCCTAACCATGAAAATTCACTTAATCTTGATACTGACCTCGCATCGCTAGTCTCTCACCTCGAGGGGTGATAAGCCAACTAAGATCCAAGCCATGAATCGAACTGACACCTTCCACGAGATCCTTCTATAAACCGCGGATCGTTTTACGAATATAACTATGGAAAACTCACCCGAGTATTACAGGAATCCACCCACTGTGGAAAATTAACAATGTGTGTTATGTTTCATCGAGTTATAATGTTATATGATGTCCTCAAATCATCACTTCGCTCTTTACAACCAAAACTGCCAATTGCCTTGCCATCTGATCCATAAGGTCATTAGCGTTAAGGAAAAGGGTACTATAAGTAGACCGTGTGGTAGAATACATAACCACATGACACAAAACTTGTGCAAATAAAGGAATATTTCAAATAAGAGTGTGCCCAGTTATAGAGTTGCAATAACCACATCTGTTCTATCTGCACTCATATTGATCCAAGTCGCGCTATGACCAAACCATCAATGTGGAACAATACAACACTATCAAATTTTAAAGGACACCATCCTCAACCATTGGAATTGAAGGAATACAATCCTCAACTATCGAAACTAATAATACAATGAATCGAAATGAATAAACAACCATTTCAAGAAAATCCCATTCGCATGTAATAAACTATGGTTTACGAAAGACCAACCTACGTCACACGCTTTAAAGTCTATGACTCCTCCCAGATGTTCTCACTGGGTACTAACCTAGCCACACACCCTGGATCGAGTCACCTACCGTGATTAATCAATCACGAACCATTCATCCTCACAAGATAAAAGTAACATGCAAACTTATTGTCCTTTGGGGAGTTAAACAGAGGGCTTCCCTCCTTAAGGATAAGGTTTCCTCTTTAAACTCTTGGCAGACGCGAACCACTCCGACTGGTGAATGCCTAATTTCTTTATCAATGCCAACCTTGTCCACATATTTAGTCAACGTGACGTCATGTCCAACCTAACACACCGTCATTGTTTACTTTGTCGTACGGTGGTCACATCCCAAACGTCTCCTCAGGTAGTGCCCAACTAAGTGAAACATAAACCTCATTATAACCTCTACTAACACAAGGTTGTCACCATGCCTTTCTCTAGATTCTATCTAATCCCAAATAACATTATGGCCACACCAGTCGTCATTAGCACTATAAGGGTAGAAATTACTTCATAGGTTTAAGCTTCCTAACCCATATATGTCAACAAAAACATGACAAAATATTTCCTTGCCCTTTTAGTTCTACTCTAACTCACATTGTCAACACATGTCGATATCCTAGTCATGCTTCGATACCTCTTCTGAAATGCTATTTTCAAGTCTCTAACATGGAATCATCAATGTAAGTCTTTAATGCATTTTCTGGTACACATGAAAGTCAAGTACAACACTTTCTACATGAGTTATCTTACAAAAAATGATTATCATGTCCACCATGACATCAATATCTAATTTCCATTAGAAGGTTACATCACCTATTTTTGCTAATTCGAACGACAGTACTAAGGATGTACATTATTCGACTCTCTAAAACTTGTCCAACAAATTAAATATCATCACATGACCCTCAATACAAACATCATTAAAATAGTTGCATCCCATAACACTGAACTAAACTGATTCCCTAAGGATACCAAGCATACCTCAACGTAATTATCATCGAAGACCTGACGAGATGTCATCACTTATGACCTTCTCATAGTAGGTACGCCATACTAATTTCCCAACATTAGTCTCAAATGACTATTATAAACTCAACCAAATACGAGCATATAGGCCACTAAACATGGCAAACTACAATTATTGAAAACTTCAAGACATCACATCAAATCGCCTCCCATTCCCAAGGATGCCACATGCAATATATCCCGAGGATAATCCAAGTACTCCTTTAAATCATAACCATATTAAAACCGCCTCCCATTATGTTATCACTTAGGCCACTAGGACATGTCATGACATTAAAAAAATATCTGAGTTCCCTTTTGATTGAAACTCTGGCATATGTCTAACCTACGGCTCTCTGCTCGAGTGATAATAAAGGTTCAAAAACCTTCTTCTAAATGGTTGATGCTATGAACTACATATCAAACCACTGACTGATACTACTAAGGATTTTGGCAAGATATAAGATGTCATATACAACCTATAAACCTCTAGGTCTATATCACTGACATCACTGGGGATCCTATTCCTCAAAGTTGCATCATATTCTCTAAAACCCTATCAGGAAAGACTATCTAGGGTTCACTCCTACATCACTTCAGCCATCATTGTTACATACCTAACATACTTTCTACCAGTGTTCAATAACTCTCATCGTAGCTTATGAAATACAACTTTCAATTGACAATTACCAAGGTACTTGCCTATAATGATAGTGTCCTATCAACTACGATCGAGTACACATCCTCAAGTGATGACCAACATGATTTTATATGCCTATCAAATTATTAATTACTTATAACATGACACTACCCCAAGTATTTAATTCACCTAATCACATCATCGGCATTAACTACTCGTAAGTACCTAATCAAGGAACCTAATACATTCTTATCACAATTAACACCGCTTAGTCGTGAAATTCTAGTCACCTAATCTCCATAGTGGATTTTACACGATTCATATCTCTAACTCACTGGATGTCATTTAGATTTATTCACATCTTAATACATGTCTCACATAATCTAGGTTTGACACATGAGATTCTCACACTAAAAAGTGCGATGTTTCCAATATGAGCTCACACAAACACTTACAAATTACTAACATCTCTAAATCAGAAGCGTGGAAGATATTACTGACATATAATTTGGCCACATGCCACTTGGTAATGAATTACTCTTTTTTCTAATCTCATTGACTCCACCGTCAAGAACACGAACTGAAACCTTCACCAATCTAGTGTGACTGTCCCAAATCAACACCGACATAAAAAAATCTACTACTGAGCTCAACACATTACAATCGAAAGAAACCTTAAATCTAGAGCTCTGATACCATTTGTAATGCACCAAGCTGGATTTATGGGTTACAAATGTTCAACCCGGTCTGGCCCGAGCGTTATGTATTAAGTGAAATGAAACAACCTACATATTGTTCCTAGTCTACTTTTATTTAACTAATGTTTCACTTATTTAGCATGCGATTTCCATTTAAATCAAACTACGTGAGGGATTCGTGTGAAGCGTCTAAGAATCCAAGCATACAAAGCTACTAATGTTAAACAAAAAGGATACTTACCTGTATAAAACTCAAAATACCAAACTACACCCAAACTTCCATAACAAAGATGAGGGAATGAGCTGAATGCCTAGTGGAAAAAACACAACAATGCAATATAGAATCGAACGGAAGAAAAGAGACTCTAGCACATTAGAAATATATATATATATATACACACATTAATGCATGAAACTGTTTTATTTATTCAAACAAACGTTATTAATTACGATTAATTCTCCTTATTCTTTAAAAGAACCCTATCTTACTTGACTTGAAATTTATTTCTTGATTTAACACATCCGGTTAAATACTTAAAACAGATACCCTTTGCTTAAGAAAAAATCATTTTTGTCATCGAAATTACCCCTCTGCTCATACGAAAAATTTTCCTTAGTATTTCATTGAAAATCACAATTCAACGCACGCAATCATCGAGTTAGAAAAAACTTATTTTTTTAAGCCTTTCATTAATACATTATTGTGTTAATTATGGGTTAAACAACTTTAGGTTTATTAATTACCCATTTAGTCACTTCAATTTACCATTCATTTTACTTCATTGACATTAATCAATTTTCTTGCATTACTTGTCCACATTATTCTTTATCGGAATATTTATTAATGTCATTCAAGTTAAGTTTTCTTCTATTATATTCACCACACAAACCATTTCTTGACATATTCCATATTTCATTATCTTTTTATTGGAATCTTCTAATATCAGCATACTTTAACGGGTTCCAGATCACTGACTATACTGCCATATGCTTTGGCTAGTGAGTTTTGATCTTCCATTCCAGGGCTTCGGGCCCTTCTTAATTAATTTTGGTGTCATCTAAGACCATAATAATGTGTTTAAAAAATTTCAAATATTTACATTATCGCGCTTACTTTTATTATCCGAGGTCAAAATTCGGAGTCTCACCCCAACTTATGTTACACTTTAAAGTCATCATTTTTTATCCTTTATACTCTTGCATTGATTTTATCCCAAAAATCACTTCAATGATGACAATTTTGTGTAAAACCTTTTTCTAACATTTTTATTTCAGAAAAATATTTGTCTTAACATAAAATTATTATTTTACCCACTTGTTTCCAAACTTGTCATTTTCTCTATTTTCATGAGTGTCATTTTCCAACAACATTGTAAAGCTACAAACACTAACTTCTTAAATATTTTTAACTCATTAATACTTATTTAACACTTTGGAGATACATACTTATCAAGTTTTAATTCTCTTTATTTCACTATTTTCTTTACCAAGAAAGCCCCCTTTTTCCCTTTGAAGACTACTTCACAAGAAAATACCATTTTCCCTCTATTTCCACATGTAGTCTTAAATGTACATTTATCACATTTTTCACACCTTTTAACACATCTTAAAGGCTGAAATTTTTATTTTCTTTCATTTCATGTTTTACCCACTAAAACCCTCATTAAAGTTCTTTATATGTTCCTCATAAAAATACAACATGTTTATGTACATGGGATGATAGATTTTAAGTCCCAAAATCCTATTAAATGGGTCTAACGTATGGCTAATTCTAGAAATTTATCAATATTGGCAAAAACATTCTTTTTAAGATAAAATACATTTTTATTTCTGCAAAACTTGAGTAAATGTCTATTTATACAAAAACCCCAATTTTCATAAGAAAACCTTAAGATATTTATTCATAAAATATTTTCAACAAGTGAAATATCATTTTAAACATTTTATTCTACAAAATGTTTAGATATCACTATTTCTGGAAACATATCATTTTTCTAAAAACTCTTGGGTTCTTCATAAATCATATTTTTCTTTTACATAACTATAAGAATAACCTTCTTAATCATATATGCATTCTACTCTAACAATCTCTAGCTACAGGATCAATAATATACAAAATAAAGTTCTTAATGTAAAAGTAGAGTTTCTCCACCTCAAAAGAAGCTCTAAAATGGTTGGATCAATACAAAAGAAGATGGAAATATACCACCTCTTGAGGTGGTCTTAAAGAAGTTGTCTAGCTCCACGAAGCTTGTCTCGTTGAATTCTCCAAGGAAAACCCCTTCAAACTCTATACTTTGTTCAACATTTCTCTTCAAAAATCCCCAACAATATCTCCAAAATTCATAGCTTTGCCCAAAAATTATGTAGATGGGTTTATATGTCTTAAATATGGTAAAAACGGGTTAGAATATAATAATTTAGGGTAGAGAGATGGTGGTGATAGGGTGGTGTATGGTGTTTGGTGTAGGGGAAGCTCTCAAAATTTACATAAATAGAGAAATGCTTAAACAATGGTGGAGAGGGAAAACACCCCTTCTCTCTCTTCTTATAACCCCAAAGAAATCCACAAATGAACAAAAAATTTATTCTCACACATGTTGTACACGTTTTAATTCATCATACAAATAAAAACAAAAGTTATTCTCCCACATGTTATACACATTTTAATTCATCAGATGCTCTAAGATGTTGACACATCATCAATCTAAGGGCTTAAAATGCGACAGCACACAAGGGTACTCAAAATGATCAAATTTAGGTCCGATCATTCGAACGACTTCCAAGTCTCGTTCGAACGAGATTGATCCTTCTTTCAATTGGCACTTCTAACGATAGGTTCTTATGAGATTCAAGTTCACACCGGGAATGGATCAAAATCAAGTCATCAGAGTCTCATCCGAACCTCGTTCAAATGAATTGTTCGAACGAGAATGACCCTTGTTTGAACAATTTCTATTTTCCTTGAAATATACTTTAGGACATAAAACTCCAATCCAATTGCATCGGGGCTACTACATTACCCAAATTTGACTTATGATCCACCTCAATAAGTCCAGTGCCCAACTGGTCATACCAAGTCAGTGATTCATATAAGTACGATCCAAGCTTAGTTAGGATTGATCTAGGTTGGTCAATCTATCCAAATTAGGTTTTATGGGGTTGGTTAGGCTTTTGGTTGGGATTTGTTTTAGGACTTTTTGGGAACACAGTTGGTTATTTTATGGACCAATATAGTGGTTGGTAATGGAAAGTTAGGGACATGTAAGGGTGGTTCGGTATGGTTAGGGAGGACCATTATAATATAGGTTACTCAGGATAGTTTTGTAAGATAAATTATCCACTAGAACTAAGGAGAATGGTGGGATAATATAGAAATTATTTAGGTGGTGGGATAGCTATTTAGGTCATATGTGACTACATGTATACTCTTATGCATGTGAACATACCATGGTTATATGTGTAAGATCTTTGTGAATCTACTAGTTGGGTTAGTTAAATGGATATTTAAGTGCCAGAGAAGATGACATCGATTGGATATAAGTTTATTATCCTGATTACACGTGTTAAGTCAACATTCCTTGTGAGGGACAATGAGGGGCTTAAAATTTCTATATAGATATTGACACGTGGTTACTCATTTGGTGTGATAAACTAGTGATTTCCCATTGGGACTTGACGAGTTGGAACGTTCTTAAGTCAATAATTTTTAATAGAGACATGAGTTATCCACATAGGTGTAAAGTATAACTTCATGAGATATTTTTCGTGGTAGTGACCATGTTTTTTTATAGACATTTGGTTATGTCTCTACTCTATCTTTTATGTACATCTATCGAGTGGACTCATGTTGTGGTTATGATAATAGTTAATATTTACTTGTGGGCCATATGGGTGCCAATCAGTTGTGGACATGAGTTAGGTGTACTCATGGTATTCACATGATATTAGTTGTATACTTCTAGTACAATCCATTGTGTTATGATATAATACTAGTGGCTAGTGATAGCCTTCCCTTAGACTGGGGGATATGTCAAGTAAAAAGTACTTATACTATAGTCATTTAGTAAATATAGGGATCGACTATCTAGGTATATATTTATTTTATTTGAGTAGCTTACATGATCGGGTGTAGATGGGATGTTCAGAATAGAGGCGAAGTATGGATGAACTATTATTCATTATGAATGGGGCGGTGTGAACACTCAACAAATATTGATGAGTTGTTATGATGGTCTGTTATGATGTCGGATGGGTAGAGTTTTGCCATAGTGCTTATTATTTATGTGTTTAATTCTGGTACTCCTGAATTGGATATCTAGGGAGTTAATGTATCAAATTGGGAATTGATAAACCCTAAAATGGGTTGATATTTGAAGTGTTTAGTAATCAAGGTCCGTAATAATTAGATCTCGATGACAAGTGAGTATAGAAGAAGTGTATTTAGAAGGGTTCATTATTTGGATTTTATATCTCGCATATGAAGTTTGGTACTGTTTATGACTTATGAGATGATGTGATGTTGTGACACTTAATCATATGACTAATATTGATATCATTTGGATCAAGAGAGTTTTTAAGATACGACTAGGTGTTTGATGATTAGTGTTCAAGTATTAAATAGATTGTGGTAATTCCGAATAACTCAATTACGAGAGTAAAATCCCTTTAATTGAGGTGTACCCACTTGTATGATTTAATACATGTTTAGGTCATATTTTCCTATTTTTATGATTTTATGTGCATGAACATATGACATTTGTGTGTGTAGGCTCGTGGATAATTTACTGGTTATAAAACATGATGGGACACATATTTTAGAATAAATTTTAATCCCTAGAATGATGATTATGATATGGTATATATCTATTTTCCCGATCATACATGATGATGGGAGTCACTGTCTCCAATGTTAAGATAATGGGTTTGGATCCTTCTACGTAGACAATGGTATGTAGGCACTCAATTGGTGTAGCATATTGATTTCCCTTTTAGGTGTATTTTGAGATGTTAGAAGTGATGACATCCTTTATTTATTTGGTACTAGTTAGGAACAAAGGACACTAGGATGTCTAGGGGTACACCTCCATGAGGCACTTTTTTGTAATATGTGGGAGTGACATAATATTTTTGGTCTTGGGTCAGGTGAAATCATGTTGTTGATGTTATTGGGACATGTATGTGCTCTAGATTTTGTTTCCAATAGAGTGAACTATTCTTTGGTTATGACAATAATTGATGTTTCTTATAGGTAATGTGGTTGCCAATCATTTGTTCCCACATGAGGGGTGTATTAATGTTGTTAATATGTTAATGTAAGGACATATTTTATAAGTCCGTTCTCAATTAATTATGTCATATGTCGTTACAGCCGTCGAAGAAGTTTAAGAAAAATCTACATCAAGACAGATCCAAATATATCAAGGTTCTTCATCAAAAAGACTCCGCAAAGTTTACTTTGGTAAGGTTATGTTTTAAATACCTTAACTTTGCACTTAGAGTCGTGGGATATTTTTTCAAAATTTTTTCTGTGTTGGAGCGGACGTTTTCATCAAAATTTAAGAATGATTATTTTTTTCTAAGTCCTGTAGTGTACCTCATTTTTTACGCCAGGTCGTTCAAGCGAGATGTCATCTCGTTTGAGCAACATGTAGATGTCGCGCGATGTCTTTCAAACGACACGTATATGTCGTTCGAGCGAGATCCCTATTTCGTTTGAGCGACTGAGGCGACGCGTTTTTCTATAAATACTCATTAAATGGTTTCATTTTCATGAAGAAGTCCCAGCATTTTGAAGCCAGAAAACTGCGAAACTGCAGAATCCTTTTGACTTCTTCTTTTAAGGTTTAATCCCCTTTTTATTTTTAATTCACAAAAATCCCATATGCCTTGGTGAATTGTTTTGGTGGTCAAGAATACACTTTACTTTTGATCATTCTTTGTGGGGAGAACTCTACAACCAGAGGGCTGCGTGCTATTGTGGAGGGAGTCATTGTGAAGACTTTAGACTGCGTGTCTGGATTGTGCGTCCTTCTAGTATAGCTGCTTGTGAACCACTGCTGATTTCTAGCCGTTACTTTGGAGGTTTGACAAATACACCGTGCATTACCCTTGTGGGCGAAAGCAAGATGGTATGTAAGTCAATGGTCTTGTAAACTTTTCAAAATTCTAGAAATAAAAGGTTTTCCCCTGCGGGGATTTTTCCTGTAAGTTGTGTCGCATGCTTTATCTATTTATGGGTTGGCACACGCACACACGTAGTTGCATGTTTAGGGGCTGAATTGATTTGGTTTAAAAATAGACTCTAATTAAATAAGTGTGCCAAAGTAGAAATTTGCGAATTTAATCAATTATCACACAGTCACATGTTTTACAAATTGGTATCAGAGCAAGTTGCACTACTTTATTGTGTATTTCTATTTTTCGCAAAATTTGTGTGAAATTGATTTTTTTTTAAATCAGTTTTGTGAAAAATCGCAATTTTTCGATGGAGCACTCATATAATATGATGCTTATTTTTTACAGGTCTAATTATGCCTATTGGAAAGCTCATATGAAATCACAATTAAAGGCTATTGATGAACATGTTTGGTTTTTGTGTGAAAGAGGGTGGACTCCTCCCACTGTCACCATTGAAAATATCACCTCTTTAAAACTCGTGTCAGCCTGGACTGAAGATGATTTTAAAATGTCTAATTTTAATTCACGTGGTTTGAGTGCTATTTCTGGGATCGTCACTCCCGACGAGTTCCGCCGAGTTATGATGTGTACCATGTCTAAAGAGGCATGGGATGTAATCCAATTGACACATGAGGGTACGAACGCGGTTAAAGAATCAAAATTGTAAAATCTTGCCACCCAATTTGAGACCGTTACTATGTTAGAGTCCGAAACTTTTGATGAATTTTATGCACGTTTGTCAGACATTGTCAACACTAGTTTTAATTTGGGTGAGGCGATTGATAACACGCGTGTCATTAAAAAGATTTTGGGATATCTCCCAAAACGCTTTATTCCTAAAGTCACTGTTTTGAACTCTTTGGGAAATTTGAAATCACTTAAGTTGGAAGAACTTGTAGGAGATCTTCAAACCTATGAGATTGACATGTTTCCCCAAAACATTAAGGCTAAGGATAAAGGTGTTGCTTTAAAGACTCATTTTAAGAAAAATAAAGAAAAAGTTTGTGAGTCCGATTCTGAGGAAGATTTTGATTTTAAAGATATGGCCTTATTTGCAAAAAAATTTAAAAAGTTTCTCAAAATTTCTAAAGAACATTCATCCACTAAAAAGAAATTTTTTGAGAAAAATAAAAAGAAAGGAAAGGCCAAAGAAAGCGGTGAGAGGGAAAAAGGGAATGACTCAGATGAGGAGTGTGAGGAGGATTTTGAGAACGTGTCTTATTTTGAATGTGGGGGTAAGGGGCATAAGTATTTTGAGTGTCCTACTTGGCTTAGAAAGAAAGGGAAGAAAGTAGCCATGCCCGCCACAGTTAGTGATAGTAGTGAAGGTGAGGGTGATGAGACTAGTGGTGAGAAGCTTGTTGCTTTTTTAGCAAGTTATGGTGATGATTTGAGCTCTTCAATTGAGGGAGAAAGCGACAGTGAAAGTGGAGATGAAAGTGAGCTCCAAAAATCATTTAGAGATTTGTACACCGAGACCTTAAAAACAGAGAAGTATAATAGGGATTTATGTCATCGAGTGTTAGATTTGGAGAGAGAGAAGGAGTTTTTAAGAAAAGAAAAATGTGATTTGACCGACACGGTGTCTAGTCTGACAACACGTGTATCCCAACTCGAGAGTGATCTCGAATGTGCCAGGGAAGTTAAAGTCAATTTTGATAACGCACCTAAGAAGGTTGAAAAGGTGGTTTTTAATTCCGATAAGGGTAGATTTGACAAGCTAGGAAAAGGTCATGACGGTGCTTCCACTTTTTTTGTCACACCCAAGCCAATTCCCACTTTAGTGACAGATTCACTTGGCCCAAAAATTAACCCACCTAGGCGTCCCATTCCTATTAGGAGAGTGTGTCCTAGAGTTTTTGAGAGAGGTGTTTCTAGGCCTATTTATGTTTGTTCACGTTGCAAGAGGGGAAGACACCTTAGGGAATTTCGTTTTAAGTTGGGTTATATGTCACGTTTTTCTTCTACACGTGTTTTTGTTACACATGTACCCACGCATGATACTTTACATGCTCCTGGAGACTACATGAGAGAGTATGCACATTTAGGTGAGCAAGTTAAGTTTTTGGTCAAAACTTCACAAAATGTGATGGAGGTTTTTCGTAAGTTAGCACCACCTTTGGAAAACCCCTCTGCACCTAACGATTGAGGTTTCACTTGTTTACTAGCATAGGATGTTTTCCATGATGACATTATTTGCCTATTTCTAGTATGTATAATTTTTGTATGTTTTCCATTTTTTTGAAAAAAAATTGAAAAATACAAAAAAGATTTTATTTTGATAAAATTTTTGAAAAATCCAAAAAGAGTTTTGTATTTCGTTTACACCGTTTATGGATAGACACTTAAGATGATCAAGTCACAGCATCATTCCATTCTTTATGTGACTATTTGATAGTGTTTTGAGATAATAGGTCAATTCATCCATGTGCTTTATAATGTTTGGAGTCATTGAGATGTAATTAAGTGTTACTTCCTACATGTTTGACTCATGATTTCCTTTATTTCACACATGCACGGATTTGTTTGATTATTTTGCTTGTCTTATCACATGTTGTTTGGGTGTTTTCACTTCAATCATGTCCTTAAAATGAACCAAGCGCGATAAAACCTGATAAGAAAGTTGTGTATGTAAGAGCCGTTTGTGAGTTTGTGTGCTTTATTTAAAAATGGGAAAGGGCTGCGAAAGGTTCATTTGGCATTTGCGAGTACTAAGACACCGTTATATCGGACCTAAAAAATTGAGGAATTTTATTATTCGGGGTCCAAATAGGTTTAAAAGAGCCCAAAAAAATTTAAAGGCAATAAAAAGAAATTCATGCCAATTAGGTTTTTGCACCAATTCTCTAATGTTTGAAAATTTAGATTACCTCAAAAAGAAAATATATATGAGGGAGTTTGGATGGAGAATTAAAACGGGTTTGCACATCCTTGAAAGTCTTGAAAAAGCGCTACATAGTTTTGGACGTTATTGGTGTGGAAATCACTTGGACTTTGGTTTGTTGATTTGCATAAGACGATGTCATCTAAATTCAACAATTTTTACACCTAAGGATATTTTTTATGTTCATTCGTTAGGGGTACACATATTAATCGTGCACATATGATTGATTGAGTTGATTTACCTATCGAATGTGTTCACACCCGTTCATTCCATTTCCATGACTTGGTTCTTTTAGTATAAATCCATGGTGTGATTTTTGGTATCTTTTTTTTTGTACGAAAAATTGAAAAATCAAAAATAGTTTTTGGAAGTTTTTCAGATACTTCTTTGCATGCGTGTAGTTTGATTCATATTTGTTATGCATTTTTATCGTGACACTCCCTGTTTTGATTATTTTTTCTTATATGTCTATTTGGGGACATCATAAAAAGGGGGAGAAAGAATTATCATGTTATGGGGGAGTTTTTGCATTATGGGGGAGATGTGATTTATTAATGAATTATTCTTATATCATTTCAAACTCGATGCGTCACGAAGGTTTTTGCTTTATCTCATGTGTGTAGGTACAAATAATGAAGATCATTATGTTGCACACCCTGATGAGAAAAGCTTTGAGATTTGATGAAGATTTTTGAAGAATAGTTTTAGATCTTGCAAATTTATTCATGGGAGGGTAAATTTGTATAGGCATTTTGGTATTTGATAATTTGGATTTTTATGTATGTTTCGGCATAGACATAAGGGGAGATTTGTAAGGACATATTTTATAAGTCCATTATCAATTAGTTATGTCATATACCGTTACAACCGTTGAAGAAGTTCAAGAACAATCTACATCAAGACAGATCCGAATATATCAAGGTACTTCATCAAAAAGACTCCGCAAAGTTTACTTTGATAAGGTTATATTTTAAATACCTTAACTTTGCACCTAGAGCTTTAGGATATTTTTTCAAAATATTTTCTAAGTATTGGAGCGGACTTTTTCGTCAAACTTTAAGAATGAGTATTTTTTTCTAAGTGCTATAGCGTACCTCATTTTTTACGCCATATCGTTCAAGCGAGATGTCATCTCGTTTCTAGCGATATGTTGATGTCGCACGATGTCGTTCAAACGACACGTGTATGTCGTTCAAGCAAGATCCCTATTTCGTTCGAGCGATTTAGGCGACATGTTTTTCTATAAATACTCATTAAATGGTTTCATTTTCATGAAGAAGTCCCAACGTTTTGAAAGATAGAAAACTGCGAAACTACATAATCCTTTTGACTTCTTCTTTTAGGGTTTAATCCCTTTTTGTTTTCAATTCACAAAAATCCCATATGATTTGGTGAATTGTTTTGGTGTTCAAGAACACACTCTACTTTTGATCATTCTTTGTGGGGAGAACTCTACAATCGAAGAGCTGCGTGCTATTATGGAGGCAGTCCTTGTGAAGACTTTAGACTGCATGTTTGGACTGCGTGTCTGGACTGCGCGTCCTTGTGGTATAGCTGCGTGCGAACCACTGCTAATTTCTAGCCTTTTTTTTAGGTTTGACGAAGACATCGTGCATTACTCTTGTGGGCGAAAGCAAGATGGTATGTAAGTCAATGGTCTTGTAAACTTTTTAAAGTTCTAGAAATAAAAGGTTTTACCCTGCGGGGATTTTTCTTGTAAGTTGTGTCGGATGATTTATCTATTTATGGGTTGGCACACACACACGTAGTTGCATGTTTAGGGGCTGAATTGATTTGGTTTAAAAATAGACTCTAATTAAATAAGTGTGCCAAAGTAGAAATTTACGAATTTAATCAATTATCACACAGTCACACGTTTTACTGTTAATATTTCCATACTCATAGTATAATCAACTATGTTGTAATATAATGTGGTTAGTTGGTTGTAGCTTTCCCGTAGAGTATGGTCTATGTGTAGCAAGGAGTATTTTTAGAATAATAAAACGTGTAGTTAGGTGTTTGGTATCTAGCAATAGACTATCCCTTAGTTTATGAGATTATATTAATTAGAGAGTACTTATAGTATGGTTTATTAGTAGACTTAGATAGATATTTTATTATTTTTAGTAGATTATGTTATCGATGTCAATGGGATGTTCGAAACTAAGTGTATGTATGGATGCCACAGTCAAACAGTTAAGGGGCGGTTAAACATTCTACGATTATTAATGAGCTTTAAAGATGCTATGTTGGGATTTCGAACGGGTGGAATTATACCGTTAGTGGTTAGTATTTATGCATTCTTTTTGGGTGAGTATGTCTAGATTGGATGTCTCTTGAGGTTTCACATTGGGAATGGGTGAACCCAACAGTGGGGTGGTGATATATGGAATATTTAGTTAGCAGGTGCTCTCATTAGTGGAGAATGTTGGACAATTATTTATTACCATGATAGGAAGTTAATATTAGACTTTTTAGGATGCAGAGGGTAATATTAGTTATAGTGTTTCTTGAGATAGGTAGATGTGGTTAGGGAAGTATCTTGGGTGAAATGATTATAGGTTGGTAATCGAGGTCTATTAACAGTTATATCTCGATGACAAATTGATCTCAACATAAGTGTATCAGGGTGTCCTTGTTTGAATTTAATGTCCCACGCGCGGAGTCTGGTGTTGGGATATGATGTGATGCAACGGAGTTTAGTTATAAGATGTATCTTAATATCATTTGGATTGAGATAGTTGTTTCTGGATGAGCAAAGATGATTAAGGTTCAAGTATGAGATGTATTGTGGCATTTCTGGTAGTTTTTTCATGAGAAGAGAATTCCTTATGATGAAGGGGACTAGGTATTTAGTGATCATTAAAGATGTATGTTACCATTTGATCAAGACTCAATATACTAGAAATGTGTTACGTTCTACATAATAAATTATAAGATATTATATGCAAGTCATTACCTATATAATTGGAGACTCATATTGTATGCATCTCAAGGATCCCGTGGTTTTATTATATAATATCCTTATCTCTATTTGAGTTGTGTTGAATATTTATTGTAGTGAGGTTTAACCTGCATTCATTTACTAATATTTTCAAGTTCCATTTTGGGGATTAGATGTTATGCTTAGAAGTGTGATTCTTTAGCATGGCTAGAAACAATGGATATGTATAATGTTTAGATATTTCTATTTTGGTTTTATAGTGTTAGAGTATGTCGTATATATGGTTCTATGATTTCTGTTCTTTACCTTTATTATTCACACGATCCGTTTATATTCATAGGAGTTGTACTTTTTATTCATATTCATTTTCATATTTTACACGTGTGTATATTCAAAGGATTGTATTTATTATCCATTCGATCATTTTGTATTCATAGTAGTTGTAATGACATTAGGGTTGCATTGGTTTATTCATATTCAGTTTTATAATGTACATATGTGAAGATTCAAGTTTTTATTTATTGACGAATTCTTATTATTTAAATTTGTTTGCACCCTTATGTTATTCCACATGCTTAGAATGTTATTAATTTTTTACTCTTGTAAAGTAACTTTTTAGTACTGATCACCATAACTATTGAATTTATGGAGTGTCACACATTGTCTCAGATTAATGTCCTAGTGTAGAAGTATTTGAGAATGTTTTATCAAGTTCTTGATTTGATCATTCTTTGTGATATTGATTCCTTTATCGAAATTGTAACCCCGTCTAACATTGTTAATTACTCTTCTTTAGAAAAATATAATAACATGTGGGGGAAGTAGTTAAAATGAAAAATATGATGTCCAAACTTCACACGACGAACTTTTTTAAGAATCCAAAATGTTTTTAAAATCCAATGTGATATTATCTTATCAATTAAAATAATATAGATAAAAAAGTTATACCAAGAACTGTGAAGATAACACATCTTCTCAATTATACATTGAAAGGGATTCTGTACTTGAAAATAACAAAACCATTGAAAATGAGAAAACAAAATTTTCAAATGAGATTATTTTTATAAAATTGAAAAACATTTTTTCCAAGCCTTAGAATCTCATCGAAATTCCTTCTCTCTAAGGATTAAAGCCATTAATTTTTATTTTTGATTCATTTCTTGATTATCTTAATGATTTGATAGATGATTTGAAAATCACTAAAATAGAGGATGAACGTAGGGCCACTATTAAAAAGGAAATATACAATTTTTCCACATCTTTGGACCATTTGAAAATGGAACTTCAAAGTTGCGAAGAAACGAGTGTCAAGATTTTATTGAAATTTTTTGAAAAATCTTTGAATTATAAAAAATAAAAAATTCCTAAAGGAGAAACAGTTTATGTTAAACCTTCATCATCGTATAAAACAACGCCTTTTGAAAAGATTCCCAAAATATTTCAAAATAAGGAAATTTTTTATTGATTATTTAAAGAATAAGGAATTTGTGGATCCCAAATTCGTGAAAAAAATTAGAATACCTAAAAAAGATTATGTTTGTTATTATATTCATAAGAAAGGCCATCTTAAATACTTTTGTTTCAAGTTGAAAAGATTTCATCATATTTATAAACTTTTTATTATAGTTAAACCTCACATGATTAGACCTAAAAAGTTTAAATGTGGTTAATTCTAGAGTTCCAGTAATTTGTTGGAATTTTTATTTTTACAAAATCCTACCAGCCCTTACAAAATGATATGAAGCATAGGGTTTTTATGGGAAACAAATCACAGAAGAATTCATATGCGGATTAGGAAGCGTATCTTTGATATAATAGGAAAAAAACCATGCAGGATGCAGTGTTTCCTCCCTCAGTGTCTAGTAGATAGATCAATATCTCGATATGCCAATAACTCTTAGAATGCGTATCTCGTTCCTGGTCTTATTATATACTATATGACTTTGATTTTCATAATCCTTATCCATTTCTATAATGTGTGATGCTACCATTTATCTAAAATAATATCACGTAAATTTAAAGAATAAAATCCACCACTTGAAAAATAATTTTGAACAAGCGATGTCTCAAATGTATTAATTTATCCAAAATTAACTAACACCAATGATATAAGACCAAAAGATTTGAATCATCAATTGATTATTAAGGTGAAAAATTTTACTTAAAAATTTTATATTTGAAGAAAAATACGAGTTTTTCATGATCAACGTTAACCTAGATTTTCCAAAACAGTGTTTTAATTAAACCAAAATATTAATCTCATGTTTTAAGGCTAAAAAAGTGTTTACTTTTTTTCTATGACATGCATTATATCTTGACTACCATATATTACTGGTCTTAAAATGAACATTTATTATTTTGAGTATTCTTTATAGCCATAAACCTTGTTTAAGATGTTAAAACACGTATGTTCAAAATATCACTTAAAGTATTTCTTTTAACCTTGAACCTTATTATGCATAAATACATTGTGTACACCACAAGTTTGATTTTATTTGAGAAAGTGGGATGTTCTAACATGGATATCTTCCAATGAATGTTTGACCTTCACTACATGGAACGGTTCGCGACCAACAAAGGAATTTTCTCTCTCGATGTCTTGTGTGTTTAAGATGTAGGGTGATTTTTTTCAACTACTTAAGATTCTTTATCTCTCTACAGGTGAGACTTTGTCTTATATTCTATTGGAGACCATTTTGGAAATTTTATACTCGAATTCTTGCATCGATCCTCTTCATCTAGAACTTTCAGGTAATCATCTAGATATCTTTTTACTAGATTTGATTATGGTTTGTATGTTTTTTTTTAGTTTCCAAATCATTTAGTTAATATGGATTTAATTTATGAAGTATTAAGTTATCCCTTCCTCTTTAGGTTTAGTATTATATTTAGGATAGTTGTAATGCCTTCAATGATATTTGTTATTAATATACCCATTTAAATATGAGTTATTCGATTTTAAAGTGAGTTTTGTTGAGTTAAGGATGAAATTTATGTTCTGCTACTTATGTTGAGACTCTATACTCACATTTTGGGTAAGGTTCTCTCCATAGTTGGGTTTAACATGGTTTAAACGTAACTAGGACATCCTTTTGCATTTTTTGTCCTTTTCAGCTACAAATGGATACTCCACCAACCAAGAAACTCTTTATCAGTTAGGAACCACGTTCTTAGAAAGGTTTTACCTCGTAAGTTTAGAACACGATATGTGTAGGTTTAAATTAATCCTAATAATCTATATAAAGGAGGGGGTTAAAAGGGTTTAATTGAATGAAAGTGAAACCATTCCCAAATTTTTCCCAAAAGAGACATTAATTATATTTTAGATATAAAACATGTTTTAACCGTGTAGATTTATTGTTAATTGAATCATTATGTTGATATTTTGACAAGAATTACTGAACATTAAATTTAGGATTTTATATGAAGGTTTTCTTAATTTTATGGTAAATTGGTTAGAGATTCATAAAATTTAGGTTTTAAATGTTAATTTGATAAGGAATTTGACCATAAAAATTAATAAATCATAGATATGTGATTAGGATGAATAAGAAAAAGATTGGGTAATTTTAGAGGGGTCAAAGGTTGAATTGGGAGGTCCCAAGGTCAAATGCATCAGGGTTAGTTAGAGTTCCCATGTTGATTTTTGTTGGTTTTTATGAATAGGGGTAGGTGGATCGATGGTTAGTATCATTTAGGGAGATGGTTGATTATTCTTTGGGACATGTAAGAGTAGTTTAATATGGTTAATGAAAACCATTATATGTTAGAGTTCTTAGGATATTTTTGGAGTTAAATTACCGTCTACGAAATAATTCACAATAGTTCGATTAGGAAACCGAACTTACGATCATGTTTAATTATGGTTTGGACCAGTAAAAGGGTTTTAGGAAGGGAGGATTGTACTTTATATCTTGAGGTTAATTTGATATACTTATAGAGATTTAACTATGAGGCAATATATCACTTTAGATAATAATGTAAAAAACTTTAGGTGAGGTGAAGCTACTTGTATGTTTTAATACTTGTTTAGGTTATATGTGGATACTTATATAATTTCATATACGTGAACATACCAGGATTATGTGTAGGTCGAGATTCAATTCGTCAGGGATTCGATGGTACATGTGCATTCGATTGTGATTTACGCCCCATTTAGATAACGTCAGTAAGGTTTATGACTATTATCCCGATCCTACTTGATAATGTAAGTTAATATCTACCATGTTAGGGGGACAATGGGATCAGATCCCTCCTGTAAACATTGGTACGTAGTTACCCGGGTTGTGTGATGGCATAGTTATATCTCCTTGAGGTGTATCTTTGGACCTTGGGAACTGGGATATCCTTTAGTTAGGACTAATAGAGGTATGAGTGCTTCCTAGAGGTGTATGGGTAGATAATTATCAGACCTCAAAGTCAAAAGTATCAAATCTTTATTATTAAAACTTAGAAAATCAAAAGTATTAACTTTTGACTAAGTGCCTTTAAAATTTTAGTTATATAATCACAGAGGTGTCAAGATTTTTTTTTTACAATACCATTAATCACAACCCGAACAACATTGCCTGAACCAATGCAATTGCCAAACATATCATAATTTTCACCCACTCGTTAATCCCTTCGATTTAGAGGGTCCGGTTTCGAAATAGGTCGACGTTGCTGATTGGTCCGTCCTTAGAGAACCCGTGGAACTCGATACATTCGAATGGATTCTTAGTATGTATATGGATATTTGTATTGGGATATTCATGATCGATAGTAAAGATGAGTTGAGGCTCATCGGAGGGGTTAAAGAGAGAGAGTTGTGAGATTGTGGTTGGACAATGTTGGGGTGATTAAGGTAATGTAAATCTAGAGAGACTGAGTAGTAGGTAATTGGGGGAATAAATGAGAAAGAGAAATTGAAGGGGAGATGGATTTTGGGAAGGTTAGTATGTTCATGGGATGTTGATCTACCCTTTAACTATTATCACCTTTTTGGCAGGGATGGTATAATTTTAAACCAACAAATAAATTATAATTTTTTGTTTTAAAAAAGGCACTTAAAATCTTGACCCATGATGTTAAAAAAATTACCCAATCCCTCAACATACCGAGACTTATGGTTAAGTATACCAGAAGAGTTTCCACCATTGTTAATATTATATTTCTCCCCCCCCCCCCCCCCCCTTCTTATTAGGCCAAAACCCGTGTTGATTAAATTTGAGAAGCTACTTGAATTTCTTGTTACAACTTTTTTAAGTTAAAAAACACTTAGTGGATTGTTATAATTTCTTTACTAAAATTTAGAAATTCATGTGATCCCTAGAAAAATAATTAAAATATAGTCACTTATTATTATTTGTTACCCTTTACATAAATGTAAGAAAAAAATTCCAATCTAGTCAATCTGTATTAATTGGCTTAATTTCGTTTGATATGTTTAAGGTATAAGTTATGATTTGAGTTGTTTATCCTTCAAGCCTATAATGTGTGATTGAAGACCACGGTGTCCAAGTTAAAGCGACATCGAGTTTTGTCTTCAACATTCAAGGAATCTCAATGAGGTATAAATGCATATTTATGTTTGATCTATGATACATTTGGGTGTTAATTTTATAAAATGTTTTAAGAAATATTTTGTAAAATGGATTTTAAATAATTTTTTTTATTTATGCCTTTCGAATGAGTTATACGTAGTCGTTCAAACGAGGTTCTAAATTTTGTTCGAATGAGTGTTCAAGTGAGTGATCTCATTCAAATGAGTTTCAACAGACTTAAAACGAATTTTTTTTCTTGACATAACAATCTCATTCAAAACTCATCCGATCTCCATTCAAACGAGAATAGCTATATCGGTCAAACGGACTTTTTTGGTTCGAATGACATTTATATATTCGTTCAAACAAACTTATGTTTTGCGTTCGAACAATCTTCCTTGAAAAACACGTCGTATTAAAATTCATGTTTTCATAAATAGGAGTGTTATAAAGGTTTTATGTGAGGAATTTTTGTGAAAATGAATTTTAGAGTCAAATTTAAAGCCTCCTACACCCATGTTTACACCAAAGTTTGAGATCCATGAATCTTACATACATATGTTTGTTTGAGATCTCATTCACATACCATAGCTGTTTGCTCTACCTATTGAAAATGTTTCAAGTGGTAGAGACCGTGTTTGTGTTGTGTGGCAGCTAGAGTTATCACGAGACACATAAGATCGATAGGATGTGGAGATTTGGGAAAGAACTTGCTTTGTATGGTTATTAAAAAGCGTCCAACATTGGCTGCGAAGAAGGTTACAAGGAACAAGGATTCGCGTAAAGGATTGAAGGCATAAAGTATGTGAATAAGTAAGTTGTTCTTGTAAAAGTACCTATATCATAGTGGACTTGTGTGGTTAGGTTGTCCAAGATTTTTCTCGTTGTGGGTTTTCTTCGTACATTGTTATATTGAAATTTGTCTTTATTTTATCCTTGCTATATTCACCTAGATACATGCTTAGGTCAAGATAAAATTGGTAAAAAAATTTACAGAACACTTTGGTTTAATTGGTGAAAAGATAAAAATCAAAAAATTACAACTTAATGTGTTTTATTAATCAGTATAACCCTAGGGCACTAGTTCATTTTCAGTAAACAAGTCTTAAAAAGCAGTTAGAAATACAAGTGCCTTATAACAAAGAAATTCAAGTCAGTATTGCTAAAACTTATAAAGTCTTTCTAAGTGCCTTAAAAAGACTAAAAGGCATATATTATTATTTGTTACCCTGCTTAATATTATTTGTTACCCTTTTTTCGACTTAGAAAGTCTTAAAATGCATTTTTATATGGCTGAGTGCCTTTTAACAATGAAATACAAGGCAATATTATAAAGTTTTAATAGATTTGATATATTTATAATTTCTTTTTAATGAATTCCACTAAATTAAAGATATTTATGAAGGTCCTTTATCTAATTATATATATGACATGTCGATTCATTTGTTGATTATCTTAAGAGTACTTATACATTGACCCACAAATACGATAAATTTAGTGCGACACACTAATGTGTCACACCGGTATTGACTCTTGTCTGCATCTAAAAGTAGTGTAGCCCAGACACAGGTCAATGCAGGTATGATACGTGAGTGTGTCGCACCAATATGTTTCGTATTTCTGAGTCAACTAGATTATTGTTATCTTATACATCAAATATTATTATTCGACTATTAATCATACTAACTATATGTTTAAATATATAATATGTCCTTATGACACTTGTCATAATTTATTGGGATATAATTGTTGGATCTTACAATTTATCAAGATATATATATATACACAGAAGCTTGACTTTTAGGAATGGGGAAATATTAAGTTTTTTTATGGTTTGGTAGGAGTAAAAAAAATTCACCTAGGTAGAGAGCAATAGTTCTAGGTTGTCTCATAAATGCAAGACATAATGGTGCGACATACTGACGTGTCACACATGTATTGGCGTGTACCTGAGTTCCACTACTATTGAACCTGTAAGTACAAAATTTCCAATTGAGTCCATTGTGTAGTTTTTACTTATTCCCGGAACAAAACACGTTTGAGTCACAGGTCAGCTTTTTATTGTCACGATCACACACGGACTATGACGTGTTTGAAGTTTAATTGAAGACGTTGCGAAAAAGCTTAAAGGAATTAATTATGCCGAAGTTTAATCGGTGCAAGTTTATTTATCTTCTGTCCGAGATCACTTAGGTATGAATGAGTAATATTTAATGGGACTCGACATTTAATTTTATATGGATAAGGATGCTATTTTATTATATAAATGTTTTAAAATGTCTTATAAGTGTTTGAAAAGGTTTACACTTCGTTTTAATCTAATGAGGACGGATTAGAATTGAATTTAAGTGGAACTCTTTCTTAAGAGTTGGCTTAAAGTCATATTTTAATTAGTTGGTCGCTCAAGCGAGATGCTCTGTCATTCGCGCGACAGTGCTATCTCGTTCAAGTGATAGGTCAATGTCGCTTGAACGATGCGACGACTCAAGGATTTTATTTAAGGCATGTTTTCCATCAGATTTCGTAAGTGTGCTTATGCAAAAATTAGTATTCATCCAGAACGTTTCTACACATAAGTTTTCTAAGGTTTTCCAAAGTTAATGCATCTTTAGAGTTTCAAAGATACGAGTATTCATGAATAGAGTCTATAGTGATCTTTGTGGCACCAAGAAGAGTTATTCTACACTTGAACATTGTTGATTTTGCGATGAAGATTCGGTGGAGTTGGGTTTCAACATCGGAGACTTGACAAGCCATATTGGTGGATACCGAGACACACGTGGACGCATGCATTATGGGCAGGCATCGTGGAAGAAGGTTACTTTCTACATGGGCACTGTGAGAGAAGTGGTTGAAGATCAGAGGAACGTCAAGTCTCGTGGGTGGATCGAGTCGTTGAGTAAGACTAACGTTTGTACCTTTGTAAGACCATATTCATAGTGATTGTCTGCCTTGGACCGTCTGAGGTTTTTCCCGTTTTGGTTTTCCTCGTACATCCGGTGTTGTGAGTATTCTTTACTTTATATTACTTGATTTAATCGCTAGATGGATGTTTAGGATTAATCAAGATAAAATTTGGTTAAGTTAGAATTTGTTCATAACTTGGTGCGAATTAAAAAATGAAATTTCATAAAAATAGAAATTGTTTTGTCATACTTAAAACACTTTACGCATAAGAAATTAAAAGGGACCATCAAATTGGTATCAGATCTAGAAATATATTTTTATTGTGTTTGATCCCTTGTGTTATTTTAGATGAATTTTAGAGGTTTTGAAAGTTTTCGTGCTCCTATTTATGATGGCACAAATTATGCTTATTGGAAAATGCGAATGAGAAGTACTTTAAAATCTATTGACGAGCGTGTGTGTTTAGCAGTTGAAGAGGGTTGGAGACCACCAGTCACACAAGAGGGTGAGGTCACTAGTTTGAAACTCATTGAGTTATGGACTGATGCTGAATATAGGCTTGCATTGTACAACTCTAAAGGTCTGCATGTAAATTGCTCACATGTCACACCTGAAGAGTATAATAGAATCATGACTTGTGAAACTTCAAAAAAGTCTTGGGATACACTTTCACTTACTCACGAGGGCACTAGCACAATCAGGGTATCTAAGTTACAAAACCTCACTACACAGTTTGAGAAGATTAAAATGTTGAATAGTGAGTAGTTTGATGAGTTTTGCGCTAGGTTGTCTAATATTTTTAACTAGTCGTTTTACTTAGGAGAGAGGATTCCCGATAACCGTGTCATAAGGAAAATTTTGAAATCTTTGACAAGTAGGTTTGATACAAAAGTGACCATTTTAATCTCCTTAGGAATGCTTGATTCGACGAAACTTGAAGAGATTGTAGGTGACTTACAAACCTATGAACTCAATATGTTTACCTCCAAGCAAGTGCCAAAGAAAGAAAAAGGCATTGCTTTGAATTCCCGAAAGTAGAAAACTAAAGTTTCGAAATTCGATTCCAATTCCGATTTTGAGGATGTCGCCTTGTTGGCTAAAAATATCAAAAAATTTCTTAAGTTTAAAAAACAATTGAAAGATGCCAAAAATTTTGAGAAATTCCAACACAATAAGGTTGAGTCCACCCCTAAAGATAAAAGTGAGAAACTTAATAGGGTTGAGTCGAATAGGTGTTTTGGGTGTGAGGGGTATGGTCACAAAGTTATCGAGTGTCCCACTAGACTTAAGAAATAGGGAAAGAAACCGATAGATTATAATGCAACCTTAAGTGATAGTGATATGGAAGAGGGAGAGAGTTCCCCCAATGAGAGAAAGTTTATTTCTTTATTAGCATTTCATGTGAGCGATGAAGATAAATCTTCCCCCGAAGATTCTCATGTGCATAACACTTCCGAGGCCGTTGAATCCCAAGTGAGTGAGGGAGAAGTTAGTAAGGACGAGGAGGTTGATGTGAAAGAGTTGCAAGTTGCATTTAATGAGTTGTATACCGAAGCGGTGAAAGTGAAAAAGGCTAACTCTAAATTGCAAGCTAAGTTTAATGAGCATTCCACAAAAAATAATGATGCTTTGATTGAGGATCTTAGGCACGGGAGAATAAGATTAGGGAGAAGATAGAGTATGTTAAGAAAGAGAGAGATAGTCTTCGTGGTTTGATGGAGACTATAAAAGGAGTTACTTGAGTTTGATGAGTCTACGCGTGTGCTTGAGTCTAGGATTTGTGAGTTAGAAGAGAGATTGAGAGACTCAAGTAAGGTTAAGTTTGACTTGGAATTTATCTAGGTCGAAAAAGTTGGATAGTTTGTTAGACAGCGTCCAAGTCAAAAGTGATAAGTGTGGTATAGGCTATGATGATAAAGTTGTTCCCATTCCCAAAGTCATTACCAACCGTGTGAGAGATCCCACCAGGAACGTGAGGAGAGGTTGAAAATTTGGTTATTATTCCCGCCATCTTTACACTTGCACATATTGCGATAGGAAAGGCCACCTTAGACGTTTTTTCTATGACTGTAGGAATGCTCCTAGGAAGTTTAGGAATAAATTGTGTCAGTTCCCAAAACCCCACTCGTCATGTTACACCTACTTGGGTTAGGAAATCGGACTTAGTGGCTTTAGGACTAAAACTTCATGGTTCTCATTTGATTGTACTAGATTCTCCCCACGCTAAATCTAAAGGATGATTGTGTTACCATGTTTGTCATAAGCTAGTCTTTGCTTCATGATTTATATCTTGCTATTGTTATTAAATGTGTATCATTTTGTATTATTTTTTCATTTATTGAGTCTTATTTGAAAAATACAAAAAGATTTTTATTTTATTATATCTTTGAGAAAATTCAAAAAAAAATTTGCTTTTGTTTGAGTAAAAATATATTGAAAAACCAAAAATATTTTCAGGTTGTTTTTTTTTTGAGTTTATATGTTTGATGTGGCATATTGGTGTGCTTGGACCCATTTCCTTTCATTATCCATGTGGCTAGGACATTTTGTCATAATTATTGATACTTACAATGATCTTAACCATTGCACTATGGGGTTGATTCGAAGTTGATATGCATTTTGGTTCGACTTTGTATATATGCCATCTTTGCACACATGCACGAGTTTATCTGGATGTTTGACATCTCTTGCATATTTGAGTCTGGAGAGACATTCTTATCTCAATTTTTTCATCTATGCGTAAGTAGACATAAGGAGGAGGTGTCCATGTAAGAAACGTTTACCATGAGGATTTTAATTACAAAATTGATGAGTGATCACGGTAGAGGGCTGCGAGAGTGTAAAATTGACTAGTTATGAAAGACACTATTTAAAAGAGCCTGAAAAAATTAAAGGCAATAAAAAGAATCATATGCCAATATGGGCCAATTAGTTTATGTTCATTCAAAAGAAAATATGTTTTATATTTGAGGGGGTTTAGATGGATAAATTAAACGGGTTTTCACTACGAATCCTAATGTTGAAAAATCGTAACATGACGTTATTGTTTGTAGAATCATAAAAAAATCCTGATTTTGTGCATTTTTTATTGTTTAGTTCATTAAGCTCAACTTTATTTGTCATAGATCGCTAAAATAAATATTGATAATTTATCTCTATCAATTAGATCTTCTTGATCGTTTCGATGTGTTGGAATTATGATTCATTTGTTGTAGTTCATGCCCGTACATTCCATGTTCATGTTTGATCACATCGATTCTATGTTAGCAAGTAACTCACTTTTGGTTATTTTTTAGTTTTCTTAGTTTAGTTACTATTTTGGTACTGTTTTGTAGTTTTGAGCCCCTTCCAGTTAGATTTTTTACCAAATTTTTTCACTGGGCAACACTTTTAACCTTCTGGTCTGGAACAAGGATTTGAGTTTTCTCGTTCGAGTGAGATGTTCGTGTCGCGCGAAGTTGTCATTCAAACGACAACGTTTTATCGTTCGAGCGACTTATCATCCCGATTCGACCGACCTATCTCGGTTTTCTGATTTATACTGTTTCAGTACGCTGCTGCATTTGTTCATATTTTTTGTATTGCTGGTTGCTACTGGGATTCTGTTATGCAATTCATATTGATAGATTACATATTTTGCTGTATTATGATTGTTTAATCACACCTACTTTGTTTGATTAATTCATCTTGTGTGATTATTGTTTACTAGCTACGGCTTTGATTCTGTTGATCTTTATTAGCTAATTGTTTTAATAATTATCTAGATATATTTTATTGATTTATCTCATACTATATATGGTATCTTTTCACCGGGTTGTCTATTCGAGACAAAAAGGGGGAGATATGTATGTGATGTAGGGGGGTTTTTGTTGAGCACTATGTTTATTTGTTTCACTCATTTATATCTACATTGGTATCTTATTTATGTGCATATTTGATATCTTGATTTAAAAGTTATTTTTGTTTCAAATTGGTATCAAAATATTTTGCTCACATATTTCATTATGATTTATATCATTTGTTCCTCCATACTTCACTGGGTATTTGTCTGTTTCATGTGTGTAGGTATGCTTAATGAGATTTTAGATTTCAAGACTACATCACATTCAGACATTCCCAAATTGTTCATGCTTATCGGTCCATTATTTTCTAGTCTTGTCCTGTAATTTTTTATTTTGGATTTATAGGATAGGCGTCATACGGCTTGACAACCCGGCTTAGGCATTTCACTATTGGTTTTTATCCCAGAATAGTCAAAAGGGGACATTTGTAAGGACAAAATTTCCAATTGAGTCCATTGTATAGTTTTGACTTATTTCCGGAACAAAACATGTTTGAGTCATAGGTCAGTTCTTTATTGTCATGATCCCACACAGACTATGACGTGTTTGAAGTTTAATTGAAGACGTTGTGGCAAAGCTTAAAGGAATTAATTATGTCGAAGTTTAATTGGTGCAAGTTTATTTGTCTTATGTCCGAGATCACTCAGGTATGAATGAGTAATACTTATGTGACAGCCCGCTTAAAACAATAATGGGTGGCCAGCCTTATACTATAATAAATCAGGAATCTTAAGTTGATCATTCTCAACATCTACTGTCGAGACTAAATAAACATAGCTAACTACCCAATACTAAAATAAGCGGATGCCATTTTTTTAAAAACATACAATGAACATCAACAAACCAACAACATAACAACTACTGAACATGATAATGTATACACATATACTAAGATAAAAAGGAAAATCCTATAATACGTCATAAATACACACAAGTAAATACCCGAATATGTTGTCAGGTCACAGACAATACAACAACCTGAGAAGAGATATATAAAAATGCTATATAGAGACCATGGGTATAAACTCGATATACAAAATGAATCCTATTTATATTTACAAGAGATAGGAAATGGCTATTACAAAAACCCCATAACAGTCCGCATCAGCTACAACTTCGAGGACACTGGATAGAAAGGCATCATTGGCGTCCTTAAGGTGGGACACCTATAGTATATATATATATATATATATATATATATATATATATATATATAGTAAGAGAGAAGAATAAATGGGTCAGACCCCGAGGTGTGAAAACATTTTTAGCAAGTGTATTAAAATGCATAATAATTATAAATGCACTATTCCATGATTAAACTAGAGTCGCACTTTCTTGGAACTCAAACTCACCCCTCGACTAAAACGCGCATATAAATGTATGGACATGAATCTCAACTAAGCTACCCGACACATTCTAGGGAAAATTTAACACTAACCTACGCCTAATCGACACTCGCGTAACCCATCATCTAAAACATAACCATAAACACCCTATTCTACCCTAACCCAAGTGTGCATCTGAACTTATGTTAACACACACACACACACACACACACACACATATATATATATATATATATATATATATATATATATAATCATATCTCTTCATCGGATTCTAGTTATTAACTTAAACAAGTTATTAGCATCAAAATAGTCACACATCAGCCTTTTATTCTGATAAAGCATTGATTCGCAGTAGCACATAAATCTGAATACTAAGGACTAAACTTCTCCCAACTCTCAACATTGCACTGTGTTTCGTGTGTGGGACATCTTGCAAAGCGAAATCCAAACAAGGAACCCCCCCGATACACTACTCCTTGACAATGTTGAGCGTCGGGATCCATTATACCCTCGGTACACAGCGTATATAACATCAGCTACTTATTTAGAATACTACTCTAAGTACATAAATAAGTTATCACACAGTACCTTTAGGGTCTATATAACATTACTCTAGTTATAGAACACGGTCATTCAACCCCAACAAGTAAGTACACATAACATGCTTAGCGTACATTTAAGTATCCAAAACACAATCACTTATGGATATAAAAATACTTCACAATTCTATCATCTTCCAGGAAATACTCACTTTATCCTGGGTTACCAGCCACCGGACTGTTATCACACCGCCCTGGTAATAAAAACAAATCACAATGTATAGGAAGCAGTCATAGTTCCGAACTTGAAAGTGAGAACGAATCATACCCAAGACTTCTCACCCAGAATAGAATCACGCAATAAATAATGGACGACTATAACCTGGGGACTATACGCTCCCTTCTCCTTAATCCAGGGGTCTCACCCACATTGCACAACTTCACATGATAGCACCGAAGGGTATGCTCACACAATAAGTATATATATCATTCACACTAGATATATATGCAATCACACCATCTATGCACAAACCATCACGCAAGGTATATACATTTACGCCATTTATCTATACATAATATCTCCCGTCCGTATGTATGAAAGAAATGAATTCGGCTATAAGTATATAACTCTCATTATACTAACTGTTGCTATAATGCATACCTTCCCAATTGGTTTTATAATACGATCTCTCACTTTGACCAACTCATCCCTCCCACCTAAAATATAAATAGTCTCCCAATTTGATCGACATTACGAATATTGTCTCAACCGAATGTATATAACACTCAAATTAATATCATCCAATTATCTTTTAGTCCTACTCTCATTTCGTTAATAAGAGAGGCACCACACCCTCATAATCCATTCCTAAAATATGCCTGAATACCTCCTTGCTATCCTAAGGTAATAAATCTCGACATTATAACTTAACCCTCTATAATACATTAACTAAGAAGGTTCCTAAGTTTTAGACCCAATAGGAAAGGGGTGGAAATAAAATCCCATTCTTGGGCTAAAAATAGAGTACCGGTCGATCGGCCCCTGACCCCTGGTCGACCGCGGTTATGGAATTTTCCTTGCAAAGGAAGCAGTAGGCTTTTCCCTTGAGGCGCGATTGACCGACTTCCTAGCCGTGGTCGACCGTCCATACCAGATATTTCGACCCTTCTTCATTGCGAACGAAACCCAACTCTCCAAAAACCCAATATACCATCTTCTAACCATTAATCTTCAACCCAATCATGTTTCTAACACTAAAAATCATACTACAAATCAACCCAACTAATTATACAACCTCAAATTCATACATACACCTCAAATGCAAGATTTAACTAAAATCTAGGTTTTGATATATAAACCTAAAATCCATATTTTTATCCACAAATCATGAAATAAATTACACACATAGATTATTTAGCAAGTTTAATCACTTGCCTCAAAGTTGTAGAGGTTGAATCTTCCTCGAAATCGCATATTGGTCGGAATCGCCAAGATTTTCTCCTCTTTATCTTCTTCCTCTTCTCTTCTCTCTCTCTCTTCCTCTAGGGTTTTCTTACTCTCACAAGTGAGATTGACTTCTCACGAGACCTACTTAAGACTAATCTCCCAATTACCAAACTTTAAATGATAATACACAATTTAAATGACTCGTTTACTCCAATTTGAGTCAAACTAATTTAAATTATTTCGGAACCGAAATAAAACCCAGGGACAGTCATTTTGACTATCTCGACCCATCCGGGATCAACCGCGCACTCAGAATCATCATTCGAAATACTTTGTAACATTCTCAAATTTTGACCTCAATTACCCAATATAAAATTCTACAATTTAAATAAATTTTATTTTTCCCAAATTAATTAAATTCTCAGTCCTAAAAATCACGGGGTATTACAATTTAATGGGACTCGAAATTTAATTTTATAAGGGTAAGAATGCTATTCTATTATATAAATGTTTTAAAATGTCTTACAAGTGTTTGAAAAGGTTTACACTTCATTTTAATCTAATGAGGACGGATTAAAGTTGAATTTAAGTGGAACTCTTTCTTAAGAGTTGGTTTAAAGTCACACTTTAATTAGTTGGTCGCTCAAACGACTTGACCAGTCGTTCGAGCGAGATGCTCTGTCGATCCCGCGACATTGCTATCTCTTTCGAGAAACAGGTCAATGTCTCTTGAACGATGCACCGCCTCAAGGATTTTATTTAAGGCGTATTTTCCAACAGATTTTGTAAGTGTGCATTCTACGAAAATCAGTATTCGTTAAGAATTTTTCAAAGTTAATGCATCCTTGGAGTTTCAAAGATATGAGTATTCATGAATACATGCTATAGTGATCTTTATGGCACCAAGAAGAGTTGTCCTACACTTGAACATTGCTGGTTTTTCGGTGGAGTCCGGTTTCAACATTGTAGACGTTACAAGCCATATCAGTGGTTACCGAGACATACGTGAACGCGTGTGTTGTGGACAGACATTGTGGAAGAAGGATACTTTCTACGTGGGCACTGTAAGAGGAGTGGTTGAAGATAAGAGGAGCGCCAAGTCTCATGGGTGGATTGAGTCGTTGAGTAAGACTACCATATGTACCTTTGTAAGACCATATTCATAGTGATTTTCTGGCTTGGGCAGTCCGAGGTTTTTTCCATTGTGGTTTTTCTCGTACATCCGGTGTTGTTAGTTTTGGTTTTTCTCGTACATCCGGTGTTGTTAGTATTCTTTACTTTATTTTACTTGCTTTCATCACCGGGTGGATGCTTAGGATTAATCAAGATAAAATTTGGTTAAGTTATAATTTGTTCACAACTTGGTGCGTATTAAAAATTGAAAAAGGGTTTTCATAAAAATATAAATTGTTTTGACATCATTAAAACACTTTCCGCATAAGAAATTAAAAAGGACCATCAGAACCCAAGTACGAGTTAATATGGGTGTGACACGTCAGTGTGTCACACCAAATGTGTTACATTTGTGAATTGGTGTAGGACTCTTGTGAAAAGTAAAAACTACTTAGGAGCATTATATTTGTTCAAGTTAAATGTAAATACTATTTTTGTACAGAGGAGATGTAATACCCCGTAATTTTAAATGACTTTTAAAATGGGTTATATTTTAAATAAATGGATTAATTGGATTTTTTTTATTAATTAATTCATTTGGGTTTTATCCGGACTGTGGATATGAATAAGGTTGATTCTGAATATTACTTAAAGATATTTAGGTAATATATGAATGTGATGTCATTGATATGACTCTATGATATAAATTCGGTAATTTATATTTTTTAGTCAGACGCGGTATGGGACGTGTCGGGACTAGTTTATTAAATTAAAAAGAAAATTTATTTTCTATCAACCTTATAGTCATTTCGACTGCATAGTTGCGTCCGGAAGGTTCGAAATAGTCAGAAAAGTCTATTTGGATGTTAATTTTGAGTCTCGGGTCATTTGGAAATGGATAGACAACCCGAAAGGGCATTTTGGTCATTTTCTAGGGGGGATGAATAGTGATTTCGGATTTGATACTATTATAAGTATTGGTAGATTAAGTGTATTGGAGTGATTCATCTCCTCTTCACAAATAAGAGCAGCCATCCTCCTAGAGAAAGTGTAAGAGTGTGTGGGAAAGGGAAAAGTCTACTTGGGAAGGAGAAGAACAAGAACCAAGGTTCACCACCACCAACCACCACCGGAGTTTGACCGGAGAAGGGACAACCAACTGAGATAAACTACACCAAAGGATCAGACCTACACTAAAGGTAAGTGTTTGATAATGGCAATTTAAGTTTGTATATTGTCCATGTTAGAATAGTATGAAAAGAGAAGATTATTCTTGTTTGGAAGTAATAATGGAGCCATTAAATGGATTTCTGAAAACTGAAATAGTATAGGAATTAAACTCATGTTTTAGGTTGATAATAATCCACGAAATAGCCTTGTATCTGTTGAAGAAAATCTGCAAACCATTGATGTGTTCTTGAGGTTGATATGTTGATGATTTTCTGAAAATGAGGAGATAAACATGCTTTTAATTCAATCCTTTGATGATTTTAGGATGTTTAGAGTATTGAAAATCGTTCATATATGTTGATATATCATGTAGAAATAATCATAACTCCTTTTGGAGGTTAATATGAAGGTTTGAATGTGTAAAAATGGAGAAAAATGGAGTTTGGGATTTTGGGAGAGATAATGAATAGTAACCCGTAGCCTTTGGGGTCATTTTCGGCCAAGAAGATAAATGATTTAGCTTTCGGCCAAAACACGAAAGTTGTAGATCTTTTCGATACGGTCGCGTGAGCGCCAACCGCGTATTTTTCTGATTTTTCTACGATTTGATATGATTTTTACAAGATGACAGCTCCGGGTTGAAATCATCAACTCGGAAATCAAATCGGGAATTGGAAAAATTACGGCTACAATTAATGTCGTAGATGTTCGGGATAATTTTTGGGGTAGTTTAGAAACCCCGAAAATGAATTTGGGTTGCTAGATTTATTTGTTAAATTCCAAATAGGGATGTATGAGGAATTATGATAGGACCAGTAGGGGTGATTTGATATAACACCTGGGTATCCTTAAGTTTACAAGAGGGTTTAATCCTAAGTGTAAGAATATGTGTTTATAAGAGATTTGAAACTATCGGTTTTAACCTTAAATAAAAAAAAGAGAACTAAACTCATAGTAATTCGGGAGAAATGATGTTATGGACCAGTAGGATATTAGTGACTTCTTACTGAATATAAGATGAGGAAAATCCTATTTGAATCTTGTGAGATGGGAGTTTAGAACACATTTGGTTGAAAGAGGGTATGAGGTTGTCCCGATCGCATAGTTGAAGTTTTCGGACCTCCTCGATCGACAAAGTTAAGTAGTAGTGTATTGGAGGGGTTCCTTGTTTGGATTTCGCTTTGCGAGACGCTCCGCGCATGAACCTTAACGACGTCGGGAGTGGAGTGATGTTATAGGATGCGAGGATAATTAAATTATGAAGTAAAGATATGGTACGTGGAATTTAAAAGAGATATCAGGCTACGTATGGGAAATATCTTAGGGTAGTGATAATTACCTTATTTGATATTAAATTCTAGGTATGATAATACCTATTTGATTGATTGTTGATTTATGTGTATGACATACCTAGCTTACTTGCTATCGGTGGGAGGTTTGCGCGTGAGGGCAGTCATATCCTGATGAATCCATGGGATCTTTGATTTGTCGCTCAAGAACATAGGTCTATGAAAGACTTATCTGGGAGTTGATAAGTCCGCTGACTGTGGGTTCGTAGGTATGTGCGTGACCCATGGATACGGGAACTATGTTCGCCTCCAATTTGTTTGTTGTTGTTTATAGTTCGTGGAATCTTACCGAACCTTTAGTCCCCTATTCGACGACCTGCGATGATGGGACATGATAGCAGAGTAATGCATTACACCGCAGCTGTGACTCGGGGTGTTGTATTATATATGAATATATATATAATGGATTAAATGACTAAATGGATTTATATTGTGGTTAAATCTATCTACGGTGATAATTGTAGATAACGGAGAAAGATAATGGAATTAAGTTAATGAATGTTTATTCTTATAGAATTGAAAAGCTTAACTCATGTTAATGAGAAACGATTCATATTAATGAGTAACGATTCATATTAATGAGTAATGATTCATGTTAATGAGAAACTAATAAAGGAGAAACGTAAATGATTAATAATGTGACGTATGGTATGGGACATACGGGGATTATGATATGGGAATGGAATTATATTATGGAGTTGTTAAAGAGGAATCATTAACTAGGAGGTTAATAGGAAACGTTAAGTGTGCACTCTAGTTGAGAGGTGAGAATTTGCAAGTGAGAGTTGGATCTAACATGTACATAATAAATGCTTTATTGCACTTGTTAAATACTTGCTGTTTTAAAAATACTCTACACATTCGGGCTCTGACCCGTTTCCTTGCATATTTTCTCTTCTATTGTATCTCTATATATCAGGTGTCCAGCAACAGGGACGCCAACCATAGTTGATTGTGACGAGCTATGGAGCTATGGAAGTTTTGCTTAGACGCTTATCATCCTTTTTTATTCACAGTATTCTTAGATAGGGCATGTCGCCCAAAGGACTCAGTTATCATTTTCTATCAGGGATAAATACTATTGTATTCTGGACTTTTTAATACATTTAACATTGTTGGAATTATTGTAAAGGATTTATCTTATTTGGGAATATTTATTCCAGTTGCACTTAAATTCTTTTGTGTTATTATTGTGTTACCAGTTTTGTAGAATAAAGTGTGTAGTGTTATTCTTAAACTAAAAATGTTTTTGTTGAAATTTAAATTTGGAAAGTTTTTAACACCAGCTTGATTGGGTATTGGGTGAGTTGTAAATGTTTTCGACACTGATGCTAAGAATGAACCAACTGTATATTCCGTTTTAATTTGGTATGGAACTGACCACCCGGTATTTAATTAGGCGGGGTGTTACAGGAGAGAGAAAAGCAAGGAAACATTCGTAATTGAAAATTTCGTTTTCCTTCTCTCTTTTGTGATTCTTATAAAACCTTTGCTTATATTTTTATTTTACCATCCCTACTTTCATTTTTTACACTAAACCTCCTAAATTTTTTACTAAAGATCAAATTACCCTAAACGCTAACAGTGATATGTTTTGAATGCAAAATTGGTCGTGTGCATGGCATACGAGGCAGTTTTTTATACAAAAATATCCTCATGTGCGACACGGATGATCAATTTTTCATTTAGAACATAACACCATTATGGTTTAGGGTGATATGACCCGTTTCAGGGAGTTTATTATAGAAAATAAAATTGGAGATGGTAAAGTGAAAATAGATGTAAATTTATTTTGCTTACTTAAAGCAAAGAGAATGGGACATGGGGAAAAAACTAAACTTATTTCGAACAAATTCGTGAGACTAAAAAAACCTCGCAATGCAATAACGCCCATAATGGCAATCTAATTAGCTTTCTTTCCATTTTTCAAGAAAGAAAATATACGCATGAATTTTTAGGTGTGTTTTAATCACTTTAACAATTACTTTTGAACATCGCATTGTTTCTAAAAGTCACTATTGTACATATTAGGGCAATTTACAATTATGTTCCTTATTGATAATTTCTAAACATTTAAGGATAATTTACTATTAAGTCCACTTGTTATGACAATAGCGTGGACTTTTACAGGAAGAAAATTAGTAGACATAGGTGTTTAAAATTTGTCAAAATTCCTTTAATGTTTAAAATTTATTTGTGAGGGACCTAATAGTACTTTCTTCTCTATTATATATTTAAATAATAGCACATGTGAGGCTAGATAGTTATTTTTGATATGTCATTAACAACTAACATAAATAATTAGGTGTTCTTTTGACTAGGTATATTTAATAGTGATTGTACATAATATTTAAAGAGGTTTTGAGAAAAGGTCCAATCTAACTCAAAGTGTATAAAAATTGGACATCCGCATAATTTTATAAATTTAGTCCCTGTACTAAAAACACCATGAAAAATGACCAATATGCCATTTGACCACTCCTACAAAAAAAAAACATCAATAATTTAAAAGTCCATAACTTCAAATCTACAAATCCAAAATTCACAAAATTTATCTATTTGAAATCTACTCGTCGAGATCTATCCCAAGACACCCATATTTGATTTTTTTGACAAAAAAATCAAAACCGATAAATTTACTATTTCACTAAAACCTCCATTTTTTTCGGCATGTACTATATTATTGCTGGCGAAAAGCCTTCTTCTCCGGTTTTGGCGATGGTGTCGCTGGCACGGACCAAAAAAATGAAAGAAATAGACGAAGGAAGAGTGAAACGAGGAGAGAGAAACAATCCAGCGAAAATCCCGACGGTCTCCGACAAGGATTTCAGCGTTCCGATAAGGATTCCGGTGGGTGGGGTGGGGTTGGGTGGAGTTAGGGTTATGTATTTATTTTTAGAATGAGTATGACTAAGGTTATAAATATAAATACCACTTTAACTAAAACAAGTGAAATTACCTCTTTTGTGTACTCCTAACTTTATAGAAACCACACAAATAAACAGATGCGGATACGCGCCGGGGGGGGGGGGGGGGGGGGGTAAGGGGGGTTCCTTGGACCCCCCAAATTTCAAAGAATATCATATTTTAACCCTATAGTTTTAAAATTTTATGAAAAAAATTATACTTTTATAGTTTTAGCCCCTATAAAAATAAATATTTATTATTGGACCCCCTCTTACTCACATTTCTGGATCCACCACTACAAATAAATGTTAATGTACCATAGGGACTAGATTTATAAACATGACAACCAGTGTCCCAAAAATCCAAATATCGGAAGGAACATGACCTTGACCTTAATTCTCTAATATTTAAATAGCGGCAATAAGTGTTTTATTTTTAGGATCAAATATCAAAAAGCCCCTCAAATATTATTTAATACACATTTAGTCCAAGCCTTTTATTTTGTACCCAAAAGTACCTTATTCTCTTATCTTTAAAGGTCCGTGCCAGCGGCGTGGTAAAACCTTTTTGACATGGTGAAGGACTTTTTGGTACAAAATAAAAATGCTTGGTATATTCCCCTTATTTTTATTACTTTTTTTCTTTTTTACTTTCCAAGAAGGAATAAATGTCTGAATTAAGGATTACAAGAAAAAAATAGGGATACATCCAAATAGGTTTGGATGAGCAGAGCTAAGAAAGGATAATACGTTTACAAAACATAAAATAAAAAAAAATAAATTAAACTAAAACAATAATAAATATCTGGAATAGATCTTGAAATTGAGAGAAAGTCGTGCTTGATAAGGGACCTTTATTTTTCTTACTCACCAACTAGGGATGAGGTGAGTTAAAGTTATATGATCCAAAACCAGTAAAAAAATACTATGAAAATTAACTAGAGGAAAAAGATAAAAAGAGAAGACATTTTAAGTCTAAAGACACAGAACATTCTCCATTTTAGTTAACCATACCCCCACCCCCACCCCCCAAAAAAAAAAGTTGACCATCACCTTCCCTTTGTATTTGCATGATAGCCTCCTAATTATGTTTCTTCTTATCATCAGAATTAGTATTTCCATAGAAAAACAAGAACCTCGAACATGGGACTTTGCACAACATTTTTATTGAACCAAATACTGATCGCCCATCTCCCTTATCCGCTGCCACAACTTGTACTCCCTAAGTTTGCACAAATTTTTTCATTTATTGAGGCTTATTTTAGAAATACAAAAAGAATTTTGGTTTATTATATTTATGAGAAAATACAAAAAGATTTTGCTTTTATTTGAGTCAAAATATGTTGAAAAACCAAAAATATTTTCGATTTGTTTTTATTTTTGAGTTTATATGTTTGATGTGGCATATTGGTGTGCTTGGACCCCCTTCCTTTCATTATCCATGTGCTTAGGACATTTGGCCATAATTATTGATACTTAGAATGATCTTAACCATTGCACTATGGGGTTGATTCAAAGTTTATATGCATTTTAATTTGACTTTGTATATATGCCATCTTTGAACACATGCACGAGTTTATCTGGATGTTTGACATCTCTTACATATTGAGTTTGGAAAGATGTTTTTATCTCAATTTTGTCTTCTATGCGTAAGTAGACATAAGGAGGAGGAGGTGTATGTAAGAACCGTTTACCGTGAGGATTGTAGTTGAAAAAATGATGAGTGTTCACGGAAAAGGGCTGCAAGAGGGTAAAATTGACTAGTCGTAAAAGCCACCATTTAAAAGAGCTAGAAAATATTAAAGGTAATAAAAATAATCATATGCCAATATGGGCCATTTAGTTTATGTTCATTCAAAAGAAAATATGTTTTATATTTGAGGGTGTTTGGATGAATAAATTAAACGGGTTTACACCACGAATCCCAACGTTGAAATATCATAACATGACGCTATTATATGTAGAATCGTCAAAAATTATAGCTTTGTGTGAATGTTTGATTGTTTAGTTCATTAATCTCACACTTTACTTTTCATATATGGCTAAAATAAAGTTTGATGATTTATCGCTATTAATTAGAGTTTTTTTATCATTTCGATGTGTTGGAATTATGATTCATTTGTTATAGTTCACGCCCATACGTTCCATGTTCTTGTTTGAGCACTTCGATTCTATGTTAGCATGTAACTTACTTTTGGTTATTTTTTATTTTTCTTAGTTTAGCTGTTGTTTTGGTACTGTTTTGCAGTTTTGAGCTCCTTCCAGTTAGATTTTTTACGAATTTTTTTCCCTGGGCAACATTGTTTAACCTTCTGGTCTGGAACTAGGATTTGAGTTTTCTTGTTAGAGCGAGATGTTCGTGTCGCGCGAAGTTGTCGTTCAAACGACAATATTTTATCGTTCGAGCGACTTATCATCCTCATTCGAGGGACCTGTCTTAGTTTTCTGATTTATACTATTTCAGTACCCTGCTGCATTTGTTCATATTTTATGTACTGCTGGTTGCTACTGGGATTCTGTTATGCAGCTCATATTGATATATTACATATTTTATTGCATTATGATTGTTTAATCACACTTTCTTAGTTTGATTAATTCATCTTGTGTGATTATTGTTTACTAGCTGCGGCTTTGATTTTGTTGATCTTTATTAACTAGTTGTTTGCATGATTATTTAGATATATTTTATTGATTTATCTCATGCTAGATATGGTATCTTTTCACTAGGTTGTATATTCGAGACAAAAGGGTGAGAGATGTATGTGATGTAGGGAGAGTTTTGTTGAGCATTGTGTTTATTTGTTGCACTCATTTATATCTACATTGGTATCTTATTGATGTGCATATTTGATATCCTAATTTAAAAGTTATTTTTGTTTCAAATTAGTATCAAAATATTTTTCTCACATATTTCATTATGATTTATATTATTTGCTCCTCCATTCTTCACTAGGTATTTGTCTGTTTCATGTGTGTAGGTGTGCTTAATGAGAATCGAGATTTCAAGACTACATCGCATTCAAACATTCCGAGATAGTTCATGCTTGTCGGTCCATTCTATTCTAATCTTGTCATGTAATTTTTTATTTTGGGTTTATGGGATGGGATTTAGGCGTCATACAACTTGACGGCCCGACTTAGGTATTTTATTATTGGTTTTGTCTCAGAATAGTCAAAGGGGAAGATTTTAAGGACAAATTTCCAATTGAGTCCATTGTATAGTTTTGACTTATTCCCGGAACAAAACACGTTTGAGTCACAGGTCAGCTTTTTATTGTCACGATCACACACGGACTATGACGTGTTTGAAGTTTAATTGAAGACGTTGCGAAAAAGCTTAAAGGAATTAATTATGCCGAAGTTTAATCGGTGCAAGTTTATTTATCTTCTGTCCGAGATCACTTAGGTATGAATGAGTAATATTTAATGGGACTCGACATTTAATTTTATATGGATAAGGATGATATTCAATTATATAAATGTTTTAAAATGTCTTATAAGTGTTTGAAAAGGTTTACACTTCGGTTTTATCTGATGAGGATGGATTAGAGTTAAATTTAAGTGGAACTCTTTCTTAAGAGTTGGTTTAAAGTCATACTTTAATTAGCTAGTCGCTCAAACGACTTGACCAGTCGTTCGAGCGAGATGCTCTGTCGCTCACGCGATATTGCTATCTCGTCCGAGCGACAATTTCAATGTCTCTTGAACGACGTGCCCCCTCAAGGATTTCATTTCGGACATGTTTTCCATCAGATTTCTTAAGTGTGCATTATACGAAAATCAGCATTCGTCCAAAATATTTTTTCACATAAATTTTCTAAGGTTTTCCAAAGTTAATGCATCCTTAGAGTTTCAAAGATCTGAGTATTAATTAATATATGCTATAATGATCTTTGTGGCACCAAGAAGAGTTGTTCTACACTTAAACATTTTTTATTTTGCGGTGAAGATTCGGTGGAGTCCGATTTCAACATCGTAGACGCTACAAGTTATGTCGATGGACACTGAAACATACATGGACGCATGTGTTATGGACAGGCATCATGCAAGAAGTTTATTTTCTTCGTGGGCACTGTGAGAGGAGTGTTTTATGATTAGAGGAGAAACAAATCTCGTGGGTGGATCGAGTCATTGAGTAAGACTACCGTCTGTACCTTTATAAGACCATATTCATAGTGATGGTCTAGCTTGGACCGTCTGAGGTTTTTCCCGATGTGGTTTTCCTCGTACATCCGGTGTTGTGAGTATTCTTTACGTATTTTACTTTTTAATCACTAGATGGATGTTTAGGATTAATCAAGATAAATTTTGGTTAAGTTAGAATTTGTTCACAACTTGGTGCGTATTAAAAATTGAAAAAGTTTTGTCATAAAAATAATTTTTTTTTGTCATACTTAAAACTCATTCTACATAAGAAATTAAAAGGGACCATCAGAACCCAAGTACAAGTTAATATGTGTGTGACACGTCAGTGTGTCGCACCAAATGTGTCCCTTTGTGAATCGGTGTAGGACTCTTGTGAAGAGTAAAAACTACTTGGGAGCATTCCATATGTTCAAGGTAAATGTAATTATTATTTTTGTACAAAGGAGAGAGAAAAGCAAGGAAACATTCTTAATTGAAAATGTCGTTTTACTTCTCTCATTTGTGATTCTTATTAAACCTTAGCTCATATTTTTATTTCACCATCCCTACTTTCATTTTTTACACTAAACCACCTAATTTTTTTACTAATGATCAAATTACCCTAAACGCTAATAATGTTATGTTTTGAATGCAAAATTGGTCATGTTCATGGCACACGAGGGTGTTTTTCGTACAAAAATATTCTCATGTGCAACACAGATGATCAGTTTTTCATTTAGAACATAACACCGTTAGGGTTTGGGGTGATATGACCTGTTTCATGGAGTTTATTGAAGAATATAAAATTAGAGGTGGTGAAGTGAAAGTAGATGTAAAGTTCAAGAAGTCAAAGGATAATTAACCCCTATTTTTTTATTTTGTTTACTTAAAGCAGAGAGATTGGGACATGGGGAAAACCTAAATTTATTTCGAACAAATTCATGAGACTAAAAAAACCTTGGAATGCAAGAAGATCCATAATGGCATTTTAATTAGCTTTCTTTCCATTTTTCAAGAAAGAAAATATACGCATGAATTTTAAGGTGTGTTTTAATCATTTTAACAATTACTTTTGAACATCGTTTTGTTTCTAAAAGTTATTGTACATATTAGGACAATTTACAATTAGGTTCCTTATTGATAATTTTTAAACATTTAAGAATAATTTACTATTAAGTCCACTTATTATGCCACTAGCGTGGACTTTTATATGAAGAGAATTAGATGACGTAGGATTTAAAAAAAAATAATGTTTAAAATTTATTTTGGAGGGACCTAAGAGTACTTTCCTCTATATTATATATTTAAATATTAGCACATGTAATGCTAGATAGTTATTTTGGATGTCATTAGCAACTCACATAAATAATTAGGTGTTCTTTTGACCAGGTATATTTAAAAGCGATTGTACATAATATTTAAATAGCGGCAATAAGTGTTTTATTTTTTTTACTTTTTTCTTTTTTACTTTCCAAGAAGGAATAAATGTCTGAATTAAGGATTACAAGAAAAAAAAAGTAACAGATACGTCCAAATAGGTTTGGACGAGCAAAGCCAATAAAAGATAATACGGCTACAAAAAACATACAAAAAATAACAATAATAGTAAACTAAAGCAGTAATAAATATCTGGAATAGATCTTGAAATTGAGAGGAAGTCGTGCTTGATAAGGGACCGTCATTTTTCTTACTCAACAACTAGGTATGAGGTGAGTTAAATTTATATGATCCAAAACCAGTAAAAAAATACTTTGAAAATTAACTAGAGGAAAAAAAAAGAGGAGACATTTTAAGTCTAAAAACACAGAACATTATCCATTTCAGTTAACCATCACCGAAGTCCCAAAAAAAAGTTAACCATCACCTTCCCTTTGTATTTGCATGATATACAAAGTTAATTCACAAATGTGTTACGTTTGTGAATTGGTGGACTCTTGTGAAAAGTAAAAACAACTTGGGAGCATTCCATCTGTTCAAGTTAAATGTAATTACTATTTTTGTACAAAGGAGAGAGAAAAGCAAGGAAACATTCTTAATTGAAAATGTCGTTTTCCTTCTCTCTTTCGTGATTCTTATAAAACCTTTGCTCATATTTTTATTTCACCATCCCTACTTTCATCTTTTACACTAAACCTCCTAAATTTTTTACTAAAGATCAAATTACCCTAAACGCTAACAGTGATAGGTTTTGAATGCAAAATTGGTCATGTGCATGGCACACGAGGTGGTTTTTGGTACAAAAATATCCTCATGTGCAACACAGATGATCAATTTTTCATTTAGAACATAACACCATTATGGTTTAGGGTGATATGACCCGTTTTAGGGAGTTTATTATAGAAAATAAAATTGGAGGTGGTAAACTGAAAATAGATGTAAATTTATTTTGTTTACTTAAAGCAAAGAGAATGGGACGAGGGGAAAAAACTAAATTTATTTCGAACAAATTCGTGAGACTAAAAAAACCTCGGAATGCAAGAACGCCCATAATGGCAATCTAATTAGCTTTCTTTCCATTTTTTAAGAAAGAAAATATACGCATGAATTTTTAGGTGTGTTTTAATCACTTTAACAATTACTTTTGAACATCGCATTGTTTCTAAAAGTCACTAGTGTACATATTAGGGCAATTTACAATTATGTTCCTTATTGATAATTTCTAAGTATTCAAGGATAATTTACTATTAAGTCCACTTGTTATGACACTAGCGTGGACTTTTACAAGAAGAAAATTAGTAGACCTAGGTGTTTAAAATTTGTCAAAATTCCTTTAATGTTTCAAATTTGTTTGCGAGAAACCTAATAGTACTTTCTTCTGTATTATATATTTAAATAATAGCACATGTGATGCTAGATAGTTATTTTGGATATGTCATTAACAATTAACATAAATAATTAGGTGTTCTTTTGACTAGGTATATTTAATAGCGATTTTACATAACATTTAAAGGGGTTTTGAGAAAAGGTCTAATCTAACTCAAAGTGTATAAAAACTGGACACTCCGCATAATTTTATAAATTTAGTCCCTGTACTAAAAACACCATGAAAAATGACCAATATGACATTTGACAACTCCTACAAATAAAAAACATCAAACTTTTAAAAGTCCATAACTTCAAATCTACAAATTCAAAATTCACAAAATTTATATATTTGAAATCTACTCGTCGAGATCTATATCCCAAGCCACCCATATTTGATATTTTTTGACAAAAAAATCAAAACCGATAAATTTACTATTTCACTAAAACCTCCATTTTTTCCTACGAAAACTCTATTTTTTTCGGCGTGTACTATATTTTTCCAGCAAAAAACCTTCTTCTCCGGTTCTGGCGATAGTGTCGCTGGCGCGGACCAAAAAAATGAAAGAAATAGGCGAAGGGAGAGTGAAACGAGGAGAGAGAAACAATCCAACGAAAATCCCGGCGGTCTCCGACAAGGATTTTAGTGTTCCGACGAGGATTCCGGTGGGTTGGGTGGAGGTAGGGTTATGTATTTATTTTTAGAATGAGTTTTAAATGAGTATGGCTAAGGTTATAAATATGAATACCTCTTTAACTAAAACAAATGAAATTACCTCTTTTGAGTACTCTTAACTTTAAAGAAACAACACAAATAAACAGATGTGGATTTTTTTTTTTTTGGGGGGGGCGGCTAGGGGGTGCCTTGGACCCCCCAAATTTCAAAGAATTTCATATTTTAACCTTATAGTTTTAACATTTTATGAAAAAAAATTATACTTTTATAGTTTTGGCCCCTACAAAAATAGATATTTATTACTTGGCCCCCTCTTACTCACAATTCTGGATCCGTCACTGCAAATAAATGTTATTGTACTACAGGGACTAGATTTATAAACGTGAAAACCAGTGTCCTAAAAAGCCAAATATAGGAAGGAACATGACCTTGACCTTAATTCTCTAATATTTAAATAACGGCAATAAGTCTTTTATTTTTAGGATCAAATACCAAAAAGACCCTCAAATATTATTTAATACACATTTAGTCAAAGCCTTTTATTTTGTACCAAAAAGTCTCTTATTCTCTTATCTTTAAAGGTCCGTGCCAGCGGCGTAGTAAAGCGTTTTTGGCATGGTGAAGGACTTTTTGGTGCAAAATAAAAATGCTTGGTATGTGCCCCTTATTTTTATTACTTTTTTCTTTTTTACTTTCCAAGAAGGAATAAATGTCTGAATTAAGGATTACAAGAAAAAAATAGGGATACGCCCAAATAGGTTTGGACGAGCAGAGCCAAGAAAAGATAATACGTCTATAAAACAAAAATAAAATTAAACTAAAACAATAATAAATATCTGGAATAGATCTTGAAATTGAGAGAAAGCCGTGCTTGGTAAGGGACCGTTATTTTTCTTACTCACCAAGTAGGGATGAGGTGAGTAAGTTATATGATCCAAAATCAGTAAAAAAATACTTTGAAAATTAACTAGAGGAAAAAGAGAAAAAGAGAAAACATTTTAAGTCTAAAGACACAAAACATTCTCCATTTTCGTTAACCATCCCCCCCCCCAAAAAAGTTGACCATCACCTTCCCTTTGTATTTGCATGATAGCCTCCTAATTATGTTTCTTCTTATCATCAGAATTAGTATTTCCACAGAAAAACAAGAACCTCGAACATGGGACTTTGCACAGCCTTTTTATTGAACCAAATACGGATCGCCCATCTCCCTTATCCGCTGCCCCAACTTGTCCTCCCTCAGTTTGCATAACTTTCTGCCAAATCAAAGGTGTTAATATGTATTTTTATTTTTAGTGTTCGAAAAAGATATTGGAAGGTCTACTTGAAAATAAATGAATGTGCTTTAAGTAAAAGACTGGTTTACACAAGGGGTGAACTCGAGTCCAATCTTTATCTCTCCTTTATATGTATCATCTTCAAGTACCACATTATACGGAGTTGGTCTCACTGCTATGAATCCTCTTTCATTTCCCTCCATGATTATTCCTTCAAGGGAAACCCTGCGTGCAAACAATTTTAATAATAATGAATAAAACAGAAATGGGAGTATGTTGTTGCCGTTAAAGTAGGTTATTATACCGATGTATACACAATATTTTTATGTATACATGGATTTTTGTATATTATGTTTATGTATAGGCTAACATATAAGTTATGGACAAAAAGTGAAGACTTAGTACCGGAAATATGTGCTAACAAAAGCAAGCTAAAAGATCATATTGGCGAGAGACTTAATTGTAATGTTTGAATTTGTGAGTAAAAATTAAATAAATATAAATATTGCACACGTGTTTGAATTTGTGAGTAAAAATTAAATAAATATAAATATTAACAAGGGAACCAATATGGTGTGTTTGATAGAATTGGTTGTTGAAAGGTTTGCTGAAATTACAAATTAAAAAACATTTCCCCTCATATGTTATTACGTTTTCTTTTGTATATAAGGATGAGGGGTTTTGTCTGAGATCGAATGTACTTTTTGTTCAGGCATACCGTGTCTCCCCTTTGCAATTACTTAGGATAATATCCCTTTCTTGATATTGTTTGTGCTTTCTATATGTTTGATTCTAATATCATGCAAAAATACGTAGCATGTGTAACATCTTCCCCTTCTTGGACATAAAAATTAGATATCAGTTGGGAATAAATCTAATTTGAAACATAACATATTTATAAGTACGGAACTCATTACATGGTCTCACCAACAAATCCACCATTTGTGAAGAATTTTTCCTCGATAATTCTGAGCTTAAGCTTGTTAAAGCTCTCCCATTCAGAAGATGGGATCTCAAACCTGAATTTCTCATTCCAACAAACTTCTTTATGATTTCCTGCATGGGTTCAGCTCTGTTACCATGATAGAATCATATCATATAAACTTCTTGATGTATCGTGTGTTTATTAAACGTGAGTGTTCATGTGATCCTCATGATAAAACCTGATATTTTCTACGAGAATTTAAGCGAAAAAAGTTAGGGGGAACAAACTTGATGAAGTTTTGCTCCTGTGCACTAGAGTTCCACATTCGATGATGACATAATATTCAGGCTTCCCTATAAACACAAGAATTCAATCCAAATTGTAACCAGGATGCAGTTAACATTACTTTATAGTAAAAATAAAACAATAAAAAAGGTTATGAAAGATGAGAAACAAAATGATTTATAAATAAACATGGCGTTGAAGATGATGAGCCAAGAAAGAGATATACCAATTAGATTGGTGTGTCCAAGGCCCTCGGGACTAACAAGAAGTAATTCAAGGATTCCTCCTTCCATGAGAGAGATGAGATTGTTTTTTTTCGGAGAAGTTGTATGGGTTAATATTGGAATGACGATGCAAATGAAAGTTAATCGAACGTTTAAGATAAGCAGGTACATGAAGCAACTTGAGACGTTTCAACTGAGCAATTAATTAATTCTCTAATTAACAGCTATGAGAAGTAAATTCAGAAACGCTTAGGGTCCGTTTGGTTCGCGTTAAAATATCTTTCAACGTGTTAAAATAAAAAGTTGAATGATTAGCTTGGTGATTTTGTTTTCACCATCTCCGTTTGGATGGAATACTTCTCATCAGGTGAAAATTAGAACATTCTCACCATTTGTTGTTTGGATGATTACGAGCAATATAGTGAAAAAACAAAAATGATCATATTACCCTTATACTTCAAATGGATACAAAAATATTCATATTTAACTATTTGATTTTCACCACACAAGTATCATCGCCATTAAAAAATATTCATTTAGCTCAAAATTGACACAATTCCTCCCCCCCCCCCCCCCCCCCCTAAACACACAAACACACACACACACACAAAACTAGTCATATTTGGCTATGCAAGACAAATAAGGATAAAAAGTTTAAAAAAATAGTCCCAACTAAAAAAAATAGTCATAATTAAAAAAAAAACAATCCCAATTTAAAAAAAATCAGCAATGAGAAAAACTGTCAATTGTAAAAAACAGTCCCAATTAAAAAAAAAAAGAGTCCCACCTATAAAAGTAGTAGTCCACAATTAAAAAAAATAGTTCTTAACAATGAAAAAACAGTTCCAATTATAAAAAAATAAAAAAAAAGAGCCCCGACTATAAAAAAAATAGTTTCCAATTAAAAATACAATTTGTAACATTGAAAAAAACAGTCCCAATTAAAAATGAGTCCCAATTAAAAGAATTTAAAAAAAAATAGTCTCAACTATGAAAAAAACAGTTCTCAACTACGAAACCGTTCCAATTAATAAAAAAAATTCGAACACATTACTTTAAACCAAACAAATATTCATTCATTTTTTTAAATTTATTTATTTTTAATTTTTTTAAAAAAATCAAAGTTAATTATTTTTTTAAAATTTGTTAATTTTTTACTTTTTCTTAATTTTTTATGTATTTTTAAAAGAAATTATATATTTTTTATATTTTATTATTTTATTTTTTTGTAAAAAAAATGAAATTTAATGATCGTGTTAATTGAGAGGAAGAAATGAATGTCTAATGATCGTGTGTTAGTTGTAAGTGGAAAAAAGAAAGGCTAGTATGGTAACAAAATCAATTTCATTGTTTTCACCTGTTAAATTATTCACTTTACCCATGGTTTAAAATGGTTAAAGTTTCATCTCACTTTTCACTATATTCATTTTATTTCACCATGTTAAATGTCCAACCAAACACATATTTTACCTAGGTGAATTATTTTTTAACACGGTAAAAAATATTTCACCACGAACCAAACGGACCCTTAATTTATTTATTAACTAATATTTTAGCTAATAGTGGTTTTTTTTTAAAATATAGTAGAAATTTCACATTCTCGGATAAGGCATAAAATGAATAACCGTATGGGGTTCACCAAATCGAATTATGCCACATGGAATCTCGCCTTAGAATCGAGTTTTTACATTCCTCTATCTGGAAAGGTGCAAAATAAAAAATGGCACGAACAGTAGTTGATTTGGAAAATAAAATAGCCTTACTTTCCCGCACAAATGCTCCCTCGCACATCCGTCCAGGACTTAAAGGGGGCGTAAAATAAGTTATAAGTTTTACTAAAAGTCTCCCATTAGACCCTATAAACTTTTAGTAATGTTGGAGCAAAAATAAATTTACACTGATGTTATGGAAAAAAAATGACCCTATTTTAATTCAAATAGGCCGAGCGTGACATTTCACGTTACTCATCATCGATTATGAGAGGCATATTGTGTGGTATTTCTCAATCATAGAATGACCTTGGCAAAATTTTTTAACATTTTCCTTCATTATGAGTGGATTTTTTGTATAGATTATTGATATATCTATTTCGCTCAATGCTTTTTATGAATTGAATCTTATACAAATTTCGTTCTTAGGTTGGCCTTTCATATTGTTATCGCTATAAACTGGTATATGATTTATTATAGCTAAATATAATAATAACTAGCAAATAAACAGATAAGAGATTAAATTACCGAGATATAAATACAAGAATAAACTAGAGAGCAAAGAAATAAAGGAAAGGAACTAGATTTACGTGGTTCGGTTGAACTTGGTGCCTACGTCTACATGTTCTAGTGAATCTATTGATTACTAGGCAAACATCATTGAAAAGTACAAAGTAAAAGATCTCAAGTTCTCTCTATAATTTAGCAGCGTAACTGTAAAGTAAAGTCTCATACCTCACATTAGTTTAGTGTGTGATATTTATAGGATGTTGGAAGAGAGAGAGATAGAGATAAAAGAGAGTGGAACGCGTGGCTCACCTTTATAGGTCACGTGAGTACACATTTTAAAATCATAGTGAGAGAATAATCACAAGTTAGTTATCGACACATAGGGGGTAATAGTTTATATCTTCTTTATGTGCATGTGTGTTAAGTTGCAGATGTCATCTAGTCATGAAACACATGACTATTTTAACGGTGTTAACTAACAGTGTCAATTGACAGAGTCATAGTTAACTTTGTCTTCCCTGGCTGAGCAAACCATGGTACGAGCCGATCACCTAGGTCTCCTCAGTTCCTTCAGTAGGGATGCCTCTAGCTAGCTTATGTATGAGGCTAGGTCGAACCTTCTTGTTGGTCTACAAGTCATCCCATATTTATAGTATAATAACATCTACCAAGACTTTGCTCATGATCGTAGCTAGTAGTATGTTCCCTAGAGAATAATGTATTCTAGGTAGATGTTGGGGGAGCTGAGTGAATAAACTTTTAAATGCAGAATGTTATCAGCCTGGACGCTCATCGGCTCGTCACTTACCGACTCTGGTTATCGGCATGCCATGTGTCGATCGTTGCCTGGAGTATTATGTAATTATAACTGCATGTGCGCGTTAGTCAGCGCACACGCGATTTCAAACCGTCAACGTATTTCCAAATGCAGTTACGTCACGCCTTTTTCAAAAAAGGAAATCATTACACTTCATTAGGTATAAAAGTTAGGATTTTACGTCCTTTCAATCTTTCCACAACTTAGCTTTTCAAATGCAAGCTTTAAAGAGAGACATTGCTTCCCCGCCCTCGAGCTTCCTTCGTTTTTGGCTCACTTTCATTTTTTCGGTCAAGCAACCTCCTTCTCTGGGCATTCGAAATCTACCTTTGTCATTATCTCAATTGTTTGTGACTCTTTGGGATGCCAGGTACTCCTTGCCCCTTTTCTTCAAGTTTTTATAGTTTTTCTATAGTTTATCCGAAAATTATGTTATTTGTTTATGGTGATCTTCTGAATACGTTTGTTTGTTGCTATTTGGTTGTGATTTTATTGACGAATTTAGGTGTTTAGATGGATATTGTGTTGGTTGGCTATAGGGACTTGTCATTTCTAGGGTTTTTTAGGGTTTTTTACCCAATTTCTTTAATCGCGACTCTAATTTTTCCTATATTATGTTTCTTTTCTTATTTTTAACCATTCATGAGTCTTTCTTATTGGGTTGAGTGGGTATTAAGGGGAATCCGTGAGTATAATAACATGTTTTCCTCTAAACCCCTTAGACCCATTCCTTTTATTGTTATCCATCCTTTTGGGAATACTCCTAAGGATCCTATTTGCCATTGATATCCCTCCTTCTGTTAGGTCGACTTATCAGGCCCCAGATATTCAATATAGGAGGTTAGAAGTCATAGCTTCAACAATCTTAGGCAATCATGCAAGAAGTGATCCATGTGGGAGAAATTAAGCGGATCAGACTTCTGAGGAGTCTGTGTATGTGATTAGCTCAACTACTAAGAAGGCCTTGAACTATGAGCCTCCATCAAATGCACCCATTTCACCCATATATAGTAGTTCCTTTATAACCTTACACTTCCTCGAGTACGAGTGAGGATGAGGATACCCACTCCTGATTTAGTGGTTGTTCTTATGACCCTTCTTAGACCGACGCAAAGAACTATGCCAGTGATGTCACTGAGTCATTTTCTACACGTAGGGAAATTTTTTGAGCCATTTCCCCGTCACTGGTCCCACTGACCATTTTGGAATGTTGTTCCCTCGGACTTGGCAGTCTTAGATCCCAATTGATATTTTCGTCATTCCATTGGCTCCACTGGTCCCATGGAACACGCTGTCGACCCCGTTGGTCTTAGTTGAATTCATCGTTGATTAGGAAGGACTTAAATAGGCTCCCATACTGGGTATTCCTTCTAGCAATGTTTCACTATAACCATTGAATTTAATCTTGTCCTTTAACTAGGTTTTCCTAACCCTTTGGGATCCCTTTCCTCTGGAAGCAGTTACAAATTCCTTGATGACATTGGCCCTAGTCGTCTTCGTCATATTTCTCACCCACACTTTAGTATTTATCTCATAAGTCCTTTCACAACAAGGAACTCTTCTTATCTTCTATATACCCCTTAGTCTCTGGGTAAGGAGTTTGTTAAGCAAGTTCTCTCACGTTGGGTTTTCTTTCTTCCTCATATAAAATACGTTTCGAAATTCCCTTCATACCCCAATCATATGGAAAATTTCACGATCAAACCATACCCAAATTTCTCATTTTAGCATCACACATGCTTTTTATATGAGATTTCTGTCTCTCATCACTTTAGATTGCTCCTAGGAGAAAAAACAAATCGCCCAAAATTTTCAAGTCCTGGGTGTTACTACACTTCACCCTACACAATTGCCTTTGGATTTATTTCTTCACAAAAGTCCTTCTGACTCCCTCACCCTTCACTGACAGTGTTGGGTAAGTTTGGAATGGCACAAACGTCATCCATTATGGTGCTTGGAAAACTATAGCTCCCTAATGACTCCTTTATTGTACTCAGCCTGAACAACAATTTTGGTCCCAAAACACTCTATATCTTTGGCTGAGTCCTCCTCCTGCGGTTCTTCTAACGACCCTCGCTAGTCCTCGATGCCCGACCGAGCTCGTATAAGAATTTCATCGCTTATATTTCCTGGCAGGAGCACGTAAGTCATAATACACAGAGGAATACAACATCCTAATAATAGGTCTCTACATCAAACAATGCTATGATGAAATGTAGAAAGCCGTACAGATTCTAAGGAAACTATAACCTGATGCTCAGATACCACCTGTGACACCCCGCCTAATTAAATACTGGGTGATCAATCCTTTATTAAATTAAATCAGAATATCCAGTTGGTTCATTCTTAGCATCAATGTCAAAAAATAATTTCTTTCTTAATTCACCGAATAAATAATTAAGCTAGTGTCAAAACTTTTCCATTTTTAATTTAATTAAAATCATTCCACAAAGCGTAGCAATAATAGACAACATCACATCACACTTGAACAAGACTAAATGTGACTGGAATAACTCTCCTGTTAAAATATTTTATTACCATCAAATAAAACTGATATCAATAGTACTGACATAAATGATTACAATCTCTAGAATAGAAATGAAATAACTAGAATCCTGGGCGACATGCCCTAAATGAAAGTAAACACTACGGATGTGTGAATCAACAGAATATAAGCATCTAAACAATTCGGCCTCTCCAGTAGCACCTATAACCCGTCGAGATATCCATATTCTATGTCGGCATCCCGAATACTCGATACCTGATGTATAAGATACAATAGAGAAGAGAATATGGAAGGAAACGGGTCAGAGCCCAATTGTAAAAGATTTTTAAAATATAAAGTGCTTAACAAGTGCAATTTAGCAATTATTATGTACATGTTGGCTTCTCGGATCTCACTTGAGAATTCTCACCTCTCATCTAGTGTGCACGCCTAACGTACCTATCATCTCCCAAATTAAGGTTTTCAATTATGATTCTAACCCATATCATTTTCCAGTATTTCCCACATAATACGTATGATAATTAAACATGTTCAATTCTATTTAATATGAACTAGGCTTTCACAACATTAAGATTAAGTATTCACTTACTTAATTCAATCATATCTCATTATTCATTTTTATCTACAATTTCACACAATAGATTACCTCATAGTATATATATGTTAATCTAAAAATTTCACACAGTAGATTACATCCTAGTATATTTAGTTTAATCTACTAATTCACACAGTAGATTACATCATACTATATATATTCATCACACTATTATATATCTAATACGACACCCCCCACCCACACACACAAACACAGCTACAGTGCATGCATAATCTGCTATCATGTCCTAATACATCTCTAGCTGTATAAAGGACTATTGACTCCCGAACCACAAATAACATAACACATATTGGAGGCGAACATACACCCCAGCCAAATGGGTCACGCACATACCTCCGCTCCTATTCAACCGTCGAAACTATCATTCACATCGATAGAACGTGTCCAAGGTCCTGTGCTCAAGGTACGAATCTAAAATCCCCCCAAATGGGCTCATCAGGATAAGATCGTCCACAACGCGAAATCTCCACCCCGATAGCAAGCAGCGTAGGTATGTCATACACACAATAGATAATATTGGCATTCACCCTACCTATATATAATAATAAAAGGGCATACGTACAACCCACATAAATATTTCCATACATAGTATATTTATCCTTAATATCCTACATATTTACAGATTATGACTTTACTTCTCAAATTATATTCCCGAGCTTCTCTCATCACTCGAAAGGTAATCATTTATTTCTCATATAAATTCATGAGGTAAACATCCTCACCCTACTTATCCATGTCATCACAACTCCCAAATTTCTATGAATTAAATTATCTTCAATTAGGTTTATTTCTCGATAATCCCTAATTCAATTTTAACCCTTTATTTCATCCCTAGGATTAATCCCATATATGCATAAGGTTATTCTGGTAATAATAACTCCCTTACTAATGATACTACCCTTAAATCATCCTTTATTCATTTTAAACCCCAATTTATATATTTCTCCACTGTAACGGGTTTAATTCACACTCATTAATTTCTCCCATTCCATCCCATAATCTATTTCGGATCTTAAGTATACCCTACTGCCCTTCTCCAAGTCCCAATTTATTCAATTAATCATCACTAAATATTTCTCTAAGTTAGGATTTAAATAAACATTTAAAAATAAAATAAACCACATTTTCACAGGGATTCGATCGATCAACTGCTCTTGGTCAATCGATATATCAGTCTATCGATCGACATTCTTGAGTCGATCGACCAGATATTTACCCAGATTCTGCATATGCTTACCCACGAGTTTTAATATTTTTCATCCTCAAAATCATATTTAGACATCTCCAAAATTATATTCATTAAACCCAGATCTTATACTAATATATATGGGCAAGTTCTAATGTATCCAAAATAATTAAACATCATCAATATGTATAAATCTACCCAGATTCCATATTCAATCTCAAGATTTCTAGTTTTGACTTTATCAACAATTAAGCATGTAATTCCCATATTTCTTCAGTAGGTAATTAATATATTTCATGGAGTTGATTCTAAACTCAAAAAGAGATCAATCCTACACAATTCTCAATTCAAAGATTCATAAAAAAATATCATAATTCATATCACTTTTCAGAATTTTATAAACAACATAACATGGACAATATACATGCTAGAATTTGCAGTAGTTAATCACTTGCCTTTATATTGTAGGTCTGAACCATTGAAGAAGAATTATAGCCTCCACGAATTTCCTTCACTCCAGGTTTGTTCTTGCACAAATTCGTCAAATCCACCCTTAGGCTTTTGAAATTATTTCTCAAGTCTCTCCACTCTCTTTCTAACTCTCTATATAATTTTCTTAACCTTTGGGTTTGTGGAAGTGACTATTCCCTAAGCCCAACCTTTGATTTTAAAGGTGAAATCCCGTTTTTGGCTTTTCACCTACCATTAAGAAGGCCAAAAGTCACCTAAATAAGTCCCAATTAATCTCAAAAACTCCCCAGACCCGAACATAACCCTCGGGTACTCAATTATGACTATTTAAACCCCTCCGGACGCTTTGGCGCAGTTAGAATGACCATTCGGATGACATAAAAATATTTTAATTCTATTTCCATTTAATTATAATCCCGACACGACTCACACGTGCATCCCAACTTAATTGTCATAATTGTCGTATTCGACACTCGTGATAATTTTATAAAATCACAATCCTATGTAAAGTCATAATCATATATATTAATTTTAATCAGCAAGTAATATTCAACATAAATCACATATTATTTTATTCTCGAGTAATATTTAAATTCGGATTAATTTTCAATTATCCCATAATTAAGTCTAATTAGTCCCATTTTAAAAATTATTAATAATACGGGGTGGTTACAACGAGCATTCTCATCTTGCGGTTGGCGAGTGGCCTCCTCCTACTCTTGGAGTCTAGCTTCATAGGCATCTATCAATCTAGAGATCTGCGTGGACCTGGTCATCCCTTGGCTCTCTTCAGAGACTTGCCTCTCCTAGGGAACTCTTGGGTTTGAATTAAAAATCTCAGACCTTACTCTTGGAGGGTTGGGCTGCTGCTGAATGTCACCTGCTTGAGGGACGTTAATGTTGTAATGGGACATCGTTGGTTCTTGTTGATGAAGGTTTTCGTAGGAATAACAATCAATTTCCACAAAAAGTGCCAATTATGGTGACAAAAATCTCAACATAAACAACAATGAAAGAAAACAATCACCAAGAAATCAAGAGCAGTAAACAATCACAATCACAACACAAGAATATACGTGGTTCGTCAACTTGCCTACGTCCACGGATAGGTCTACTATTTTTATTAAGTAACTCTCGAGAAGGTTTTTTCCACATGCCCTATGCCCCAGGCCAGGGGTACAATATATATTATGTTAATTGAAAGTGGTCGTAACCAACACGTTGGGCCAGTATCCCTTGAATTTCTCTCAGAGTTTTTTAGGGATAGACCCGGTTATATCTTCAATTTTAACTATTAATCAAGACTCATAATTTGGGTCGGGCGCCTCATTAATTCACTTGGGCTTGGACGGCTACTCTTATGGGTTTGATTGACAATAGGTACCCATAATAATGTTCGTGAAAAAAAAATATGAATCAAAGGCAAAGCATGGACATTATTTTCCTACTCACTCAGTAACATCTCTTTATTTTTTTCCCGCTACGTATATAATGAATCGAAGGCAAAGCATGGACTACTGTCAACAAACATAAAGCATATAATGAATCAAATAAAATGTATTGTTTTTACTGCTAACAAATATAAAGCAAAATATTAAGAGATGATTCTAACCCACTTTAATTTTATAAACTCACCTTAAGGGAGGCAAACCTAGAGAGAGTTTAGTACTTGAAGAGAGTGCGACAATGCAAAGTTTGAAGGGATAGTAGAATATTTTTGCAAATCTAAACTCAAAAGTTGAGTTTGTCTAAACATAGTAAAATATGGAAGATGTAAAGGCACAAAAAAAAAATTCGAGGGAGTAAAATCATTAAATACCCAACATTAACACTACCAAATGCCGTAAACACTAAAAAATAAAAGCAGCAAAAAACAAACACAAATATATACAAACCTATGAACTCAAAATCTAGAGAGAGAGTGCGAGAGGTAATATCAGAGTGAGGTACAATAGGAGGGTGGGATGATAATTCTTTGTTATTGACATTGCTATTCAAAGTTGAAGGATCTCAAAGGGTGAGAAAGGTCGTGTGTATAAGAGCCGATAGAGAGGCAGTTGCTTTTTTCTTATTGGAGAGGCTTAAAAAGATTGATGCATGCATCACGGAGGGTACATAGCAGTTTAAAAATAGACGTGGATGGACTGGTATTTGAATGTTACGGATTTGATTCATGAGTATGATTTCTTAAAATTTATGTGGAATCATCCTATGTAGACACCTGTACTTTATTGATTAAATAAAACTCAAAAATCTGAGATACACACACACACACACACATACACTTTAATGCATATAACTTCTTTTTATTTCAAAAATATTACTAATTACGATTAATTCACCTTAATCTTTTAAAGAACCGCTTCTTACTTGACTTCACATTTATTTCTTGATTTAACACACCCAATTAACTAGTTTAAACAAATACCCTTTGTTTAAGGAAAAACATTTTTGTCACCGAAATTACCCATTTCCTCAAAACAAGGTTTTATTAATATTTCATTGAAAATCACCTTTCAATGCACGTAAGCACCATGTTAGAAAATACTTATTTTTCTTTGAAAGACTTTAATAAACACACTCTGATGTTAATTATGGGTTTAAACTCTTTAGATTATTCAATTATCCATTTAGTCACTTCACTTTACCATTCATTTTACATCATGGACATTAATTAATTTTCTTGCGTTACTTGTCCACATTATTCTTTACCCGAACATTTATTAATTTCATTAAAGTTAGGTTGTCTTTTGTTATATTCATCATATTATCCATTTCTTAACATGTTCCACATTTCATTATCATTTTCTTGAAATCTTTGAATATCGGCATACTTTAACGGGATCCATACTGTCGACTATGCTACCATATGCTATGTTTAGTGATTTTGGGTCTTTCACCCCAGGTCTTTAACACTAAGTTCTTAATTATTTCTGGTATCATCCGAGTACATATTAATGTGTTTTAATATTTTTCAAACGTCCACGTTATCATTCTTTCCTGTACCAGCCGAAGCTAAATTCTAAGGTCTCACCCCAACTTGTGTAACACTTTAAAATCATCATCTCTTGTCCTTTATACACTTGCATTGATTTTATCCCAAAAATCACTTTCAATTAGGAACATTTTGTGTCACACCTTTTTTAATATTTTTATTTCATAAAAATGTTCCTCTTTATGTAAAATTACCATTTTACCCATTTATTTTCAAAATTGTCCTTTCCTCCATTTTCATAAGTATAATTTCCCAAAAATATTATTAAGTTTCACACACTAAGTTCTTAAAAATTTGTAAATCACTAACACTTATCAAGTTGGAGAGTTGGAAATCTTTTTATTTCACTACTTTCTTTACTAAGAAAACCCCGTTTTTCTCTTTGGAGACTACTTCACAAGAAAATACCACTTTTCCTTTATTACCACATGTAGTTATAAATGAATAT